>CM076578.1:242443594-242843069 GCA_034641835.2 Pinus albicaulis
CGCTTCTTCGTCTCTTGTGCCCACTGCGCTTGAGATTGCACCCATGCCTCACGTGCGTCATAGGATGCGTTGCCGCAGGGGGAGCACTAGAGGTCAATCCCGGCGCGCTCCCTCCAGCACCTCAACAGAGATGACTTCCGGCCAGTCCAGTGATTATTACTTAGGTCGATATCCAAATGCTAGGAGTGGGCGGGGTCGGCTTGTAGCATCTGGCCACCGTATGGATTCCCCTGCTCCTGGCTTCCCCACCGCTAGTTCACCTTCTCCCACGACGCGCACTGCGCAATTTTCCTTTGATTGCTCTCTCAACCGCCCGCGAATCACAGCTGTAGTCAGTGTGGTCTTCCGCGAGGAGGCCCAAACGGAGGAAGAATGCACCCGTCCGGCGGGTCTGAGCTCGGAAAAAGCCGGCCAGCATTCGGGCCTTCAGGAGGGGAGCCGTGGCATGCATGTGGAGGTAGCACCTAGCGATCCTGGACCTTACGAAGGATGGTGCCGAATCGTGGAGGAACCAGCGGAGGATTAGTTTGGTTAATTTGTTTTTCTTGCTTAGCAGGCCCAGTTAATTGGGCTGCTTTTAGTTTATTTTACTGTGCCGGACCTTTAAGTAATATTTTTGAATTCTGTAAATTAAACGTTCAAGACTGGTTTCCCCGTATGAGGGCAGTCTTCTTAATTTTTTGATTTTTTGATGACAAATTTGCCATGAGTATGTCCAGGCAATGTTTTTGACTTCGGTGTAATTTTATTCGCAATGTTAATAGATTAACTTTACTTTGAATTCTCACATGATTAGCGTTTTTCTTGATCTGTTCAAGGATTTTGGGTACTTTAATTTGTATTTGGAACAATGGGCGTCGGTACTCTATCTGTTGCTTTACTGTTCTACATACTACTATTTCACTTTCTTATAGATGCCTCGGGCATATTTGAATGCTTTCTCAGATTGTCGATAATCTCCATGTGGACCGTTATTGGATTTTATATCATGTCCCTGTATGTGACATGGGGTATTTTTCTATCATTGTCTGGGGTGGGACTTCCACTTTTCTGGATGGATATTTGGGTTCCAATCTTTAGATGTGAAAATGTAATGACTTCATGGACTGTTTTACTTCATATAATATATTCAAAATAGCGTTTTTTCTCTTCTGAAAAAAAAATGATTAATGTTTATCATTCTGCCTTCAAAACTAGCGATGCTGGTCTATGTTGCTGGTTTATTGATATGGTCCGATGGTCTTTTTATATTTTGGACATATCACACTCCTCACATGATTAGCGTTTTTCTCTGTTCAAGGATTTTGGGTACTTTAATTTTTATTTGGAACAATGGATGTCGGTACGTACTCTATCTGTTGCTTTACTATTCTACATACTGCTATTTCACTTTCTTATAGATGCCTTGGGCATATTTGGATGCTTTCTCAGATTGTCGATAATCTCCATGTGGACCGTTACTGGGTTTTATATCAAGTCGCTATATGTGACATGGGGTATTTTTTTATCATTGTCCGGGGTGGGACTTCCACTTTTCTGGATGGATATTTGGGTTCCAATCTTAAGATGTGAAAATGTAATGACTTCATGGACTGTTTTACTTCATACAATATATTGAAAACATCGTTTTTTCTCTTGTGAAAAAAAAAATGATTAATGTTTATCACTATGCCTTCAAAACTAGCGATGCTGGTCTATGTTGCTGGTTTATTGATATGGTCTGATGGTCTTTTTATATTTGTATGTGACATGGGGTATTTTTCTATCATTGTCTGGGGTGGGACTTCCACTTTTCTAGATGGATATTTGGGTTCCAATCTTCAGATGTGAAAATGTAATGACTTCATGGACTGTTTTACTTCATATAATATATTCAAAACAACGTTTTTTCTCTTGTGAAAAAAATGATTAATGTTTATCACTCTGCCTTCAAAACTAGCGATGCTGGTCTATGTTGCTGGTTTATTGATATGGTCTGATGGTCTTTTTATATTTTGGGCATATCACACTCCTCACATGATTAGCGTTTTTCTCTGTTCAAGGATTTTGGGTACTTTAATTTGTATTTGGAACAATGGACGTCGGTACGTACTCTATTTGTTGCTTTACTATTCTACATACTGCTATTTCACTTTCTTATAGATGCCTTGGGCATATTTGGATGCTTTCTCAGATTGTCGATAATCTCCATGTAGACCGTTACTGGGTTTTATATCAAGTCGCTGTATGTGACATGGGGTATTTTTCTATCATTGTCCGGGGTGGGACTTCCACTTTTCTGGATGGATATTTGGGTTCCAATCTTAAGATGTGAAAATGTAATGACTTCATGGACTGTTTTACTTCATACAATATATTAAAAACATCGTTTTTTCTCTTGTGAAAAAAAAAATGGTTAATGTTTATCACTCTGCCTTCAAAACTAGCGATGCTGGTCTATGTTGCTGGTTTATTGATATGGTCTGATGGTCTTTTTATATTTTGGACATATCACACTCCTCACATGATTAGCGTTTTTCTCCGTTCAAGGATTTTGGGTACTTTAATTTGTATTTGGAACAATGGACGTCGGTACTCTATCTGTTGTTTTACTATTCTACATACTACTATTTCACTTTCTTATAGATGCCTCGGGCATATTTGGACGCTTTCTCAGATTTGTCGATAATCTCCATGTGGACCATTACTGGGTTTTATATCAAGTCCCCGTATGTGACATGGGGTATTTTTCTATCACTGTCTGGGGTGGGACTTCCACTTTTCTGGATGGATATTTGGGTTCCAATCTTCAGATGTGAAAATGTAATGACTTCATGGACTGCTTTACTTCATATAATATATTCAAAACAACGTTTTTTATCTTGTGAAAAAAAAATGATTAATGTTTATCACTCTGCCTTCAAAACTAGCGATGCTGGTCTATGTTGCTGGTTTATTGATATGGTCTGATGGTCTTTTTATATTTTGGACATATCACACTCCTCACATGATTAGCGTTTTCCTCTGTTCAAGGATTTTGGGTACTTTAATTTGTATTTGGAACAATGGACGTCGGTACTCTATCTGTTGCTTTACTATTCTACATACTGCTATTTCACTTTCTTATAGATGCCCCGGGCATATTTGGATGCTTTCTCAGATTGTTGATAATCTCCATGTGGACCGTTACTGGGTTTTATATCAAGTCCCTGTATGTGACATGGGGTATTTTTCTATCACTGTCTGGGGTGGGACTTCCACTTTTCTCGATGGATATTTGGGTTCCAATCTTCAGATGTGAAAATGTAATGACTTCATGGACTGTTTTACTTCATATAATATATTCAAAACAACGTTTTTTCTCTTGTGAAAAAAAAAATGATTAATGTTTATCACTCTGCCTTCAAAACTAGCGATGTCGGTCTATGTTGCTGGTTTATTGATATGGTCTGATGGTCTTTTTATATTTTGGACATATCACACTCCTCACATGATTATGATTAGCGTTTTTCTCTGTTGCATGGTTTTGGGTACTTTAATTTGTATTTGGAACAATGGACGTCGGTACTCTATCTGTTGCTTTACTATTCTACATACTGCTATTTCACTTTCATGGACTGTTTTACTTCATATAATATATTCAAAACAACGTTTCTCGTCTTTTAAAAGTTCAATTTTTTTTTTTAAATTGAACCCTCCGTCGGTCTACTGACGCCTTGTAGACGTCGGAACCGCGACAACCCAGAGACGTCGGAACTGCGACAGTATGAAAACGTCGGAAGAGCGACGTTCCAAACGTCGGACCACATATCGTTGGCATTGTGACATCTTACAGACGTCGGAAGAGCGACGTCCAAAACGTCGGCCCACGTTTAGTCGGAATTGCGACGGTTTACAAGCGTCGGAAGAGCGACGTCCAAAACGTCGGACCACGTTTAGTTGGAATTGCGACGGTTTACAAGCGTCGGAAGAGCGACGTCCAAAACGTCGGACCACGTTAAGTCGGAATTGCGATGATTTACAAGTGTCGGAAGAGCGACGTTCCAAACGTCGAACCACATTTCATCAGAAGTGCGACAGTTTACAAACGTCAGAGGCGCGACGGTTTGTGAGACGTCGGAAGAGTGACGCTTGTTCGGAACGACGGAAGAAGTGTCGATAGTGCGACACTTTTTACGTGCGTCGGAACGGCGACGGCATGACAAACCACGGTTTGTCCGCGCCCGAACTGTCGCTCTTGCAACGACTATGTGTCAGAATAGCGACGAATTGGCCGTTGGAATTTCCGCCAAATTCTCTAGTGTGTGTTGATGTGATTTATGTTATGAAATATGTTTAATTCTCCTTGAATAATTAGCTAGTTATGAATGCAATTATTTCCTTGTATGCTACTTTCATCCTTTGATATTTGTGCAGGCACCCGAGTACCATTGCTGAAGGATCACGCTGTGTCGGGACGAGGATCAGGGGACCTCTGATATAGCTATGACAACTGCGTTGGATCATAGGTAGGACAATCTATCCCAACTCATTTCATTCATTAACTAGGAACCGACACATTAGCATGTACTCTTGTTGCTAGACCCACCCTAGGTCTAGAGGGATCGCCTCTCTCTATAGAGGGGATTTACATACACAAAGGATGAGTATGTCGTTTTTGGATCTTTGGGCATACCGAAACTCAGTAAAGGATGCGACTGGATTCACTCCATTTCAGCTTGTTTACAGTTTGGAAGTTACCCTTCCGATTGAATGTGAAATACCTTCGCTCAAGTTAGCTGTTGAATTGCTGCCAAATACTTCACCAGAAGAAGAGCGTCTTCTCTACTTAGAAAGGTTGGACGAAACTCACTGCTTTACTGCTCTAGTCATTGAAACACAAAACAAGCGGATCAAAGCTCATTTTGACCAATCAGTTTCCCCTTGTTCCTTCATAAAAGGAGACCTCATCCTCCTATATGACGAAGCTCACGATAATCTAGGGGTAGGAAAATTTCAACCCATGTGGCATGGGCCCTACATTGTTAAACGTGTTTTGCGGAATGGGGCTTATGAGCTTATTGATTACGAAGGTCATCCTCTGGATCAACCTAGAAATGGGTTGTATCTTAAAAAATACTATGCATGAGTCATTCGTGCATGTTTTGTGTACATAGGTGTTCTATTCATTTTTGTACATTTTTGGCTTGGTGTGCTTTGCGAGTGTTTTCCTGCATATTGGATCGTTGCTTATTGTGCAGATGTCTATTACCCCTTATGTCAGTTTCGCAGATGGTGCTTCCTGCAGTACTCAGAACCTCTCTTCAGCATCCTGGGTGATTTATGATCCTGCTGGTGAGTTGATAGACCTTCAAGGTATCTGTATAGGACGAACTAAAAACAATGTCGTTGAATATAGTGTTGTTATTAAAATATTAACCGAGGCGATTAACCTCGACATTAATGAATTGATTGCTAATCTAGACTCACAACTTGTTTTTCTTCAACTTAATGGACATTATTCTGTTAGAAACCCTCACATCTTAAGGTTGTATTAGCGTGTTCATTTATTGGAAAGACATTTTTATTACATTGCATATCAACATATTCCTAGACGAATGAATGCATTAACTGATGCAGTAGCTAACATTGTTAGAAAGACATTTGCGTAATTTGTAAAAAATCATCATCACATGACAAGATCCATACAGGAAAAAATATGTATATATATATATATATATATATATATATATATATATATATATGTCGAGTGTTTTCATCCATGTGCATCATCAGTTCATAAAATATGTATGTTTTGGTTACATCCTGAGACATCATGTCTCTAAAAAATATGCGGAAATAAATCCTAGGTGTCTACTCGCCATGACGCTCATTATAACATGTCATGTCCCGTACAAGCTACCTTAGCAAGCGGTGGAAATAGTTTGACAGCCTTGTAGTGTGTCTTTGGTATGCACAAGGAACATCATCGAATAGAACATAGTCTAGGATCCCATGGGATATTCCCTCCAAGTTGCGTATGATTTTCTCCTCCTCGCCTCCCTCACCATGAGGGGCCACATAAAAATCACGAGGAATATTCCTTTCTATCTGGGACATACTTGCAGGCCTCTATGGGCCAACATCTGCAATTACGTGGATTAATGTCAGAACATGCATAACAAAAAAAAATCAAAATACTCATCAAAATAAAGGATGAGTATCGCCTTTGCCACTCAAAGAACTTCAGTCTCCAGGACATCTGTTGACCGTTCCCTGACCTTGGCATCAAAGCTGCCCAACGGGCCATCCATGGCTCCTGGGCTGGTGGTGTTGGAAATATTACCTCCTGACGCTGAAATATTGGCAGTCATTCCAATATGAATGTTACCAATATAGACTCGTAACCAAACTGCTTCAGCTTGGTTTTCTTGCATTTCTTCAATTGAATCTTCATGTTGATTGTCACTGCCTCTGCCCAGTTGTAGAGTCGATTCCATGCAATCTATAGCAAGAATTAGCTGTGCCTTTGTGGCCTCATGTGGCGCCTGCGATCTTGCAACTCATGTGATGGTGTGCAATACTACCTTTAGTGCCAATTATAGAATAGTTTGGATGTCCACTTTTCTGCTTCCCAACCCTTTCCTTGCCCTTGGGGAAACCCTATCAATAACCATATTCATGTTCTCCATTGGGGGCGGGGTGCCAATCAGGATTGGTACTGCCCCCCTCTGTGACAGTCCGATTATGAAATAAACATCTGAGACTTCAATATTAAGTTCCTTGTCATGAATAATGAATTTTTCCTTATAAACATCCGAGACACTGATCCAGTACTGCAACAAATCCGATTGAGCTCTGAGACATGGTGTTATAAAGAATTTCTTGAGCCCGCAATATCTTAGAGCTTCCATGCATCTTCTATTGCCCATGGCTTCCTCATCTTATTCACTGTGTTCTTGTTATTTCCATTCGATCACCATTTTGCCTTTTCACACCTGCAAAAATGTTCATATGACTGTCATTAGCCAAATCCAAAGCTTTTGAGTCATTAATTTGGGCCTCCTTGTTTAAAATTTCATGCTAAAATTGACTGTCGTGGTTGGCACGCCCCAGTTCAAATTTTAGGTCGGTTGGCGCGAGTTCGTGCCCGATTCCTGCGCCAACTGTCATGCCCAAAGTTTTGCAAAATCCCCCACAGATATGCAAATTTGGGGTTGCAGGTAATGAAAGTATAATCAAAATGCAGGGAAGGAATTTATCTCTTACCTGGAACTGATGGATTCGAGATTGGTCTTCCGGATTGCCCGCCGTGAACACCGCAAAATCGCAGTGAAAAAGGGTAACAAATTGCTCACAAGAGGTAGCAATCAAAAGTAATTTATTTTTTACCATATTTGGAATTTTATAACTTTTCAGAACCCTAATTATGTTTTAAAGCGTATTTTTCAAGTATTTCGCTATGTTATTTCGAGAAATGGGTTTTACGTACGTCTCTTGTGCAGTGACAAGTTTTCAACGTAACGACGATGAAGTGATGAGTTGTATTTTATAGTTTTTCGGACTCAGTAAAAACACAAAAAAAGTCACGGTTGGAGTCATCTTTCAGCTCTTTTCTGACTTTCTAAAATTGAAAATATTTCCGAGACTCTTGTTGTTTTGAACTCGTAAATGGCGGTGAAATGATATCTACCCAGTATACTTTTACCCCTTTTTCAGGCCGGGATAGATTATTTACGAAAAAAGGAATACCTTAGCCTAGCGCGACTAAGAGGTTCTCTTAGACACAATTTTCTACCTTGTCGGATCTGTGAGACTACGTATGAAAAGGGACCACTGGAGTTTTCTTTTACGCTTCTTTTCAAACTCTCTAAACATGAAAAGATGTCGAGTTCTTCCTTTGTCAGACTTGTTAAACCCTAAATGACATCGAAAACCGTCACCATGATGTCATCGAGTTCCTCCTTCCTAGGGCTCATAAAATGTACTAGGATGGATTTGTCTAAAGGAAAAAATTACATGACAAGCATATGTTATCCCCATCAAGCTTGTTTTCCAAAAATTATTGGGGTACTCGCCAGCAATGGTGGGGGAAAATGGAACCAGTTCTCAGTCATGTCGGTATTGTTTCGCTCTTAAAAATGACCCTCATTTGCATTCGTGTCGGGTTGGGGACATCTCATTTCATTATTTTTTCTTCCATGGGTTTGGGTAATTTGTTTTGACCTCTCATCTTCCCTTTGCCACTTCATCATGACCTTATATCCCTTGATGTCAAATACTTCCAAATCCTGTCGTGTCGCTGATATGTTCAAGAGAAGTTCCTGATTACAGTTTTCAACCTCCTTCTGATCTTCATTCACTATCATCATGTTCCTCTGTCTTGTGTGGATGATGTGGGAAACATTATGGCCCTCCTTCGATCGGGTCACTTCCTGTCAACTTCAGCTCATTATCCAGGAAGTTGATCTAGAGACTCCCTTTTGGTACCTTGGAGCTTGCATGCCTCAATGGAAAGTTCTTCGCATTCGACGATAGGTCCACATAATTGGCCTTCGATCGAGTGATTCTGCGAGTGTTTGATGCCAGATCACTGTTCACATTTCGTGGATTGTACTAGTTGTACCTTGAGAGCCATTTTCATTATTGGTGGTTTCTCTCGTGGCTGTTAACAGCTTTCATCATTGGCTAGTAATCAGGTGAATTTTTTGCATGTTCAACTTCATCTCACATATCCGCATGCTTGAATTTGTACTTATTCAGGTCGAGATGGAGTGCAAGACCCTGGGTTTTGTCCGATAAGATCTAAGATGCAGGATTTTTTGGTTTATCATGACTGTATGCATGAATCTTTTGATTGGATGGCTGGGACCGTACATGAGTCTATTTTTTGATCCGTACTGCTCGATGGTTGCGTCCATACCTCAGATATCAGTTTATATGTACTCTATTATGGATGGCTGTGCCCATGTCACATGTTCATGTATCAGAGATATTAGTTTTATTTTTACTTGTAGGTCTTCCAATAGTGGTGTTTGGTTCAAACACATTCTCGTAAAGCATTTCACTTCTCCCTCTCTCTCGGACCTCATGCTTTAGGGGGAATCTATTACACAACATTTTGTCACCGACCCTCCAATCCCCATCCCGCACATTGGAGGACCATTTCTGTGAATTATATGAAGTGTCATGCCTTGCAAAAAGTGTCATTACATCCCTTGAGATGAGAAGAACATTTCCTATATTGCCTTTTCCTTGAACAGACCATCGAAAACACATGATTTTGGGTTGGCGCTAGTAGGCAGTTATGGCCTCGCACCGATAAAGGAAATTAACAATGAACACCGCACCCATTGGTGCTCTGTCTCAGTGAGCTGCCTGCGCCAAGCTATTTTTGGAAAGTTTTTTAAATATAGAAGTGAAGTTTCCAAGCTAACTACCTCGTGAGCGAGTCAGCTTGGGTTGTTGGACTGCATAATGTCGAGCACCTTCCTTTGGCTTCTTGTTTCCTCCTTTTAGGGAAACCTCCCAAAGGATAATGCCTCCCTTCCACCATTTGAGGGATCCTAACCTCCTCCTCTCCTTCTATAAATACACCTCTCTCACATAGATGTAGCTAGCTGAATAGGAATTGATGAACATTTCTCTGAAACAGTCTGATATAGCTAGTGTGAGATAGATCAGAGAGAGAAACCCTTGTCGAGAGAGAGCTTAGGATTTTGTCTTGCAATGTCCAAATTCTCCGACGAATGCTCGAGACACGTTTTGACTAGACCCGCTGAAGGATGCTGCGACATCAAGGCTTCGATTGTAATATATTTCTTTCTCTTAATATATACATGACTGTTGTTTTGGTTCCCGTCTTGTGTTGATGTGATTTATCTTACGCAATATGTGTTTAGTCAATTTAGTGTCCTAAATTACTAACATAAATTATTGACCAGGGCTAGTAAACTGATGAGGTGTGGTGCACTATATGTGCTTAAGAAACCTACTTCTTACTTCATTGTGTTTGTATTTTTATTTTTTTTGGGGGTTTGTCTTCTTGATCCTTAGTGTGCTACCCTAGGCTAGTTTATAAAAGTGAAAATGAATCTAATTAAAAAGGAAGAAAATGAAGTATTATGAAACTAAGTTAATTTTCTATAAGAGAAACCAAATTTTATGGATTAGTTCTAAGACCTAGTTTTGAACAAGAAGGTAAAGAAAGTACTTCATTTAGTGATTAAACCTAATCCATGGATCTATGACTCAATTGAGATTTGAAGACAAAATGAAAGAAGGGAAATATGTCAACTATTGTACTTTAGGTTGTTTCAACATTCAATGATTAGGTCAAAGCCCTATGAGATGAAATCAACTGTTTGAACTTTAGTTTGCTAAAATCTAAAAAAAAAAAAAAACAGAGAATGCAATTTAATTTTTATCTAATATGATTTAATTACTCCATCTACCCAATATGTGGAGAGTGACCCCCTTGAGGTAATGTATCTAAGCAATCACTGCATCTGTCTAAACTAAATAATTACAATAACTCAAACACTGCATTGAATCTAATCATTTAATCATCCTTGCAAAGTATATTCAAATTAGTCTCTATCAGGATGACCTTTAAGAAGATTGTTTTGTTGCAATGAAATGAGGATTTTCTATCTACAACCAATTAAGCGAATAATTAACTTATCAAGTCTCATCCAATTCTGAAGCTTGTGACCCCTTGGTATGGCTTTCGGATAAATCAATTACACCCTTAATTCTTAGCAAGAAAATAATAATAAATGAAATCTATTCAATCACTGCACTTATAAGACATTCAACCATTCAATATAAGATTTGGTAAATAGGAAAAATGGACTTCATAAATGCTTAGTTAGACACAACAATTGACAACTATTTTTGAAAGATGAAAGCAGTGAACTAAGCAACCACGTTTCTCAACACTTCAACTTTTATTCCAATCTTGAAGATAGAGTTACCTATCTCCTTGAAAACGTTCCGGAAGGCAAATCTACACAGTTAAATCTAAACTATTGAAAACAAACTAATGTTCTTTAAGGCCTTCACACTCAGAAAGAGGATTTGAGTGGTCCTCAATATGAAAACCTTATTGGTCTTCTTTTGAAAAAATTTCTTGCCTTTCATTAGGAAAACTAGATTGGTGTTCAATCTCTAAATATAACACTGCTGGTTGAAGATGCTCTTGTGAATCTGGGCCATCAAGTTCTGCTACGTTTTCTTCTAGCTCACTAGACTGCTGTAGGTTTTCACTGTTTTCCTTTGCTAGATCTAGTTTAGGAGGCTGAAGTTCTTCCTTAACAATCTGCTGGTCAGCTTTTCCTTGTGCTGCTACAAATATTTCCTGTGGTGAAACTTCACGAACTTCTAGACAACATATATCATTTCCTTTTTCATGATGAGAAGAAATTTCAAAAAATAATTCTACTTTCTGAAAATCTAAATCTTCTAATATTTCATCATTCATAAATTGATCATCATCATAGTAATCCTCCAGATATTCAACAAAACTTTGAAAGTTATTACAACAGTTTTGAACCAGAAACAAAGATGGATAATATTCTTTATACTTGTCAAGAAACACAGCATGAAAACACTTCAAAGAATTTATAGTTGCATCTAGTAGATCTTCGTACCAAGACCTAGGTTTCTCTTCTAAAATCCCCACAAACATTTTCATAAGATAATCTTCAGGAAATTTGATTCTAAGCCTACGGATGTGCATATGAAACCTCAATAAATGTATAGCAGCATCATATCCTTTTTCATCTTTAAACACTGGATGATATTTTAACCAATCGATTTTGGACATGGGATTTGGAAACCTGGAATCCTTGATCTGTCCATAGGAGCATACCTACGTTGTATCCTTGAATTCATTTTGAAAAGAATCAACAATAGAATGGAGTCACTATAAGTTCTCTACAATTATGGATTATTTTACTAGCAGAGTCTTTAGATCAACTGAACTTTGTGGAGTCTCTAGGTGGAGGATTTCATCCTTCTTGTGTCTGACTGTTTGTCGACCATCAACAACCAGATACCAATCTTGGAAAAAAAATTTAGCATACAATGTTTTTAACTGGGGTTTTTGAATTCTGATGAAATTTTAAGCTTTTTAATAAGTCCTCGGTATGGTCGCCATTATATTGTGGCCCTATAATTTATAAGATTGGCAAGAATAAACTATAAAGGACAACATCAAACCACTTTGGAATCCATGACCTAGCCTTCTTATACTCAGAGAGGGCTCTCTCTATTTATTATTTAATTTTATCTTTAATATTATGAATGTTGATGTTAGGCTAGTTACAGTGATGGTGGTATTGGTTGTTTTGATTGATTGTGTTGTTTGGATGAGCAGGTCTGTAGAATCTAATCCATTGGGCTATGGAGTCAAAGGGCTAGTTTGTGGCATCAACCTTTCAAGAGTATCACAGGGAAAGCTAAATATACTAATTGGATCTCTAAGGTAGTATGAATTATGATATGGAGAAAATAGTGATCTTCAGTCATGATTAAAGAGAAGTTAAGAATTCTTTAACTAGACTTCAGAAGAAAACATTTAGATGGTAAATACAGAAAAAATTAAGGTGCTCCGATAACAAATATTAATCTAAAATTTATGTTTTACAATCAGATGGATAGATGCACAACTAAGAAAATAATGGAAACATTTAACACAAAGAAGTAGCACAACACCATTTAACACAACTCAAGTATCCTGTAAACGGACTTTTATTATTGATGATCAGCTCCAAAAATTACAACGCTCCAACATAGTAGTGCTTAAATTGCAGGGTCCAATAAGGTCAAACCGGGTCCAACAGGGTCCAACCACTGATACTACAAATGCATGCAATATTTAACTAAAAAATACATCAGTTTCCATATCTACCTCAGAAACTTTTCATTAATTACAATTAAGCAAAAACTAGACAAGTGTGGCCATGCAAGGCTTAGAAAAAATACATCTGACAAAACGCCGCTTGTGGAATTAAATTCGGCAACTCTTCTTGAATCCAAAAGTAAGATGAAAGTGGCTGAGGTGGTCAAAAGAGGCAATGATGGGTGGCTCTGACATCTGGCTCTACTTTTGGATCGGCTTTGCTAGATCATTAAATATGATGTAGTGCTGGCACTTTTCGTCAATCGGTGGTTCTGCTTCAATATGCGGAGTGATGTGAGCACTGTTGATAATCCGGAGGCTAAATTCACTAATATTTTGCTGAAAATTCGTTATGAATTCAGAACCTACAATTTCGGATAGAACCAGCAAGGTAAACCTTGCTTTCAGACTTGAATTTGGTTTATAATGGATGATTTGGCAATAATTGAGTTGACGCAGGTCCGTTGGATAACGACTTGACCATTTATTGTGAAAAAAACAGTTGGGGGGAAGAGATGTGATAGGGCAGAGTGGAAAGGTGACCGTGTACGTGGCGTAACGACATTCACAATGGTCAAAATGTGCGGTGGTTTGGTTAACGGAAAAAATCGCTTTTCAGAGGGGGGTGACGACGGTGAACAATATCAGAGGGGGGGGGATGCGAACTATTCTGGGGGTGACACAGAGTGGAAAGTGGCGGTATCCGATACCACTCATTTCGGACCCCCCCCACCCCCCCCAGTTGTTAAAGTTAGGAGGCTAAGGGGGGGTTGAAGAACAACAAGGACTCTCGGATGTGGGGCGATGCGCGAGGATGACAGACAGGTGAGGGATAGTTAGCATGGAGGGGATGTATTATGTGATGGTGGGATTGGGGAATAGATGAACGTCGGGGGTAGAGTAGGACTTAGGATAAAATGAAAAGGTGAATGTTTAGGGGGTCAGGATAAGGGAATAATAATATTTTCATAATTTTGGGTATAATTAAGACATAAAGTATGTCAAAATGATCTTGGAATGTGATTTAGTTCCCAAACTTTAGAACATAATCCCTTTTTCAACCTTTTCAGTGTAAACACCCTCTGCTTTGACCTTTTTTTTTTTTTCTTTTTATATTCTTTGGCATGTTTTTAATATTGAAATCTATGTACAATATGAAAATATGCAAGTAAGAAATATTCATTCACCTTATGATACTGTGAATTACTGGAGTCTAACAGATCCATCAAATAATTTGATAAGACTGTCACAATTTGCAGGTGCTTATGCAACAACTACAATTGATAAAGCAACATAGGTTAGTCTTCTTCTTAAAGAGAAAGATGCAAGAAATCAATTGTTAGAGCAACAAGTTGAACTAGAAAGGCAAAATTTCAATAAACAAATAGAGCTGGAGATGACACAATGTCAAAAGGACTTTGAGAAAATGAAGTTACAACACCAAGCGAGCATCACAAAAAAAGATAAAAATATTCAGTTAATGCAAAATAAAGTAAGTAAACTTAGAAATCAACATTAGACAAAAGAATTTGTCCAAGAAACACTTGAGCTAAATACTCAATTGTCAAAACAACAAGAGATATTCTGTGAAATAATCTCAATAATCAAACCATATTGTGAAACAAGTTATACATTAGTCCATAAAATGGTTGATCAGAGATTAGATTATGAAGAAGTTGATAAGAAGATCTCAAAGTTTATCTCCACGCAAGAATTTGAGGAAGGAAGAAAATCTGATTTTCCAAAGACTTAAGAATCCCACAGAGATATTCTATTTACAGATTGGGATATGCAATTAAAACAAGCAGAAAGGGCAACAACTAGAGCAGATGAGATAACAACTAATATAATTGAAGTTGTGAATGAAAATATTTATAATATTAATCTGATTAAAGAATGAAAGCGTGGAGTTGTCCCAGATATCAAACAATTGGAAGGACATTGGAAAGGTATCATCAAAAATCAAATTGAAGCAGTAAAAAAGCTATCTAAGCTTGATCATGAATCTTATTGGCAGTTTCTAGAAAAACCATACAGTGAGAAGATGGCTTTACATTGTCTAACGAATTCTACTCAAAATATGGTGCCACCTCTCTCCGATGGTGTATCCATGGGACAACTAAGATCCAAAGTTAGCCAGCCATCCAAAGTGAAACCTATGTTGGATGTCTACAAACTAAAGATCTCAATGGAAAGGAAGGACCGTTCAACCTTATCAAGCACATCATTATCTTTCTTTTTAGTTTTTATATTTTATTTTCAGTATTCTAAGGAAGGTTGTTTGAAACCTCCTCAGATTTTTATGTAATATTCTATTTTTGATGCATATGTAATATTATTTAAACCTCTCTCATGCATTTAGAGAGGGGTCCAAGATTTTATCAAAAACACTTTGCAAAAGCTTGCATTTCTGTACTTTTGTGATCCTTTTGATGAAATACATGGAACAAGATATTGATTTTCTTGAATATTGAAGCATACTCTACTGAATTTGCATTTTTCTACTCTTAGAGTGTATTTGGTTGAAAAGAAGAGAAGGTCAATGTTGTTGATTTCATGAATATAGCCTTTTCATACCTGGTACTATTATATTTACAATTGAGTTCTATTTATGATTTAGCAATAAACTTCTTTATATTGTATTGTGTATTAGATTTGGATTATAGTTTTTCATTAAAGCACTATTGCATGATGCTTTAGCTATAATTCCTTGTTGAGTATATAATCAATCAATATATACGATATATTTTTACAATTATTTTTCCTAACTATCTCGTCAATATAATTATCTTCAAACAATTTCATCTCTTTCAGCAATTGAATGATCTTAATTATCTTTTTCTTTAAGATATATTTGTAGATCACATAAGTTAAAGTTATTCCTGGGTATAGATTAAGTTAAATATTATATTAAATAGATGCATGTGTTTTCTACTTAAATAGATTATTTTTATTAGTTTAAAATCATTTTCCATTTCACCTTGTATCAAACCCATCATCGTTATATCAATTATTTGCTGGGAAACTGGTCCCATTATCCCTAGTCAGAGCCACTATACCAAACGGAAAATGAGTTTCTTTCAAGTTATGGACCTGGTGGTTATCCCCCATGTTGTTGCAACAGAATTCCGGGGCTTCAAAACAACGGTAGAGCCATACCTCCCTTCATCACCCATCTCAAAGTTTATCTAGAGATCCTTCTCGTCCGAGCTACTGAAGAATTATCTTTTTTCGGTCATATGGAATGAAGCTCCATTATCCAAATAACACATAGAACCCAACATTGATGACACCATGGATGTGATGAGAGTGAAATCCAACTCGAACTGTGAAGTGAGTGCTTCACCTGCTGCTCCTCCTAAGGCCTTCTTGTTGGCCATCTTTTGTGGACAATTTGTGGCATAGTGTATATGCTCATGACAATGAATTTTTTTTACCTTTGACAAGTCTCTCTTCTTTCCCGCCTTTCAAGAATATTATTTGGAATGGGTCACCTTCCCTTTCCATTTTTTCGCCTTTCCAACAAACGCACAACTCTCGTCATCATCAGTCTTTGATGAGGATCCATATCTGGTGCTCCGCCAAATCTATTCTTGTACCAAGTCATACCATAATCACTCCCAATCTGGTATCTTTTCCCTCCCATTCACAGAGTCCTGGTAGCTATGCTATTATCCCAAGGAAGGAATATTAAATATAGGCTCACCAAATCATCCTGGGAAACTATTATCCCAACACTTCCAAGCTCATCTCGACATAGATTGAACTTCTTCAAGTAGTTTTGGATCGTTTTTCCATTCTCCATATTGATATTTCTGAGGTTGCCTTTCAGTGCCAGCTTCCTGTGGTCGCTGCTATTATGAAACATATCTATCAAGGCCTTCCACATAGCATATGGAGTCGCCTTACCATGGAGAATCGACACAATATGATCTCAAAATTCCTTTAACAAGATCCTTCTCTCCTTTGATACATTCTTCTTCCAAGCATAAATAAGTTGAGCATATATTGCTACGGGTTGGGCAATATCATTGTCAATGAATGCCTTCAGTTTGTTATCTTATAACAATGAGTCCATCCTGTCCTTCCATTTTATGTATTTCAAATTTCCCTTAAGGGAATATTTGAGTCTCAAGCCATTGAAAAACACCTTGATCTATTGCTAGTCCTGAAGAATAAATCTGCATATTCGATGTATCTATTCAAAAAAAGCTCTGGTTCTTCTCTTATTTTGTTATTCTTGACACTCTGATACCATGTATAAATTATATCAATGAGATTCAATCTGATATTGTAATTTACTAAAACAAATTACTGAATCCTTCTACAATTTGTGGAAACCAAATACGATCGCACAATCACATAACAATTAAGAGAAGGAAATAATCAATCGCACAACACAAGATGTATCTTGGGAAATAAACTTCTCAAAAAACCACTATCTATAAATTGTATAAATTCAATACTGTGAAAAAATCCAATGCTTTTCTCTCACTAAGAAACATTTGCACTATGTTGATTGTCTCACTCTGATCTAGGAAAAATCAGTCAAATACTTAACCAATTCATAGCCTCTTTCTAACCAGCCTTGCTCACATATTATTGGAGTAATTGTGGCCCTATTAAATAGGAAATTCCCAAGAATCTATCACGCAATTAATCCAAGGATTCCTGATGACTCTATACATGGCCTATACAAGTTTCTAAATATACAACTGATAATTATCTTCCCTTTAACCTCAACCTCAACTAGGCCTTACTTAGAATTGACATGAAATAACTATTTATAGAAATTAGCAGTTAAATGACTGACCACTACTTGTGAATTAAATCAGATTTAATTCATTGGACCTGTCACTAGCTCATCTCTCAGTTAGAACTAGTTAAACTTATTTTAAAACAATTAATTGATTTAACTAATTACAACTCACAAATAACTGTAACTAGACCCCCTAAAATCATGGGAAAAAAATACATGCCTCCTCTATGACCCTCAACTCGAATTTCCTAAGCTAACGAAGTCTTCCTGAATGAGTTAACTAATACAAGTTGTCATGATATAAACTACAATTACTCTTCCAATTTAATTAAGGGAAAATTAAATTAGAAGCCTCGTTTGGTGCCATTTCAATTCCCATGACAAAAATAGAACCAAGAACACACATGTATAACCATTCATGTCAAAACTAGCAAGGAAATCATACATACAACTCGATACCTGAAAATAATCCCATTGTAGTCGCTTGATTCAACTCTTCCTTTCTTGATATTTTCTTCTTCTTTCCTTCTTTGATTTTCTTGATCCAATGATGAAGTGCTCCAAGAAAACTCTAAGTGTCCAAGAGTATGAGAGAGAGAGATCTCAAAAACACAACTGACAAAAGGTACTAACTGATCCTCAAAATCATTTTCATTAACGAGGCCTCTATTTTCTTTATTTTCCATTATTTTTCCTTCATTTTCCTCCTAACATTCAACCTGGGACCTTTCTCCTTCCTTTTCTCCTAATTTCCATTATTTTCATAAATAAAATGCCAATTATTGCATCTTTCCTTTCCAAAGCGTTTTCCATTGACTTTTCCAATTTCCTTAGCCTTAATAAACCAAATGAACACCCCACTATGATGCTTTGCCCAACATTCAACTTAGAATAAGTGTCCCATAAGTGTGGTTATTATTTTTTCTTTATTAACTTTTATTACATGGAATTTTAACAACAGCTACTACAAAACCCTCCCCCTTGGGGGAAGGCCATCCTCGGTGTTCAATGACACCTACAACCAACAAGACTGCTAAAAGAAAAACATACTGCCGACAGAGTTTTATAACTTAGCTCGTTGCATTATTTACAATGATCAACCTGTTCAGAATCAAAACAACATGACAACATAAAAATATGACAACCATAATGACATGACACCAATACCGCTTATTGAAGCTTTATAACACAGCTAATAGTGATATTTATATCCGTATACATATGTACATACACCAAAAAATATATCAAGGAATTTCGCTCAACCAACGAATAGAGAAGGATACATAGCCCGCATCTGATCCTCCATATCCTATGTAGCTTCATCAAGCCCAAAGTGCTTCCACTACACTTGAACCTGCTCGATTGCTCGGTTCCAGAGCATGAGTGTCTTTCTCTATAATATACACTATGGCTCTGGCTGAAATTCTCCTTCTGGATCTACCTGCAATACAGACCACTCAATCACATGGTCAACATATTTAATATACTTCTTAAGCAATGACACATGGAAAATATCATGGAATTTCACTATAGGAGGCAGTACAAGTCGATAGGCTATTGGTCCAATCCTTTCAAGAATATTGAAATTTAAACAATACAGAGGTGTCAGCTTGGCACATGATCCAATCATCAAAGGATATCTTCTTGGGCTTAATGTGAAAGTACACATGTTCTCCAACTTGGCACTCCTTAAACAACCTGTTCTAATATGTATACATTTTCTCATATCCTATGTTGCCTTTAGATTATTCTTTATTACCTGCATTTCTTGTTCCATTTCTGCCAACATGTCCAGTCCAGTCAATACCTTGTTCACTGGATCACTCCAACTAATGAGAGTATTGCAACTCCGCCCATATAATGCCTCAAACAAACTCATCCTTAGTGACTCTTGGTAACCATTATTATAATCAAACTCAACCAATGGAAGGTACTCCTACCATATCCTTTGCTGGTGCATCACATACATCCTTAAAATGTCCTCCAATATCTTGCTTACCCTCTCTGTCTATCCCTATGTCTGCAGATGATAAGGTGTATTGAAGGCCAAATTTGTACCTAAACCTGCAAACAATTCCTTCCAAACTTTGAAGTGAACTTAGCATCCTTGTCTAACACAATATTCTTAGAAACACCATGCAATATTACCAAATCTATGATGAATACCTTTACTACATCGGTAGTTGAATAAGTAGACTTCACTGGAATGAAGTGCACTACATTTTCCAACCTTTCTACTACAACCATGATAGAATCATGTTGTCTAGATGTTCTCTGAAACCCTGTAATGAAATCCATGGAAATGACCTCCAACTTCCCCTCTGGAATTGAAATTGACTGTAGTAATCCACCTAGATTCTTACATTATGATTTTACCTGTAAGAAGTCCAAGCATCTAGCCACAAACTCTACCACATCCTTCTTCAAATTCAGCCAGTGAGAAATATTCTTCATTGTTGTCATTGTTTTTTGGTATCCTGGGTGCCTTGAATATGGTTTCACACGAAAATCTCTCAAGATAGTATTCTTGAGCTCACTACTATCTGGAACATATATCTTGTCCCTAAACCTGTTTAATCCATCTGCTGTGAGATGATAGTCCACATCCTGATCACCTGTACACTATTGTAACCTATGCATAAGCTCCATGTGCCTGTCATCCTGCTGACCTGCCTGTAAGATCAGATCATGTAAGTATGTTCCATATAAACACATATTTTATATATGATTCTCCTATACTCTCCTTCTAAGAGAATCTTCAACCCTGTTCTCTTTACCTTGATGTACCTGATCTCAAAGTTGAACTCACTAATCATGTCCAACGATCTAGCTTGCTTGGAATTCAGATTCAGTTGGTCGAATACATATCTTAACCCAATATTATCGCTCATTAATACAAACCTCTTGCCAATAAGATAGTTCCTCCACCACTTCAATGCATGAATGATATTTTCCAACTCAGGATCATGTGTCAGGTAGTTCTGCTTGTGATCATTCAATTTTCCTGATTCATAGTGTTGTATCTCAAGAAACAATCCCTTGGTTGTGGTAAGGAATCAATGCTCAAGACACACACACACACACACACACAGATATATATATATATATATATATATATATATATATATATATATATATATATATATATATGTCACAAAAATATTATATCAAATGGTCTTTGCTTAATCACCTTCATAAATTTATTATTAAACCCTCAAGAATCTGATGCAATAAATGCTTCACAATGCCATTATCTGCTTATATTAATTGGAGTGATAAGAAGAACATGAAGGAAGGAAGCCCAAATTGATATGCTGATAAATAGAATCTCACTTTAAACTTCAGAAGAATTTTATGAAAGTGGAATAGTTAAAATGAAGGAGCACCCATTAAGGATATTTAACTCGTATTCACATATGTAAAAAGAGACCTACAACTTCATTACTTCATTTTATTCATAGAAAAAAAATACAAAATGGAAACTGGGAAACATATCAATAACAACAGATGCAAGAATCTTGATCTTCATTCATTAATCATCAAAAAATTGAGTCCAAAATTTGCAGTAGTCCAAAGTTCAAAAAATCAGAACCTTTTCCTTTCTTCTCTCTCTCTTTAAATACAATGTAAAGCAGTTTGTAAGTGCTGAAACTACTCCTAATTGCTCAAACTACTTGAAAGTTCTTAAACTACTTATCACATATCATCGAAATGTTTTATTACAATTAAACTCTCTTAACAGAGATAAAATAAAACTTAAATCCTAATCATTTGCCGAATATGAATTGGTCCCGCTGCTGCTATATTCTCCTGATTGACTGACTTGTCTTTCTTTGAAATTGAGGGATCATTAGGTAGAACAGTCATCCAAGCTCTGCATTTCTTCCACGCTTCAATGTTTGTCTCAGGTGATTTAATTAGCCTATGGTACTCCAGCCTAAAAGTAGTGATCATGTTGAATATTGGTCTCTTTGTAAATAAGGTCTTCACCAAAAAAAATAGCTGAAAATGCCTCTAAAGAAAGTTAATAACTGTTGCTCCTTTCAAAATATGAATCTTCTCATGAGTGTTATCCACCTTTCTTTTTGCCAATACCAATAGTGGTTCATAGGAATCCCATGATAAAATACTACCTTTAAGGTCCCAGCATGATGGCAATCCTGCTCTGGCTCTTTTTTCATACATATTATCAAACTTTTTTACTACTTCCTTAATTTCTGTCAACTTCTTCTCAGTGGTCTTCCTGCAAGTATTTTTCACAATCAATTTGTTAATCTCTACAACATATATAATTTTGTCTTTAATATAATTTTCCTCTAACTCTTGATCAATCTTATAATGAATGAAATAAATAAATTTATTTTCCCATATGGCCCTGTTAATAGTCTTTTGATTATCTACCATAACCTACTCTTCAAAATCTCTGATAATTCTTTTCTCTTCTGATATAATAGTCAGAGATCCCCAAGCTGCTTTCATTTCTTCAATGATTTCATTCCAGATGATGTCCTTAGCCTGTATTAAAGTTATATTTCCCTTCAATATCTCCTTTAGAATCTTGATCTCAGCATAAACTATTTGACAATCTGTCCTGTATTTATTAATTTCCCCATCCTTGGCTTGCATAATTTTTATTACTGTCTCCAGATCATTTTGTTCCTTTTTGAGATATTTCTCTGCCATTTTCAATTCTATGTTCAATTGAGATATCTGTGCTTCTGGATCATCATTTCTTGATGGAAAAATGATAGTGCAAGAATAAGAATCAATCTGATTTTGTAATGTCAGCACAGTTTCCTTCAATTTAGCAATTTCTTCCTCTTTCTGCAAGAGATGTCGAAGAAGGCTTTCTTTCTCACTTTCCACTTCTGCCACCTCTGCTGCCATAGAATTCTCCCCTGTAGGTAACTTCAACTTTTTCTTCAACGCAAAAATCTCTGATTCTACACTTTGCAGCAGTTTCTGCATAACAGACCTGTCATTTGGATCTACTCCAATCTTTACAATTATTTTCTTGAGCTCTTCATTTTGTGTTGTCAAAGCCCTGTATTTATCTTTCTCCAATTTCAGTTGCTTCATGACCTTCCCTAGCATGTTCTTAGCCTTAAGAGCCATTTCATTAGTTTTGGTCAAATCATTCACTATCAGTAGACCTGTTTGCATATGTAAATTTACTTTATCAAGCAAAGGAATCTTTCTTACATCAACAGTTAAATTTATAGTATTGAAATTATTTGATGACCTTATAGTCATATCAGAGGGGTGAGAAAGAGCAATCTTAAACTGATATTTTTCAAGATCCATGGAAGTCAGAAATCTTGTTTGGTCTGGAGTTATTTCATACTCAACTTGTGCCTCCATGCTAGCCTTCATCCTTTGATTTCTTTCAGCAATCTAAGCAAATACTTGTTTAATCAAAGGTATTTATTCCTGAGCATATCTATGTCTTCTTGGTGAAGCTGGGAAATTTTTCTCATCTACTAGTTGAAGTGAGAAACCAGGTTGAGAACCTGTTATGTCTTCATTAAGTTTTGTTCTCTTTTTGGCTCTCTGCTCTTCATCTTCTGAATCAACAACCACCTCTTTACTCCTATTGCTTGATTTCTTGGATATGATAGGAGTTTGTATATTAGAGCCAACGAAACCTGCAAAATCCCTATTTTCTAGCTTCTCTATGTCAGGTCTGCTTTCATGAAAAAATGCTGAGTAACCATTTTCAATTATCCTATTTGAAAGTACTTTATGCGGGTAATAAGCCCACTTATCTCCTAATTGTATATGCATTCCATATAACATCATATTAACCTCATCAACTGCTTGTATCATGTTGACTATAAACGGACCCGCAGACATAGGTAATTTAAACATATGCTCCTTTTTCATAGGTACAAAATGTATTTGGTCAACATTCAGACTCTGCCTAATGAATTCCAAGGCAAATGATCTCATAGGCACAAATGTAGGAAGTCTATATGGTTCTACCCCAGCCCCATAAAGTCTAATATTTGAATAGTCTGCATAAACATACCAATCTCCATACTTCCAATTTGTTCCCAACTGCAGAAAATCTTGAGCTTTGGGCAGGAAACATGGGGGAGAAATCCCATTCAAAATATTATATGCAGTAGACATAAAATGATTTGAAAAATAAAAAAAACCCTCCTCATTTTGTTCCTCTCTTACTACATTAGTCCAAAACACTATTGATTGCCCATTTTTATTTACATTCATGATATTTAACCCAAAATGCAAGAATTCTTCCACATTTTGATATAGAAAGAGGTAAATGATAAGAGAATGGAACCTGAATGATCCAGTGAGTGATAAACTCATGAGTTGAGTATTAATAACTTTTTTCCAATATGAAGGAATATCCAACACTACTCCTAGCTTCATCATCAATGCAAAGAGTCCCATAAGTGAATTTTCCACTATGTTGTCGTCTTCTTTTCCCAATATCTTCAGAATACACCTTAGCACTGGCCGAACATCTACATCAAAAATTTCTATGGAGAATTATTTACTGTTAAGTACAAACTGCTTCGTATCTGGCCTCAGGAAGAAGGCAAACTGAGTGAATTCTTGACCTCCAAGACTATCATAATGTGTTTCCAATGACTCATCATTGAATTGAATGTAAGATTCTGACTCTGGATAACATAAATCTTGACGAATTAACTAGGCTGAGACTTGCAAAACATTCTCTCCTTGACAAGTCATTTCAAAACACTTGCCAGGATACATAACAGACACTAGCCAGTGCACAAACTCAGGAAAAAGATGCGTTTGTAGGGCTACATGTAGACAATACACTTGATTTTGCCATGGCAGAGAAAATTGGGCATGCTTTATCATTCAGATAGACCTATTGATAAAATTGAAGGTGTTCTAAGGAGTAAATAGTGTCTTGGATATCCCTCTTAGTTTCCATGAGAGGAATATGGCTGGATCAGCCAGAAAGGGGTGAAAATTTAGCCATGATATTGCTTAGGGTGGTGAACAACGACAAGGCGACGAACAATAATGGAAGACACAGGTGCAATAAGGTTGAAAATAACAAAGAAATAACATTGGCTTTGCGAAAAGAAGAACCAGTTTAAATAGGTGGTGCAGGGTTTAGGAATTAAATGCTGAGTTGACGTTACAAAATACTGTTAAAGGGTACCGTGACGTGGTTGAAAGCTGTCACCAACCAGTAGCTTACGTCATTGCAGTAGGCCTCAAAGGTACAAAACATTGACCGGGTCCTACCCCCGCAGTTAATCCTGACCGCAGTTCTTGATCAGCCCATCAGTCAATGGGATCAACTGCGGAGGCACCCTACCTGTTAACCCGTGTGTTGAACGTGCCCATGGGTTGCTTCTTTTATCTCCTAACAAACAAATCTTTGGATCCTACTCACATAATAGCTCGATCATTAACTGAACGCTGAGACCCAACTTCATGAATCTTTTGAAGTATTGAACTTTAAATTTATACAAAACATTACATATTTTTGAGTTAAAGTATGAGAAACTTGTACTTTAACATAAATTTTTTATATTTTCCATTTTTTTTGTATTTTTGAAAAATTAAAATAAACGATATTGCAAATGAGCCACAACATCTGGCTCAACTTGGGGATAGTTTTTTTTTCCACGAAACACTAAGAACTACATATTAGTGCCTTCACTTTGGGCATGGAGTCAAATGTTGTTTGATGAAATGTGAACAATGAGAAAACCAGATATGTACAATGGTGGACCATAAAATCTCAATACTGGAAAGAATGTTTTAGACACTGCCCATTCACATGCATCTCTATTGTTTCACCATCAAGATTTTCCAGCATGAATGTGTTATTTGATCTAACTTCAACAATATTGTATGGTCCATACCAGAATGGGTCAAACTTACCATGCTTTCCCTTCTCTTCTCTTCTGGTATCCCATCTTAATACCAAATCTCAAGTTCAAAAAAGAATCTCTTTTTCTTTTCTATCAAAAATTGACTTCATCTTTTCTTGGTAGGTTATCAAATATTCTCTGACTTTGTTCTTTCTCTCACTTGACTATATAACCTTGTTTAGCCTTCTCATCAACGCATTAGGTTCTTCTTGAAGAAAAGAAATCACTGGTTTTCCAACTGATTAGGAAATAAAGATTGAGTTCCATAAACCAGTTCATACGGAGACTTACTTTTAGATATTATAGTAGTCACTCTTACTGCCCAAAGAGAAAATGTCAATTTTGAATCCCAATTTTTCTTATTTTCATTAATTGTCTTCTTCAAAATTTTGACCAATGTCTTGTTGGAAGATTCAGCTAGCCCATTCCCTTGAGAATGATATGCTGTAGAATGAGATAGAATGCCATTATATGTTTGACAAAAATTAATGGAACTAACTGAATTGAATACCTGGGAATTATCAGTTACAATCTTGATTGGACACCCAAACCTGCTGAAGATGTTTTCTTCCAGAAACTTCATTACCACCTGGTCATTAGCCTTCCTTGTAGGTATTTCCTCCACCCACTTTGTAAAATAGTCAGTGGCAGTAAAAATCCATTTGAACTGTCCACTTGATGGTGGATTGATTTCTCCAATAAAATCTAAACCCCATTGCCTAAAGGGTTCTTCAATAAAAACTGGGAGAAGAGGTAGAGGAGCTAACCTTTTCTTTTCTGCAAATAACTGACATTTTTGGCAGCTTCTAACCAGTCTGTATACATCAGAAAACAAGGAGGGCTAGTAAAAACCTACTCCGAGGATTTTATGAGCAGTAACCTTCCAACTATAATGACCTCAACATAGATACTCATGATATTCTTTTATAACTTCCATTGATTCACCTTCTATCAAACACAACAACAAAATGCCATCAGGATCCTTCCAATATAACTTAGCTTCAATTATGACATATGGCTGGGATTTGAGCTTAAGATATTTGTAATTTGTTCTGTTTAGTGGGGTTGGACAAGAGAAAAAACATAAGTAATGAAGAATATCCTTATACTAATCAGAGAACAAGAATTTATATTTAATTGGTGCCTTTGTACTTCTTTGACTCCTTTCATCAACAGCTTTTCCAAACCCTGACCTTTGACCAATTTGGTAGGCTTGATATCTAAGTCATAATGTTGGATTTTAGCAATCCATTTTCCTCTTTTACCTTCCACATCACATTGGAATAACACATCTTTTACAACAAAGTTAGGAACATAGGCAACTATCTGAGACTACAGCACATAAGTTCTAAATGCTTTTAATGCTTTAACTAAAGCATACACTTGTTTTTCCAAAATGTTATATTTAAGCTTAGAATCTCTGAGAACTTTACTGAAAAATTCAAGAGGTTGTTCTTTGCCTTCTTCATTCTTCTACAATAGCACAACAACAATGGTAGTAGGTGATGCAAATGAAAATATCTAAAAAGACTTTTGATAATCTGGACTGATTAGTACAGGAGCTTCTTGAAGGGATTCTTTAATTCTAGCAAAAGATTCTCTAGCCTCCTTGTCCCACTTTACTTCACCATTCTTCTTTAGCATATGTGTTATGTTTCTAACAATTTCAGCATAATTTGGGACAAATCTTCTCAGGAAATTTATTTTTCCCAGAAACTTTTGAATATCCTTTTTACTCCTGGGAAAGGGAATTGTCTGAATAACTTCTACTCTTGCTGGATAAATTTTTACACCCTGATTTGAAAATATATGTCTTAACCATTTTTCTTCCTCCAAAGAAAATAAAGATTTTTTGGGATTCAATGACAACCCAAATTTTCTACATTTTAGGAAAGCCTTCTGTAAATGCTCCAAGTGTTCATCATCTGAACCTGAAAAAATGGTCACATCATCCAAATATATAACTACAAACGTATCACCCACAAATGCTATGTCCATTTCCCTCTGAAAAGTGGCACTTGCGTTCATTAGACCAAATGGCATTCTGGCATACATGAACATCCCCCAAGGTGTGGTAAAAGTTGTTTTCTTCTGATCTTCTTTTTCAACAACTACCTGATTGTACCCAGAGAAACCATCAACCATAGGCAATCTATATGCTCCTATCACTTTCTGTAAAACATAGTCCATCTTAGGCAAAGGATAACTGTCTTTAAGTGATGCTCTATTTAAATTCCTGAGGTCAACACATAGCCTTATCTCTCAATTCTTTTTCCTTATAGGAACCAGGTTAGAAACCCAGTTTGAATATCTGAGTGGGACTATAAATTTTGCCTACAAAAATTTCTTCACTTCTTTTTCAATTGGAGCAAGGAGAAATGGATTAATCTGTCTAATTTTCTGTCTGTGAGGTTTGATTCCATCCTTCAAAGGTATCTTGTATTGAGAATGAAAAAATATGATGGATCTTAGTGAAAAGAAGTCGCCTTCACTAAGTGGGCCCGCAGGCTATTTTTGGCGCAAAGTCTATTTTTAGACTATGTCTATTTTTAGACATATGGATCATGGTCTATGAGTTGCAGGATGCTATTTGTGGATGGTTGGTAAAGTTGGTAAAAATATATGGACCTCTATTTTTAGACATACTGAGCGAAGTCTATTTTTAGACTACCAGTCTAAAAATAGAATAGTCGAATATTATTAGCTCTTAATAATATTTGGACTATAAACATTATCTTATCCTCTTGGAGCACTTCAGTTTGAGCTACGGATGTGGCACATGCAACTGATAGAAGGAATTATGCTATTCCTAGGGGTTAGTTAAGCTATTGCATGGTTTACTTCAGTTAGAACTCATGTGGCAGAGTTTGGTGGAGTTGATGAGACAGTTGATGGAGTTGTGTTCGATTTAACTTAGTTGAAATAGTTGTATTTAGTCTAACTGATAAATACACTAGTGATGAGTGGTGTGAATTAATTATTAATTAATTCACTAATTATTAACTCATAAATCAACTAAAGAACACATCAGTTAACTGCAATGCATGGACAGTTCAGTGGAGACCATTGTTAGAGGTGGGTGAAAGGGTGAGTCTACTATCAGTTGTGACTATAGCTGTGCATGAGATTTGCACACACATTGATTGAGATTGCCAATGAGGATTGCGTAGTACAAGCCAGTGGGATTCAAACTTGGATCTCATCATTTTTCATCTTGGATTGTGCAGTAGAGGCAGGCTAACAGGTGGAGGAGATTTGAACTTGTGACTTGTTCATATCTAAGCTAGTTAGTGTGTAACAATTGGAGATAGTGCTGAGAGCTTGTGAGGATTTTGTGCTATGTATTGTTACATGTTCTCCATCATTATAATATATAGATAGTTGTGGGTTTTCAGCTGTAAGCTTTCCCCATTACATACTGTGTTTATATGTGTGCTTGATTATGTTTTAATGTGTGCATGCGACTGCTTCTAATTCTGCAAATTGATGATCAATAGTAGAAGAGGTTATGTATTATGCATGAAGCTCAAATAGTGTGTAATCAGGATAATCTCGGTGAATAATTCATCTATTATTCAAATTTATACATGGTATCAGAGCGAAGTTGATCATCGGATCTATTACAGTTATTACATTTTATTTCAGTAGACAGAGTCTGTAAGAGGGCCAGGTAGCCTCTGGATTCATCCTTTCTTTGAAAGGTGAAAAATCTAGTAAATGCCCCTACAGTCGATCTCTGTGCTAGAAATACCTTGTTCTCACAGATCAGAAGTGGTTGAGTTTTGAGCTGGTGGAATTCGAATTTGCAGCAGTGTTTTCTTGGTGTCAAAAGTTGAGATGTCTTTCAACGGATTGTGATTGGAGTATTCCCTTGAAGGTAGCTCGAATTATATTGCATGGAAAGACAGGATGGAGGTGGTGTTAGATGACAACGGGTTGAAGGAGTTCATAGATGCTAAAGTCCCAAAGCCGACTGGTGCTGCTCAAGTTGAGGATTGGCAAAATAAGACAGCAAAGTGTCGAAGGATTCTGTTGGAGGGCGTGAAGGATCGCATTATATCCAGTCTGCATGGAAAAGATTCTCCATACTTGATGTGGAAAGCATTGACAGATTTATTCCAAAGCAAGAGTGACCAGAGGAAGTTGGCACTCAAGGACAAACTCAGAAACATAAAGATGGAGAAAGGCGACAATATGCCCAAGTACCTCACGAAGTTCATCCAATGCAGGGATGAGCTAAGAAGTGTGGGGGTGACTGTAGATGATGAGGACTTGGTGATATTGGCTCTCCTTGGTCTTCCGAAGAGTTGGCATTCCTATCAGGACTCTGTCAATGGTCGAGAGAAATTGCCAGGATGGGAGCGACTTTGGTCAGATCTTGTGCAAGAGGAGATAAGGCGGAGTACTAGGGACGGATCTTCATCAAAGGCGTCTGATGAAGAGAATTGCGCTTTGGTTTCCAAAGAAAAGAAGGGAAAGAGCAAGAAAGCTTCTCATTCAGGTGCGAAAGGCAAGAAGCAGGACATGTACAAGGTGAAGTGCTTTCACTGTCACCAACGCGGACATTATGCCACAAATTGTTCGCAGAAGAAGAAAAATAAGAAGGCTGCTGGATCTGCAGTGGGAGAGGCCTTAGCCTCACAGTTTGAGCTGCATTTTTCGCTGATCGCATGGTTGGTATCAAGTTTGATGGGTTCAGTTTGGTTCTTGGACAGTGGTGCGCATTTTCACATGACAGGAGATCGAGATTTGTTTTCTAATCTGGATGAGAAAGATATTGGAGTGCACATCGAGATGGGCGATGATGGTAGATACAGTACGACCGGTATTGGTACCATTTCCTTTGAGAGGGAGTCTGGTAAACCCTTCGTATTGAATGATGTGATGCATGTTCCAGGATTGAAGAAGAATCTTATCTTTGTGGCGATGTTGGAAGACAAGGGATATGATGTTGTCTTCAGCAAAGGAAAGGCTTTCCTACGCAGTAAGACAATTGGAGAAACCCGGAAGATAGGGGTTCGAGTCAAGAACCTTTATCAATTGCAAGTAGACGGCTGCACAGCAATGGCATGCAAGGCAGAAGGAGTGGTGAGCCGGGATGATGGCAAGCTGTGGCACCGAAGATTGGGCCACCTTCACCATGGAGCTTTGAAGATACTGCAGTAGATTTCTACTCGGCTTCCTAAGGGTACTCTTGCGCAGTCAGATCAGTGCAAGGGATGTACCTTGGGAAAGTTTGTGAAAGCCACCTTTCACGAGAAGGATAGTCGCGACACGACGATCCTTTAGAGAATTCACGCAGACGTGTGTGGACCTTTCTCAGTAGCTTCGACAGCAAAGCATAGGTACTATGTGATATTTGTTGATGATTATTCTCAGAAGTGCTGGATCTTCTTCATGCAAAAGAAGAGCGAGAAATACTCAAAGTTTTGTGAGTTCAAGGTGCTGGTTGAGAAGGAATCGGGGAAGCAGGTGAAGGCTCTTAGGAGCGACAATGGTGGTGAATTCATCTCTGGCGAATTCAAGGACTTTTGTAGCGCAGAAGGAATTTGAAGAGAGCTCATAGCACCTCATAACCCACAGCAGAACGGGGTTGCTGAGCGGAAGAACAGAACGATCATGGGTGTTGCACGGGCGATGTTGCATGATCAGGGCCTACCCATTCACTTGTGGGCGGAGGCATGCAATACTGCAGTATATGTGTAGAATCGTTGTCCTCACAGGATACTTGGCATGAGTACACCTGAGGAGGCGTTTTCTGGTAAGAGGCCTGATATTTCCCATTTGAGGATTCTTGGTTCACCTATTTACATTCATGTGACGAAGGATGCTAGGAAGAAGCTGGAGCTGACCACAGAGGTTGGGATATTTGTGGGGTACACTGATACGCCCCATAACTATCGTGTGTATTTTCCAGACAGTCGCAAGACTGTTGTGCGACGGGATATCAAATTTCAGGAGGAGAAAGCCATGAAGTGTTCGCTTGAGAGGGAGCCACACTTGCATGCAGAGGAGGAGCTATTAGTTCCTATGGATGAGTCTCAGGATGTGGATCAGCCACAAGATGAGGTTCATGGAGTGGAAGAGACCACTCATGCAGCGCCAACCATCAGAGGGCGGAAGCGCACTACAGAAGCTGAGCGACTGGCTCAATATGCGAAGAAGGTTGTAGGACCACCTACAACACAACGCAGACAGAGACAGTCACCGGACCGGTACACTAGATACATGGCTCTTGTGAGCAAATGTGTCGTGACAGAGCCATCCTCTTTCGAGGAAGATATGGAGGACCCCGCATGGTTAGATTCCATGGTGGAAGAGTATGATTCGATTGTCAGAAACAGTGCATGGGAGATTGTCCCAAGGCCGGAGGGGAAATACGTGGTGGGATCGAGATGGATCTACAAAGTGAAGCAAGCAGCTGATGGGAGTGTGGAGAAGTAAAAGGAAAGATTTGTTGCCTGAGGCTTCTCACAGATAGAGGGGATCGATTATGAGAAGACCTTTGCATCTGTCGCAAGGTATTCTTCCATATGGACGATCCTAGCTCTCTCAGTGCAGATGGGGTGGCACATTCATCAGATGGATGTGAAGACTGCGTTCCTCAACGGAGTCATTGAGGAGGAGGTGTACATAGAGCAGCCTGAAGGTTTCGAGATCTTCAGCAGTGAGTCGCATGTGTGCAGGCTCAAGAGAGTGCTGTATGGGTTGAAACAAGCACCTCGTGCTTGGTACACTCGGATAAACAGTTATTTCACCAGACTTGGATTCTCCAAGAGTGAGGCGGATCCTAACTTATACCAGATTGTGGTTGAGGGTAAGTTGTTGATCATTGTACTTTATGTAGATGATTTGATTCTGACAGGTGATGAGCTGTTGATACTTTCATGCAAGGAGGATCTTGCAAGAGAGTTTGAGATGAAGGACTTGGGCCTCCTTCATTATTTCCTGGGATTGGAAATCTGGCAACGCAGTGATGGACTATTTGTTTCTCAGGGTAAGTATGCCCGGGAGATACTGGAGAAGTTCAACATGCATGGATGCAAGCCTATTGATACTCCTCTTCCTGGAGGTTGGAGGAAGGAGGATGCTACTTCAGCGAAGGTAGTGGATGCCACTGTTTATCGATAGTTGGTGGGGTCGCTTATGTATCTGGTCAATACACGACCCGATATATGCTATGCTGTTAACCAGCTTTCACAAGCTATGGTTAAGCCAACCAAGCTCTTCTCGCGGGGCATGTATTGCGTTATCTTAGAGGCACACGGATATGGATCGTGGCATGACAGAGGATGAGGTGAAGCTAGTTCATGCTCACTCTGATGCAGATTGGGCAGGGAGCCCAACGGACCGAAAGAGCACATCTGGAGGAGTTTTCAGCATTGGGTCGACAACAGTTTCCTGGTACAGCAGGAAGCATAGATCCGTGGCACTCAGTTCAGCAGAGGCCGAGTACATGGCAGCAAGCTTGGCTGCATGCGAGGCTATTTGGATGAGGAAGATCCTCGTCGGATTGTTCGGGTCGCACTTGGAGCCTACTGTGATTTATTGTGATAACCAGAGTTGCATTAAACTCTTGGCTAATCCAGTATTTCATGATGGATCCAAACACATCGACATCGGGTACCATCATATCAGAGATTGTGTTCAGCGGAGAATCATGATGCTTTCATATGTTCCCATGGAGGATCAGGATGCCGACATCCTGACGAAGGCGCTCACCAGGAGCAAGTTTGAATTCCACAGAGGCAGGATAGGGGTTGCAGATAATCCATATCTTGCTGAGAGGGAGTGTTGAAAATGAAACAAGATGATGGAGCTTAGTGAAATGAAGTCGCCTTCACTAAGTGGGCCCGCAGGCAAATTCTGGCGCAAAGTCTATTTTTAGACTATGTCTATTTTTAGACATATGGATCATGGTCTATGAGTTGCAGGATGCTATTTGTGGATGGTTGGTCAAGTTGGTAAAAATAGATGGACCTCTATTTTTAGACATACTGGGCGAAGTCTATTTTTAGACTGCCAGTATAAAAATAGAACAATGAAATATTATTAGCTCTTAATAATATTTGGACTATAAACATTATCTTATCCTCTTGGAGCACTTCAGTTTGAGCTACGGATGTGGCACATGCAGCTGACAGAAGGAATTACGCTATTCCTAGGGGTTAGTTGAGCTATAGCATGGTTGACTTCAGTTAGAACTCATGTGGCAGAGTTTGGTGGAGTTGATGAGACAGTTGATGGAGTTGTGTTCGGTTTAACTTAGTTGAACTAGTTGTATTTAGTCTAACTGATAAATACACTAGTGATGAGTGGTGTGAATTAATTATTAATTAATTCACTAATTATTAACTCATAAATCAACTAAAGATTACATCAGTTGACTGCAGTGCATGGACAGTTCAGTGGAGACCAGTGTTAGAGGTGAGTGAAAGGGTGAGTCTACTATCAGTTGTGACTATAGCTGTGCATGAGATTTGCAAACACATTGATTGAGATTGCCAATGAGGATTATGGAGTACAAGCCAGTGGTATTTGAACTTGGATCTCATCATTTTTCATCTTGGATTGCGCAGTAGAGGCAGGCTAACAGGTGGAGGAGATTTGAACTTGTGACTTGTTCATATCTGAGCTAGTTAGTGTGTAACAATTGGAGATAGTGCTGAGAGCTTGTGAGGAGTTTGTGCTATGTATTGTTACATGTTCTCCATCATTATAATATACATATATTTGGGGTTTTTCAGCTATAAGCTTTCCCCATTACATACTGTGTTTATATGTGTGCTTGATTATGTTTTAATGTGCGCATGCGACTGCTTCTAATTCCGCAAATTGATGATCAATAGTAGAAGAGGTTATGTATTATGCATGAAGCTCAAATAGTGTGTAATTAGGATAATATCGGTGAATAATTCATCTATTATTCAAATTTCTACATCTTGTGCTGAATAATATCCAAGTCATATGTTTTCAAATCCTCATAGGACCATGCAAACACATCTATGTATTTTTAGAAAGGTCAATGTACCTCTCTTTATAATTCTTAGGAACACCCTTGAATAACTTGACCACCTTACGCTCCTGTTGAGTCCCAGATTACAATATTCCATCTCACCCTCTTGAGGTACCTTCTTTGGATCTAGTGCTACATCGTTTGAATCAAACAATATTTTAAGAGGAACTAATCCTCTGGTTAATATATTATCTTTCAACTGAATTATTTTCTGATCACCTATTGATTGCTTCAAATTTTTCAAGTCTTCATTCTGATCAATATGTTCACTTTCTTGATCTATTTGCATGTCTTCAAAATTTTCAATCATTGTCAGAAAATGATTTATCTACACATCATCTTCAAGAACTTTCCAGTACTTAACATTGTCATGAATGGAGGGTTTGTGCCTCAGTTCTATCTCATACCTCAATTTTAGATTTATAGGTGGCTTGAAACTACTAGCTGCAACTGCCAGTGAATCTGCCATTCTATTTTCTTCTCTTGGAATGAATTGAAGGTTGAAAGCTTCAAAATAATTCTCAATCAAGTCCCATACTTCATTCCTATATGATCTCAACTTTGGATGTTTGGTTTGACAAAGGTTTTTAATCTGTCTTATAATCAACTCAAAATCACCAAAAATGGAAGTGCATTGGATTCCCATTTGTTTAGCAGTTTGAAGACTTAAAATTAATGCCTCATACTCAGCTACATTATTTGTTGATTCAAATTCAAGCTTAAAAGAAAAAGGTAAGAGATTACCTTCTAGAGATATCAGTAAAAATCTAGCTCCTGTGCCATCTTTTGAATAGGCACCATCAAAATAACACTTCCAAATTTTCTTTGAACCCAACTCATTATGTACAATTGCTGAAGAGAGCTAGTTTTCTAAGTCTTCAGCAAACTCTACATATTCATGCAACACAAAACAGGAAATATATTCTTTTTCTTAACCATAAATTGGGGAATATCCTGCATATTTCTTTGTGGTAGTTTTAACAAATCTGGTTTCTCTGTATAACCTTATTTATTTCCCATTAAACACGGGAATTATAGCATATGTGAAGTCCAGTTTTAAAACTCCTCCAAGCTTCGCTCCCCAAGATCTAGACAAAAGCATACTAAACCTAGCTGGAATATATGTGACCACTGCATCCATCATGATACTTTTGGCTGGAATTTGGGCCAGGGAAACCACCATGTCTTTGATAGGCCCAACACACTTCACCCTTTTTGAATAAAATGAGTATAGTTCTCTATATGGTTTAGTAATTTGTAAATTTGATTCTTTCATTACAAATAATGGCATGAGATTATGTGAAGCACTTGAGTCTAGCAAAAAATTATGGAGAATGAAATCATGAAGAAGAAGTGATATATAAATGGGGGAACATAAGAATATACCTCCTCCACATGTGGACCAAAAGTGACTACTGATTTTTCCTCTTGAAAATTCACAGTATCTCCAATATCATCAGACTAAGAAATATTAATGAATTCTGCAATCTCCTTCTTATAACCTGGTGTCTTAGCTAGCTCAAGAAGGGGTACTTGGATTTTGACCTTTTCTAGCTCTTTGGATAAACTGAAAGCTTGGTTTTGTTTGAAAATATTCTCAGGTTCTTCTTGATTTATGCTAGGATTAGAAATCTTCTCAGGCACAGTAACAACCTTCTCCAAGTTATTAGTATCAATAGACTTTATTTGGGAAGTCTCAGCCAGTTTTTTTTCAGTTCCACTTACTAGATTCATAGGTTGTTTCCCCTTATATGATTGTTTTACTGAGTCCTTTGATTATGGAGTTGCCTTTGGAGAAGGAACTAACTCTTGTTGTTGTTCTTCATCATCCTGCATCCTTGATCTCTTTCTTTATCTTAGATCATATTTTTTATGCAAATCTGCTTGCATAAAGTCTGTAAATTGTCTACAATAATCATCCATCTCTTCTTGGTCAAAGGACACCTCAGCTTTTGTGTACTCTTCTTCACATTCTTCCTCTTCTTCATCTTCTTTCGTGTACATGGTAGATATCTGATGTTAAACTTCCCTTTGATCATCTTCATTAGACTATGAGGGTGTTTCTTCTATGTACAATGGTGCTTGAACTTGAGCTTGATATTTTCTCTCCCTCTACAAGATTTTCAAGGTCTGCTTTCTAAATTAAGGATTGAAAACTCCTCTGTTTTTTTGTGCATGCATTTCGAAGTTTTTATTCTGTAACTCCATCTTCACTAAATTATTTGAAAAATTATTGATAACCTTTGTCATATCATCAATCCTCTGATCCTGTGGTGATTCATCTTTGGCCTTGCCTTTCTCCTGAACTGACTGCTTTTCTTGTGTTTTCCCAGTAGCAGTCATGTTTGCTTCAATTTCCAAAGCATCATTTTGGATTTTCTCAAGAGTAGGAGATCTCCTTTCTCCTAAACTGAAACTAAAATATGACTCAAAAGCTCCAGCAAAAACTACCCTTACTCCAATAGGAGGAGGTTTCATTTATGTGGGTAAACTATTATACAATTTGTTGAATATTTTAATAAAATCATTCATGTTTTCATTAGGCTTTTTCTTAATTGCATTAAATTCTATTAATGGATAACCATGATCTCTTTTTTCACCCCATCTTTGGGTGAATTGTGTCTCTAATTCCTCCCAATTATTAATTGAGCCATTTGCAAAACCTTTAAACCATTTTCTTGCCTCTCCATTCAGGGACTGTACAAAAAGTCTCATCACTACATCAAGATGTTCTACATTTAGATTCTCAACAAAAGTGAAAAACAATGGAAATTTTTGTTCTGCAATCACTTCATCTTCACCAGTAAAACGAGGAAGTAACTTGAGGTATTCTTGGGGCATGGAATTCATAGGTTTTGGACTATTTAACGGTGCATACCTGTTCATTAAGAAAGCAGGGGCTGCCATGTTTATGCCTTGGTTAACCGCTCTTTGAGTAGGTGGGGTTTGTGAAATAGTTGTGAATAAGGATGAATGGGGTGAAAAAAATGATATAGGAAGGGGTTTATGAACAATGGCAGAAGAAATAGCAGATGTATTTGGTTGAGCTTGTGTGAAAGTAAATGAAACAGACTCAAAATATTTCTCTTCTAACCTTGGTTCTTGAAAATGAACTGGTGAGGAAAAGGATTCTTATTCCAAGAAAGTGAGATTCCTGGAAATATCCTTAGATGAAGGGTTATGTAAACTGCTGACAGGTGCAGGAAGTGTAGGATCAAGTGTGGAAGGAGTTCTTGGTTTCTAAACCTTTTTAGAAACCAATTTTTCAGGATCTGATAGAATAGGAGCTTTCTGTTGCAAGGTGTCTGACCAAGTATGGGGCCTTTTATATGCCATAATTATGAAATAAAAACACAGCCTGATACTTCCTCCCCTCTGACAAACCAGAGGAAATATAACAAAAACCCAGGGAATGAACTTCACTTCTTCGATCCCCGACAACGACGCAAAAAAATTTTGTATCTCAAGAAAAAATCCCTTGGCTGTGGTATGGAATCAATGCTCAAGACATATGTTGTGTAACCAGCTCCAAAAATAGAAGAAAAGAGATATCAATGCCTTAGAAATGAGCCACTTCGAGGGGGAAACCTCCAATACATTACATAAATGAACAATTCTTGGATGATACAAATGAACAAAACCTCCTTCTATATATAGGAGTCCATGGGGCCACAATATAATCCTACTGGGGCCACAATGTAATCCTAGCCGACCTAACAATAATAATGTAAGGGCACAATAATAACAATATGGGGGTTACAGGGGTACAATAATAACAATAAGGGGGGCTACACTAACATAATAAGGGGCTACACTATTAATATAGGGACTTAACATGCTCCTCTCCTTCAAACAAGTGTTGTCCTCAACGCTTGATTATTTCTTGATGCTTCTGTATAAAATTCTCATCCTCCCATGTGAAATATTCTACAGGAAAGTTCTTCCACTTGCTGAGATACTCTGAAATTTATCGTACTTGTCGAGTTCTTGTTTCTATGACTGCTTCATAACTTCTTTCGATGTCATGTTGATCTTCCCGTTGTTTCATTAGATTCTGCACCAAAGTTGGGTTATCCTTTGAGAGTTGGAGAACTTGTTGTTGATGCTCGATGTGATCTTCCACTAATTTATCATCCATATTTGCTATTATTTTATCCTTCAAACCATCCAACTTAGCCTCCATTTATGCTTTTAAACCATCTATTTCATCTTCAATTTCTCTTCGTAAGATCGAAACTTGTTGCACTTGGTACCGTAATTTTGATATCTCATACTGCAACTCTTCCTCTTCATGCGTCATAGTATAGATTTTTGAGGGATTAATGGGTATGGAATTATTTTTTGGAGGCATTATAGAACCCAATACTGATAAAAATTCTAAAATATGCACTTGGAATCACTTAAATTTATTTTTCAAACAAACGTTATGTAATTTTAAAAACCAGAGACACACCTTTATCTTTCTTTTGAGGAGCTCGATATTGAAATTGGATTATATTTGTAATTGCAGCACTTCAATATTTGAATTTTGGTACTGATGTAGCCCTTTGAATTATCTTTCGAATGCCACAGTTCTGACGTGATTTGGATTCTCCAAGACAAAGTTGTGTCCAATCTCCCATAATGACCTAATTATGGACTGGTTCAGTACAGCGAACTTGTACGACTTTCCACGTGTCACTGTTTCATCCTTAGGCTCTGAAATTGATAGCCAAGAAACTGCAGTCCGTGTAATAGCGACCACTTTTTATGGCACTCCAATCTTATGCTCAGAGAGAGAGTTATGTAGATTTTCCCACGATCACCTCTTTGAGATGAAATTCAAGAGCCTGAAAAAGCACTACCTTCCACATATCATATCTCAGAAATTATTGCAAACCAAGATCTGAAATTTTTTGACGTAGTTCCTCCGGATTTCGGCTTCGCACCCTATGAATTTTAGCTTTTGAGACTTCGTAGAAAAAACGTTATAGCACAAATTCCACGATGACCTATTTAGGAGCCTGAAAAAAGACCTAAATTCCACAGATCATATCTCCTAAAATATTGCCAAAACAAGCTTGAAATTTTTAGAATATCTTCCTCAGGATTTCGAATTCAGACCCTAAAAATTTCAGCTTTTGAGGCTTCATATAAAAAAATTTATAGCGAAAATTCCACGATGAATTGTTTGGAGAAGCGAAACCCTAGAATCCAAAGCTCTGATACCAAATGTTGTGTAACCAGCTCCAAAAATAGAAGAAAAGAGATATCAATGCCTTAGAAATGAGCCACTTTGAGGGGGCAGCCTCCAATACATTACATAAATGAACAATTCTTGGATGATACAAATGAACAAAACCTCCTTCTATATATAGGAGTTCATGGGGCCACAATATAATCCTAGTCGGGCCACAATGTAATCCTAGCCGACCTAACAATAATAATGTAAGGGCACAATAATAACAATAAGGGGGGCTACACTATTAATATAGGGACTTAACAACATATATATATATATATATATATATATATATATATATATATATATATATATATATATATATATATATATATATATATATATATATATATATATATATATATATATATATATATATGTCACAGAAATATTAATATCAAATGGTATTTGCTTAATCACATTTAGAAATTTATTATTAAACCCTCAAGAATTTGATACAATAAATGCGACACAATGGCATTATCTGTTGATATTAATTGAAGTGATAAGAAGAACATGAAGGAAGGAAGCCCAAACTGATATGCTGATAAACAAAATCTATCACTTTAAACTTCAGAAGAATTTTATGAAAGTGGAATAGTTAAAATGAAGGAGCGCCCATTAAGGATATTTAACTCTTATTCACATATGTAAAAAGAGACCTGCAGCTTCATTACTTCATTTTATTCATAGAAGGAAAATACAGAATGGAAACTGGAAAACATATCAATAACAACAGATGCAAGAATCTTGATCTTCATTCATTAATCATCAAAAAATTGAGTCCAAAATTTGCAGTACTCGAAAGGTCAAAAATTCAGAACCTTTCCCTTTCTTCTCTCTCTCTTTAAATACAATGTAAAGTAGTTTGTAAGTGCTAAAACTACTCCTCACTACTCAAACTACTTGAAAATTCTTAAACTACCTATTACATATCATCGAAATGTCTTACTACAATTAAAATCTCTTAACAGAGATAAAATAAAACTTAAATCCTAATATATTTGCTAAATATGAATTGTTCCTGCTGCTGCTGTATTCTCCTGATTGACTGACTTGTCTTTCTTTGAAGTTGATGGATCATTAGGTATAACATTCATCTAGGCTCTGCATTTCTTCCACACTTCAATGTTTGTCTTAGGTGAGTTAATCAATCTGTGGTACTCTATCCTAAAAGCAGTGATCCTATTGAAAGTTGGTCTCTCTGTAAATAAGGTCTTCACCAACCATAATAGCTGAAAATGCCTCTGAAGAAAGTTAATAACTATTGCTCCTTTCAAAATCCGAGTCTTCTCATGAGTGTTATCCACCTTTATTTTTACCAATACCAATAGTGGTTCATAGGAATCCCATGATAAAAGACTACCTTTAAGGTCCCAGCATGATGGAAATCTTGCCCTAGCTCTTTTTTCATAAAGATTATCAAACTTGTTTACTGCTTCCTTAATTTCTGTCAACTTATTCTCAACAGTCTTCCTACAAGTATTTTTAATAATCAATTTGTTAATCTCTACAACATATAAAATCTTGTCTTTAATCTCATTTTCCTATAACTCTTGATCAGTATTAGAATCAATCGAATCAATAAATTTCTTTGCCCATATGGCCCTGTTAATAGTCTTCTGCTTATATACCATCACCTGCTCTTCAAAATATCTGATAATGCTTTTCTCTTCTGATACAATAGTTAGAGATCCCCAAGCTGCTTTCATTTCTTCAATGATTTCATTCCAGATAATGTCCTTATCTTGTATCAAAGTTATATTTCCCTTCAATCTCTCCTTTAGGCTCTTGATATCAGCATCAATTGTTTGGAAATCTGTCCTGTATTTATTAATTTCCCCATCCTTGGCGTGCATAATGTCTCCAGATCATTTTGTGCCTTTTTGAGATCTTTCTCTGCCATTTTCAATTCTGTGTTCAATTGAGATATATTTGCTACTAGAACATCATTTCCAGATGGAAAAATGATAGTGCAAGAATGAGAATCAATCTGATTTTGTAATTTTAGCATAGTTTCCTTCAATTTAGCAATTTCTTATTCTTTCTGTAAGAGCTGCTGAAGAAGGCTTTATTTCTCACTTTCCACTTCTTCCACCTTTTATGCCATAGAATGCTCCCTTGTAGGTAACTTCAACTTTTTATTCAACACAAAAATCTCTGATTCTACACTTTGTAGCAGTTTCTGCACAAAAGACCTGTCATTTGGATCTACTCCAATCTTTACAATTATCTTCTTGAGCTCTTAATTTTGTGTTGTCAGAGCCTTGGAGTTAGCTTTCTCCAATTTCAGTTTCTTGATGACCTTCCCTAGCATGTTCTCAGCCTTAAGAGCCATTGCATTAGTTTTGGTCAAATATTTCACTATCAGTTGACCTGTTTGCATATGTAAATTTACTTTATCAAGCAAAGGAATCTTTCTTACATCAACAATTAAATTTATAGTATTGAAATTATTTGATGACCGTATAGCCATATCAGAGGGGTGAGAAAGAGAAATATTAAACTGATATTTTTCAAGATCCATGGTAGTCAAAAATCTTGTTTGGTCTGGAGTTATTTGATACTCAGCCTGTGCATCAATGCTAGACTTGATCCTTTGATTTTTTTCAGCAATCTGAGCAAATACATGTTAATCAAAGGTACTTGTTCCTGAGCATCTCCATGTCTTCTTGGTGAAGTTGGGACATTTTTCTCATCTCCTAGTTGAAGTGAGAAACCAGGTTGAGCACCTGTTATGTATTCATTAAGTTTTGTTCTCTTTTCGGCTCTCTACTCTTCATCTTCTGAATCAACAATTGCCTCTTTACTCCTCTTGCTTGATTTCTCAAATATGATAGGATTTTGTATATTAGAGCCAACAGAACCTGAAAAACCCCTATTTGCTAGCTTCTCTATGTCAGGTCTACTTTCATGAACAAATGCAGAGTAACCATTTTCAATTATCCTATTTGAAATTACTTTATGGGGGTCATAAGCCCACTTATCTCCTAATAGTAAATGCATTCCATCTAACATCATATTAACCTGATCAACTGCTTGTCTCATGTTGACTATAAAAGGACCCACAAACATAGGTAATTTAAACATATGCCCCTTTTTCATAGGTACAAAATGTATTTAGTCAACATTCAGACTCTGCCTAATGAATTCTAAGGCAAATAATCTCATAGGCACAAATTTAGGAAGTCTATATGGTTCTACCCCAGCCCCATAAAGTCTAATCCCTGAATAGTCTTCATAAACATACCAATCTCCAAACTTACAATTTGTTCCCAACTGCAGAAACTCTGAGCCTTTGGTAGGAAACATGGGGGAGAAACCCCATTCAAAATATTATATGCAGTAAACATAAAATGATTTTTAAAATTAAACAAACCCTCCTCATTTTGTTCCTCTCTTAGTACATCAGTCCAAAACACTACTAACTGCCTCTTTTTATTTACATCCATGATGTTTAACCCCAAATGCGATAATTCTTCCACATTTTGATATAAAAAGAGGTAAATGATAAGAGAAGGGAACTTGAATGACCCATTGAGTGATAAACTCATGAGTTGAGTATTAACAACTTCTTGCCAATATGAAGGAATATCCAACACTACTCCTAGCTTCATTATCAATGCAAAGAGTCCCAGAACTGATTTGTCCACTATGTTGTCGTCTTCTTTTCCCAAAATCTTCAGAATACACCTCAGCACCGGTTGAACGTCTACATCAAAAATTTCTATGGAGAATTATTTACTTTTAGGTACAAACCACTTCATATCTGGCCTCAGGAAGAAGGCAAACTGAGTGAATTCTTGACTTGCAAGACTATCATAATGTGCTGCCAATGACTCATCAATGAATTGAATGTAAGATTCTGACTCTGGATAACATAAATCTTGACAAATTAACTGGGATGAGACTTGCAAAACATTCTCTCCTTGAAAATTCATTACAAAACACTTGCCAGGATACATAACAGACACTAGCCAATGCACAAACTCAGGAAAAAGATGCATTTTAGGGATAAATATAGACAGTACACCTGATTTGGCCATGGCAGAGAAAATTGGGCATGCTTTATCATTCAGACAGAACTGGTGATAAAATTGAATGTGTTCTAAGGAGAAAACAGTGTCTCGGATATCCCTCTCAGTGTCCATGAGAGGAATATGGCTGGATGAGCTAGAAAGGGATGAATGTTTAGCCATGATATTGCTCAGGGTGGTGAAAAACGACAAGGTGGTGAACAATAATGGGAGACACAGGTGCAATCAGGTTGAAAAGAATAGAGAAATAACATTGGATTTGCGAAAATAAGAACCAGTTTAAATAAGTGGCGCATGGTTTAGGAATTAAATGTTGAGTTGACGTGTCGAAAGACCATTAAATGGTACCATGATGTGGCTGAAAGCTGTCACTAACCAGCAAATTACGTCACTGTGGGAGGCCTCAAAGGTATGAAACACTCACCGGGGTCCTACCCCCGTAGTTAATCCTGACCGCAGATCTTGATCGTCCCATCAGTCAACGGGGTCAACTGTGGAGGCACTCTCCTCGTTAACCCATGTGTTGAATGTGCCTGTGAGTTGCCACTTTTATCTCCTAACAAACAAATATTTGGATCCCGCTCACATACTAGCTCGATCATTAACTGAATGTTGGGACCCACCTTCACGAATATTTTAAAGTATTGAACTTTAAATCTATACAAAACTTTAAATATTTGAGTTAAAGTATGAGAAACTTGTACTTTAACATAGATTTTTTATATTTTTTCATTTTTTTTTTTATTTTTGAAAAATTAAATAAAGGATATTGCAAATGAGCCACAACACATAGCATAATACCTGTCCTTATTGCATAAGGAATCCACCAAGTCCTCTCTTGGAAGAATTTGTACATACCACAAACTCTTTGTCTAGATCTGCAATCTTTAACACTTGAACATTTGTCAACAACTGCTTCGATTTTTCAAAACTCGCCACACACTCCTATATCCATTCAAATTTCGTACCTTGCTTCTGCAGTGTTGTAATAGGATATCCTATCCAAGATAAGTTCCTTGTGAACCTCCTCTAATAATTTGTTAACCCCACAAATGATCTTACCTCTTCCACATTTCTAGGAGCTTCCCACTCCATGATAGCCCTTATCTTTTCTAGATCTACTGTTATTCCTTATTGGAAACCACATGCCCCAAGTAATGTACTTTTGTCTGAAAGAAACTACATTTTCTAAGTTTAGCATACAACTGATGCTCTCTTAGCAATCTCAACACTCCTTCTAAATTATTGAAATGTTCTTCCTCATTCTTAGAATTATTAAGATTTCAGCAATGAATGCAATAACAAACTTGGCCAGATAAGGAAAAACACACTATTCATCAAGCACATAAAGGTAGATGGAGCATTAGTCAAACCAAATGGAACTACAAAAAAATCATAATTCCCATACCTGGTTCGGAAAGTTGTCTTGTATATGTCCTCTTCCTTAATGTGTACCTGATGATATCTGAATATCAAGTCAATATTCGAGAACACTGCTTCTCCCTTCAACTGATCAAACAAGTCATTAATCCATGAAAACAAATACTTTTTCTTGATGGTCACCTTGTTAAATTGTCTGTAATAAATGCATAACCTAAGAGTACCATCCTTCTTCTTCATAAAAAAAACTGGTGCACCCCACGATGATACACTTGGCATAATGTAACCTATTTCAAGCATTTCCTTCAGTTGCAACTTCAACTCTACTAACTCTGGAGTGCTCACCTTGCACGTTGCCTTTGATGTTGGTGTTGCCCCTGGTACCAACACAATGGAAAAATCCACTTCCTTGTGAGGTGGAAACTCTGAAATATCTGCCAGGAAAACATCTCGAAACTGTTGCAAGACGGTATCTGCTTAATATTTATGCATCCTCATCCTCCTTACCATTATAACTAGAAATGTGCACTTGAAATAACACACACCCTTTTCTGCGATTGTGCTTTTCCTGCATAGCTATCACCATTCTAATTGATGTTGATTTCTTCTTACCCTGTAAGATTCTATGTTATCCATTTTCATCCAAACACTCAATAGCCTTATCATAGCAGTCTACCTTAGTCCTATGAAGGTATAGTCAGTCCATACTAAAAATAATACTGTATGATCCATGTTAGTCATCAATAATTTTGATCCAATCCAAAGATGACTAAGTTGACAATATCATATTTCTAGAAACAATATGTTTAGAAACATTGTGAGTTCTAGAAATCTCACAACCTTCATTATCCTAAGTCTATCAATTCACTGAAAATCTTCACTCAAAGCCTCCAAGTTATCCTGTCATCTCAGAAAAGAACTAATTTCAGGTTATTTTCACCATTTCATCTCCATTTCATTCCTCCATTTTATCTTTTTACCCCTATTTTTCTATCAGACCTTTTCCCTCTATAAAACTCATTTTCCCTTCATTAATTCCTTCATTTTCCCTAAAAAGCCTCTAAACCTTATAAAACCCTTTTATTTGGTTTAAAATGATTTTTTATAGCCTTATCGGAAACCTCTAAAAGGCTTAAAAACATTCTTTTTGGCTTATCCTCCGCCCATTTAAGAAATTAGCCCTTAATCCCTTCTCGTGCTTAAGCCTTCTGCTCTTTTTTCCTTATATGACCAAGGGCCCGACCACCTACTAACCCGCGAACCCTTTATCCTAAACCCCGGTCCTTTTCTTCCTCCACAAGACCAAAGCCTCCGCCACTTTTATAAACCCCTTTTCCCATTTGAATTCATCTCCACCCTTCTAGTCTTTATACACCCCGAAACCTTCGTATAAAGACCCAACCTCCGAAAAAATTAAAACTGGGCCCCCTCTTCTCTTTCCTTTCTTTCCCCGCTCCGTTGCTTTTATCAAGTCATCCTCACCATAGATCTAGAGCCTCAAGCTCTGATATGACGGTCATTATACTCCCTACCCATCAACCATTCCCCCCGTCTGACTACTCCACGAGGCAATCTCCACCATGGATCTTCATGATCCGATGACCGTCATCCAACTTTGCCTATTCCTTTTCCACTCCCCAACCTTTTCTCTACACGGCAAAGCACCCACGTCACCGTCGGTCCCACCTTCTACTAAAAACCAGTGCCCCAATCCCCGTCTGCAACCTGTACTCCACTATTCCCATTCACCAAACTTGCGCCCAGCCTTCAGGCTCCACCCGCGTCGTCGATCTCACTCCTTGGGATCTGACGGCGCAGATTCAATATCGCGCAAAATTTTATGCCAGGATTTAATGGCCCATTTCAATGTGAAACAGGTGGTATTGTCCTGGACACGTGGCGACCATTCTATGGTATCGTCTCCGTTCGGGCCTTTACCGCTTACCACCCAAATCGCACGCGAAAACTGCCAGTTTTCCCCCAAAACCACTATTCTTCGTTTCCGCGCCATTATTCAAAATTCACCCTGATTTATTCTAGCTTGGCCCATAAGACCCTCCTCTATGCATTTTCCCCCCTCTGCAATGCTCCTCCGCATTCCTTAAAACTTCTGCAAAGCTGTTTTTAGCCACAAAACGCATGATTCATTAATGTTTTTGTTATCTTACAGGTTTAATGGCAGCCCTAAGTCGAAGGGCCATCCCACAGTCGAGTTTACAGTGATAGGCCTCAGGATGACGATCCGAGGGTCTATAAGCAAAGGAGAAAGGGATCCAGGGTTTTATATCAACGATTGATCGATGCCTCATGAGCATTAATCCTTTTTGAAACCCTCCAGCACATCAAAGAAGCCTCTTGCACACATAAACAGAGAAAACAATGAAGATTGAAGAATATAAGATCAAAGGACGAAGACTGAGATTAAATTTAAGCGAGGATTAAAGGAGGAAAGAAAAGTTAAATACAAATAAAAAAAAGTTTTAAAGAGGTCTGAGAGTGTTAAAGACAACATGATGGATTATGAAGAACAAAAAGTGAGATGAGGCCTTAACACAGTTTAATGATGAATTAAAGGAAATATTAGGCTAAAGCAGCCTCGAACACATCAACACAGAGCAGTTATTCAATCAGAAATATCAACTGACTCCTTTGGACATTTCTTATCTGTAAATACAAACAAGCAGTTATTACACAAAAGAATATAATTTAACTGTCAGAATATTTAATGTAAAGATAGGGTAGAGCCTTAAAAAGTCAATATTTTCCACCTATCTTTATCTCAGAAATTAAGACAAAGTTATTTAACAGAGAAGTAGTTGTAGATATTCTTACCTTATGCCCTACGTGGTTTTCAAGGCTAGGAATGCATTTACTCTGTAATTAATAACATTTTGAACCATAGAAGAGTTTCACCTCCTCATTTGAAGTATAAATACTGCATTGGAACTCATTGTAAACGTTGGATTTTGATGACTGATGCTGGAATAATACATAGTCCTTTGAAGCTCTTGAAGAGAAATTGATGTCTTGGAACTCATGCATGATCTGATTTTCTTGTTGATGGAGAAGGGTCTTTTGAAGGAACCATAGGCTTGGTTGATGGTGAAGTTTTCTTTTGTTTATGTTTTCTAGTTTTCCATTATGTTTTCCATCTTGCTATGTTGCAGTAGGACAAAGAATTTAGATTAAGAAATGTTTTCTAATGGCACCTTAAATTTGTTTGTCCTTCACCACCTCAATGTTTTCTTCTGCTAAGATACATTAGAGAAATCATTTATTTCTCTCTAAAAATTTCTTAGCTCGTCCATTTCTTGAATAAATTAGATCAGTTAGCATCAATTATGATTTATGGTTAACCCTGCATATTTTTGCCACTAAAATATTCTGTTCTTGGAATCATCTCTTTAAAGCAGCTTTGTCTAGGTTTGTCAAATAAGTCGGTTTAAAATCATGCTCTTTGCCTTTACTTAGCTAAAATATTTTTAAGGAAACCTTATAGCTGTAACTTTGGATGTTAGAGTTTTCTCTCCTTCTATGGTTATAGTTACTTGTGTATCTTAAATGTTTTTCTACTCTAGATGATAAAAGCTCTGAGTTGGATAAGTTTCTTACCTTTCTAAGTTTTTATCTGAATGTTTGTCTTGGTTAATTATCTGTTTTCAGTCTGAAATCAAATGGATTAGGTTATGCTTATGCCTTTGATTCTCTTGTTTTTCTTATCAATTTTCTAACTCCCTCAGTTTACAAGTATATAAAGTATTCGGTTTTAGCCCTTTATTAGTTTGTTGTTCTCAATATTTAATTTACATCTCATGATCCTTCACAACCTTAAAGATTCACCAACCAAGTTAAATTTCCCTACAAATGCTCTTGACACCATTGATGAACTCATTCATGACCTTGTTTGACTCCATTGCCCAATGACTTAACAATCTTCCATGTTTCCTATCTAAAATCTATCAAAGTATCATACCCAACAAAAAACAATTAAAATACCTTGCACTTAACATCTAGCCTAAAATCAACCCTAATTAGTAAACAAGACATATCTTTGCACACATTGAGATATCCCTCTCCGAATCTAGGAAGGATAGGTCCTAGAGCTCTAAAGACTGTTTTTGATGTTTCCTTGTCACTTGGTATGCCAATCTACCAATCACAGGACCCCAACATAATGGCGATCATGGTGGGACTTCTGAGTAAATAATAACCTAGAAAACTCTTATAGACTCATTAGTCCTTCAAAACAAAAAACCCAGAAAACCCAAAACATTTCAGATTGGTTTCATAATAAACTTTGGTGGTGGACCATAGAATATTTTACGTCCAAAAGAAATAAAAATTTCCACCTGGTGACTCCATTGGTCTCTAGTAGGCCTATTACTTCACTAGTCCTTGTAGACTCCCTTGGGAGTTCATTAAGAAAATCCAATCATATTGATGGTGGACAAAAAAGTTCAAATCTTCCACCTAGCGACTCCACTGGTCTCCAGTAGGCCTATTACTTCACTAGTCCTTGTAGACTCCCTTGGGAGTGCATTAAGAAAATCCAATCATATTGATGGTGGAAAACAAAGTTCAAATATTCCACCTAGCGACTCCACAACACTCTACAGACCTAATGACTCCACTGATAGAAGACTCTGAGCAATTTGTAAAAATGCAGTCAAGTTTCATAGTAGAGTTTCGTTATGAGCTGGTAGAGCTTGAATGTGAGGACCTTCCAAAGGTTATCCTTCTCAGCTCAAAATTCAATGCTAAACCTGAGATTAAGAAAATTTACCTAGAATTGGTGATTGAAAGATATGAAACTGAAATTGAAAAGTTGAATTCACAAGATCAGTCATACCAATTCAGGGACCCCAGAGTGTTTTTGGAAAGTCTCCCTCCCCCAAAGCAAGAAGAAATTTCACTGCCTTTTGATGTGCAGGAAAAGGATGATTGTGCTTTCGAGAGCTACACTGAATATGCAGTGATTAAAGCTTTCAAGGATGCAAATAGCCTACCAGTCATGGAAGGCCTAAAAGAAGAAAGTTTCCATTATGTTTTTGTTGATCTTGTGGCGGAGTATATGGAGGCCCTGATTAGCTCAAGTTCCCAAGCATTGATCCTTAGCAGGAGCCACATACATCAGGAGTGGTCACCACTGGTGGTGGCCTTGGTTTTGAAGACCCACATTCAAAGTACCCTGTGGTTATCTCTGACAAGCACTCCGATTTTCTACCCCTTTTTGCTACTTCTCAATTGGCTGCACTGGCACTATTGTATCATATAAAACAGCAGAGATTTCAAAGTTAGATTAGGGTAGGTAGGAATGTCAATAAAGCTCAGCCTATGAGCATTTATTTAGTTTTTTGTTTTTTGCTTTGAAAGAAAAAAGAAAAAATACAAAAATAATAGAAAAAGAGAAAAGAGGGCAGATATAAAAGAAGAAAGGTACAACCCCATACCAAAAAAGAAAAGAAAAATCTAAAAGTGTGCAAGCCTAAATGCCGCTACTTGAAAGAGCACTGCTATTTAGTCATATAGTGTAATCATGACTAGATAGATTTCAATTTACTGGTGATAGGTTAGTGAAGGAGATTTTCCAAACTGTTTAATCTTAGCTTATCAGTAGAATAGATTAGGATAGAAAGAAATGGCTCTAAACAGACCAAAACTTGAGCCAAAGAAATAGGGAAATGGTTCAAACATGCTCAAAATTTGAACAAAGACATAAAGCAGAAAAAGGATGACCCTAAATAGATCAAAATCTGAGTCATAAGAAGGATGTTCTTAATTTTTAGATCTTAAGCCTTCACAATTTTGTTTTAATTTTCTGTAAATTTTAGTCTATGTGCAGCTTGTTTTTATGCCATAGTCTTACAAAAAATCAGATAGTTTAATCCTGGTTTGTTTGTATTTAAATTTCTATTTTATAATATAGAGAATAAGATCTATCAGACAGCTTAATCCTGACAGATAGTAGTTAGGTAGAGAAGTTAATGAATTCAACTGTTTAAACTGAACTCATGGAAGTTATAAGGGTAGATTTAGATTAGTTTCCTACTTTCAATAAAAGAATAAAATGTCAAAGGATCTGCCAAGTTCAAGGTCACTCAAAATAAGAAATAATGATAGGAAAAATAGGTGTGGGTAGGTAGTGATACTGTTTTGAAGAAATTACATGTTGCATATTGATAAAGGTTGTCTTTTTCTGAGAAAGATCAACAAGAAAGGGAGGAATCTGCCCAATGGGTAAGGCACTGGTCTGCTGAAACTCAAAGATTTATTTTCTGAGGTTCTGGACACCTTAAAAAGATAGTTTTCCTCCCCAAGTGGAGCCACTGTTAGTCATCAATAATTTTTATCCGACCCAAAGATGACTAAGTTAACAATATCATATATCTAGAAACGATATTTGCAGAAACATTGTGAGTTCTAGAAATCTCACGGCCTTCATTATCCTAAGTCTATCAATTCATTGAAAATATTCACTCAAAGCCTCCAAGTTATCCCGTCATCTCAGAAAAGAACTAATTTCAAGCTATTTCCACCATGTCATCTCCATTTCATTCCTCCATTTTATCTTTTTACCCCTATTTTTCTATCAGACCTTTTCCCTCTATAAAACTCATTTTCCCTTCATTAATTCCTTCATTTTCCCTAAAAAGCCTCTAAACCTTATATAACCCTTTTATTTGGTTTAAAATTCTTTTTTCTAGCCTTATCAGAAACCTCCAAAAGGCTTAAAAACCCTCTTTTTGGCTTATTCTCCGCCCATTTAAGAAATTAGGCCTTAATCCCTTCTCGGGCTTAAGTCCTCTGCTCTTTTTTCCTTATATGACCAAGGACCCGACCACTTACTAACCTGTGGCCCCTTTATCCTAAACCCTGGTCCTTTTCTTCCTCCACAAGATCAAAGCCTCAGCCACATTTATATGCCCCTTTTCCCATTTAAATTCATCTCCGCCCTTCTAGTCTTTATACACCCTGAAACCTTCGTATAAAGACCCAACCTCTGAAAAAATTAAATCTAGGCCCCCTCTTCTCTTTCCTTTCTTTCCCCGCTCCGTTGTTTTTATCGAGTCATGCTCACCATAGATCTAGAGCCTCAAGCTCTGATCCGACGATAATTATACTCCCTAGCCATCAACCATTCCCCCCGTCTGACTACTCCACAGGGAAATCTCCACCGTGGATCTTCATGATCCGATGACCACCATCCAACTTCGCCTGTTCCTTTTCCACTCCCCAACCTTTTTGCTACATGGCAAAGCACCCACATCACCGCCGGTCCCACCTTCCACTAAAAACTAGCACCCCAATCCTCATCTGCCACCTGTACTCCACTATTCCCGTCCGCCAAACTTGTGCCTAGCCTTCGGGCTCCACCCGCGCCGTCGATCTCACTCCTTGAGATTTGACGGCGCAGATTCAATATCGCGCAGAATTTTATGCCGGGATTTAATGGCCCATTTCAATGAGAAACATGCGGTATTGGCCTGGACACGTGGCAACCATTCTATGGTATCGTGTTCGTTCGGGCCTTTATCGCTTACCACCCAAATCGCACGCGAAAACCGCCAGTTTTCCCCCAAAACCACTATTCTTCGTTTCCGCGCCATTATTCAAAATTCACCCTGGTTTCTTCTGGTTTGGCCCACAAGACCCTCCTCTATGCATTTTCCCCCCTCTGCACTGCTCCTCCACATTCCTTAAAACTTCTGCAAAGCAGTTTTTAGCCACAAAATGCAAGATTCATTAATGTTTTTGTTTTCGTACAGGTTTAATGGTAGCCCTAAGTTGAAGGGCCATCCCACAGTCTAGTTTATAGTGATAGGCCTCAAGATGATGATCCGAGGGTATATAAGCAAAGGAGAAAGGGATCCAGGGTTTTATATCAACGATTGATCGATGCCTCATGAGCATTAATCCTTTTTGAAACCCTCCAGCACATCAAAGAAGCCTCCTGCACACATAAACAAAGAAAACAATGAAGATTGAAGAATATAAGATCAAAGGACGAAGACTGAAATTAAGGCTTACGCGAGGATTAAAGGAGGAAATCACAGTTAAATACAAATAAACAAATTTTTAAAGAGGTCCGAGAGTGTTAAAGACAACATGATGGATTATGAAGAACAAAAAGTGAGATGAGGCCTTAACACAATTTAATGATGAAATTAAAGGAAAGATTAGGCTAAAGCAGCCTTGAACACATCAACACAGAGCAGTTATTCAATCAGAAATATCAACTGACTCCTTTGGCCAATTATTATCTGTAAATACAATCAAGCAGTTATTACACAAAAGAATATATTTTAAACTGTCAGAACAGTTAATGTGAAAATAGGGTAGAGCCTTAAAAAGTCAATCTTTATCTTAGAAATTAAGACAAAGTTATTTAACAGAGAAGTAGTTTTAGATATTATTACCTTATGCCTTGCGTGGTTTTCAAGGCTAGGAATGCATTTACTCTGTAATTAATAAAATTTTGAACCCTAGAAGAGTTTCACCTCCTCATTTGCAGTATAAATACCGCATTGGAACTCATTGTAAATGTTGGATTTTTATGACTGATGTTGGAATAATACATAGTCCTTTAAAGCTCTTGAAGAGAAATTTATGTCTTGGAACTCATGCATGATCTGATTTTCTTGTTGATGGAGAAGGATCGTTTGCAGGATCCATAGGCTTGGTTGATGGTGAAGTTTTCTTTTGTTTATGTTTTCTAGTTTTCCATTATGTTTTCCATCTTGCTATGTTGTAGTAGGACAAAGAATTTAGATTAAGAAATGTTTTCTAATGGCACCTTAAATTTGTTTGTCCTTCATTGCCTCAATGTTTTCTTCTACTAAGATACATTAGAGAAATCATTTGTTTCTCTCTAACAAGTTCTTAGCTCGTCCATTTCTTGAATAAATTAGATCAGTTAGCATCAATTATGATTTATGGTTAGCCCTGCATATTGTTGCCACTAAAATATTCCGTTCTTGTAATCATCTCTTTAAAGAAGCTTTGTCTAGGTTTGTCAAAGAAGTTTGTTTAAAATCATGCTCTTTGCCTTTACTTAGCTAAAATTGTTTTAAGGAAACCTTATAGCTGTAACTTTGGATGTTAGAGTTTTCTCTCCTTCTATGGTTATAGTTACTTGTGTACCTTAAATTTTTTTATTTTCTAGATGATAAAATCTTTGAAAGTTGGATAAGTTTCTTACCTTTCTAAGTTTTTATCTGAATGTTTGTCTTGGTTAATTATTTGCTTTCAGTCTGAAATCAAATGGATTAGGTTATGCTTATGCATTTGATTCTCTTGCTGTTCTTATCAATTTTTTAACTCCCTCAGTTTACAAGTATATAAAGGATTCAGTTTCAGCCCTTTATTAGTTTTTTGTTCTCAATCTTTAATGTCCATCTCATGATCCTTCACAAACTTAAGGATCCACCAACCAAGTTAAATTACCCTACAAGTGCTCTTGACACCATTGATGAACTCATTCATGACCTTGTTTGACTCCATTGCCTAATGACTTAACAATCTTCCATGTTTCCTATCTAAAATCTATCAAAGTATCATACCCAACAAAAAACAATCAAAATACCTTGCACTTAACATCTAGCCTAAAATCAACCCTAATCAGTAAACAAGACATATCTTTGCACACATTGAGAGATCCCTCTCCAAATCCAGGAAGGCTAGGTCCTTGGATTCCAAATCTTGGTTTGATGTTACCCTGTCCATTTGTATCTCAATCAATCTAGAAAATTATGGGAAGCTAAAAATTCAAATGAAAATACATTAAAATGTGTTGATGTAGGCGTACCATTCAACTAAAAAACACAAGCTCTTACCCAATGATGAACTCTCTTATTTGTACCTCTAGAAAAATGTACTAATCAATATTTTTCACGCACTTCTTTATTCAAACCACACTTATCCACCAAGTCAAGTTTAACCGTAACTATAATTCTATCTAGGGTCAATCAAAATAGAAAAAAACTTGATCACAAAGCTTATCATCCATCTCAATGATAGATGCAAGGTGATATGCCTGCCTATTACCCAACGATGTATAGATACGAGGAGTGATTTGTTCGACATCCCCAACAATATGTGCCTCATGTTCACTATATATATGAGGAATACCACCCTAATTCTATGGAAAATCCCTCTTAAGATGTTCCTTACCACATGTCCAACTCTCTAACCGTCCAGTACCATCATCTCTATTATGCTTCCCTCTAGGTCGTGACCCATGTCCCTGTCTAGCCACTTTGAAATTGTTTTATGGGGCAACATTTTTTTTCTCTTCTACATTTTGAGGCCTTGTTCTTTTCGAATTCCATTTAAATTTACCTTTATATTTCTCTTTCCAACATTGCTGATATTCTGTCTTGCGCTATAACTGCTCATAACAGTGTTTCAATTTCCCAATAACTTCCTCAATTGATCGAGGCTCATCATACTTAATTTGATCTCTAAATGCTAATGGAAATCCATTGACAAATATCCAAAATTTAGACTTTTCATCCTTAAGATATGGTACATACCTCAATATCTCCAAGAACTTGGTCATATACTCTTCATCTGTCATCGATCCTATTTTAAGTTCATAGAATTCCTTTTCTTTGTTATCGTAGTACCTTTCTGACAAGTATTTATTCTTGAAAAGTCTCTTGAATTCAAGCGAACTCAACTCTTATGTCCTAATGTCTCTAACCCATTTTACATCTTCCCGCCAGATGTCTACTTTCCCCTTAAGGCCGAAGATAACTATTTTGGCCTTCATATTTTTTGTGTACTCATGCAATTCAAAGAAATTATTCATCCTAAGTAACCAAGACTTTGATTCTTTGTCTTTTTCAAATCTCTATAAAAGGTAGGTGGATTTTCTTTCTTGAACTCATCTAACAAATATCCCCTGTCACTCCTCCTGTAAGGATGATAACGATGATGATCATAGTGCATGTCAAAACCAGAACTAGAATAGTACCTGTGTCCATCACCTTTCCTATCTGGAGTATCCAAGAGCCTACCAAATCTAGTTGTGTCATTTCTATCTGACCTATGACCACTGTGTGACCTACTGCCATATGGCCCATTGGTTCTATCCTCCTTCCCATGGATGATCCAAATTGGCCCCTGTCGCTGCAATTCTGACAATTTTTTAAGGATTACCGCATTGACTTGTGCTTGTTTCTCGCATGCCTACATAATTTTATCATTGTCTACTTTGCAACTTCTTATTTCTGCCTTCAAAATTCTCAACGTATCTTCTAAGTCAAAAGAATTCCCACCACCATGTTGCTCATCTGATCCATAGGGAGAATCCCATGAATTGTATTATACCATCTTGCTAGTCATCTTTGATCTTCTTCCTGCAAGTCTACCATGCCAGCTAAACCAAAATTTAAACATGATCAACATACCTCAGTATAGTTCAGGGAGGATATCTCATCTGCAAGTCCAACCAGATCTGAGAAATTCATGTATAAACATAGTCATAAAAAATATAGATATCATCCTAACCATAGTCCAGTCATCAGTGCGTTACCATACCAACCACACATCATGAGATCATGCATGACAACTACAACCATATCAATGTATGCTTAACAACATGTAAACATTGTCATGCATAAAAAATGCTTAACCAACATACAATCATGATGACACATTCAACAACAACACCATCAACTTTCACATGGAGACCAAGTGTGACCATGATCAACACCACTAATATGCAACAAGTACATATACCACACATATAAGTAACACATATGTAATCAACATGAATGCATAACCAACACACCAGCCATCCAGTCCAAGGGGTGAAACATGCTCTGATACCACTTTGTAACACCCTTCTCCCACATTTACCCTAGCTACTCGGTCCACTGGGGTAAACATGTGATGAGAGGCTACTATGATGTGAGTCAACTCCCCATGTACAGTTAGGGAAGTGGAACCGATGAAATTGAACCAAATTGAACTTCCACACATGCTATAGACCTCCAGGAGACAACCAACCCTTCCAGGTGACCAAACCCTAAGGAAACTTAACTTTTCACTGATCTAACACCCTAGTTTCTCCATTGAAAATCCATGCATGCGACTATATGCCTCCAGTTTCTTCCACAACAAGGGCAAGCCAGAAACTGTGGAATTTTTCAGCTAGTTCTGTGCCACTGACCCCGAATTCTGTGTCACTTTTTTAGGGAAAACACTCAGGCCACTGGCTAGAACTTCATTAAAACTTCAAAAGTGATAAATAACACTGAAAAAAAGGTATTAATGCAAATATTTGATCAATGAAATCATTGGACCCCTACTATCCATGACAAACATTTCGTCAAACATGTCACAAAGATATAATCTACATGTCATAATAACATATTTGAGCATAAGGGTCTCATATTTATCTGAGATTCGTAAGGAAGCATTGATGCCTTATCAAATTAAATGCATTATCATCTATTAGGTCATATAGTCATTGTTCATTCATTTATAAATCAAAACATGATGAGAACCATACATCATCATTATCATAAAACATACTCATAACTAGCATATAAACTACAAAAATAACAAGGATATAACAACCATAAAATACACATATAAACTAGTACATTTACACATGAAATACCAAGTGAAGAAACTCTTATTAATGAATGCATAAGCCAACTAGGTTCGAGACTTCCACGTACCACCCGACCATAGATTGGCTAAACCAAATATTTCTTTCAGCCAATCAACCACGTGCCATATCCCAAGCACGAATGTGGGACTCATAAACAAAATAAACCAGGAATTTATGAGGCTAAACCACCTCACCCTCATAAATAAAACTATGCTTTGTTGCAATCCTCGCGAGATCATTAGGCCCTAAACAAGCATGGATTCCATTGGATTTCTCCACCTACAGTGTGAGTACTTTTTTTAACTCCTAGTCTCTAGGCCTTAACGTACATCCCGCTATACAATAGTCGAGTATCCCTAGGCCTAATCAAGACTCCACCCTCCATGATTTACCATATATCCTGCCATTCACCAACCAAGTATTCCTAGGCCTGATCAAGGGCACACACCTCTTGGATTTACCATATATCCCTCCATTCACCGATCAAGGATTTGTAGGCCCATTGAGGCACACAATATTCAACTTTACCGCAACCCACTGTCTAGTTCAGGGGTTACTAGCCTAGGTCTTTCCCGCAATCCACAGTCTGGTTCAGGGATCACTAATCCATGTGTTTTTTATTCCAGAGACCACCTCACTCATTTTTAAATCCATACAAAAATCTAGATCAACCAGAACATGAGAACCCCATCACACCATGGCTATCTGGAAATAGAAAGGAAAGGCTGAAAAACATTGTCACACCTAGAAAAACCCATGCCCATGACATCAAGAGAACCAAAAACACATATGCATAACCATGCATGTCAAAACTAGCAAGGAAATCATACATGCAACTTGATACCTACAAATAATCTCGTTGTAGCTGCTTGACCCTGCTCTTCCTTGCTTGATTTTTGCTTCGTCTTGCCTACTTTAATTTTCTTTATCCAATGTTGAAGTGCTCCAAGAAAAATCTAAGTTTCCAACAGTATAAGAGAGAGAGAATAGAGAGAGAGCTCCAAAACTAAACTGACAAAAGGTACCAATTGATCCTAAAAAACCTTTTTATGAATGAGGCCTCTATTTTCTTCATTTTCCATTATTTTTCCTTCATTTTCCTCCTCACATGCAATATGTGACCTTTCACAATCCTTTTCTCCTAATTTCCATTATTTTCCTAAATAAAATTATGATTAATGACTCTTGCCTTTCCAAAGCCTTTTCCATTTCCTTTTCCAACTCAGTTAGCCATAATAAACCAAATGAAAACCCCACTAGGATGTGTTTCCCAACATTCAACTTGGAATAAGTGTCCCATAGCCATGATTATTATTTTGCCTTGATTAAATTTTATTACATGGAATTTTCAATAGGGTTGTTACAACATCGACGCCAATATCATAGGATACCAAATCAAAGATTCCATGCTTGTTTTGGGATCCGATGTAAATATCTTATCGAGGAAACTTTTGGGAGGCGTTAGGATGACCTAAGATGGTATTTTCTCCTATTCAGCTATGCATGGTTAATCAATATTTTATTCTTTCAATTGGTCGGCTTGAAGATTTTGAAGTTTATATTGCGAGGGTGAAGACATATGCATACTTTGAGGTTATATATATCATGGGGGATAAATATCCTTATCCAAACTTATTAGGATTAAAATGGGTGTTTGAGAATTACGCTATTATTGATCTCAAAGAAGAGACTATGACCTTCGAAGTAGATGGAGTATGAGTTATACAACTATTGGATCCTTATCAAGGTATAAGGTTTACATAGCCTATAGATGATGGTGAAGAGCCTAATATTTTGGATTAGTTATCTCAACTCACTGTGGAAAAAATATAAGACTATATAAATCCTACAACATATGGTTCTATCAGCTGGAGGAGTGTTCATAACACACAAGCTAGTTCAGACGTCACGCTGGACGATTGGAAATAAGGACATTGTAATGCCCTACTAGATCCTATCATGCTAATTTTGATTAGTGTTTAATTAACCTAAAAATATTGACTTATAATTATTAAGTAATATTGGTATATACCTGCACTTGTGAATCTATAATTTTATTTTACTAATATGAATTTTTATTATTTGTTATTATTCAATTTTCAAGGTGTCTTCTCAACTTTACTTTTGGATAAGATATGGTCTTATTCAATTTATTTCAAATTTAAATATCAATATTTCAATTCTCAAGGTTTTCCAAGTTGTCTTCTCCAATTTAATTTGAAATTAAATATTAATATTTCCATTCCCATGTCGTCTCCTCAACTTTATTTTGGGATAAGATATGGAAAGGAAAGTCAAGTCATTAAATTAAAAGGATGAGGGGGTCTTGATGGCATTATTGGTAAGTGGTTGAGGTGGATGAGAGGAAGAGACATAAAGGGAAGGAGGATGAGAGGACAAGGGGGATATCTTGGTTTTTTATTTTGGCATTGGAGGATTTTATTTTGGGAGGAGGAGGAATGTGGAGAAAGAGAAGGGAGAGAATGGAGAGAAAAATGAGATAACTCAAACTTGGATTTATTGGAGAGTAGTTGGTTTTAACTTGGACACAATAAATTTGGTTGGACTTGGGCTCAAAGGGCTATAGAACCTGTGGAGGTTCCCTGGGCTAGGAAATAGTTTATAGTTGGATGGGAGGTAAATTCAATCAGGTGGCCCAACAGAAGAATCCAAACAGAGTCAGAAACATCCCAACCAAGGAACTAGAACACATATTCTTCCATTGTTGTTTTATTTAGGTAAATTGTTGAAAATGAATTTTCTTACATGTTTAATATGTTGTAAATCAAAATTTTATTGTATGTTATTATCAAGCAAATGTAGAGTTATAAATATGTTATCTTTATTCTTATTATAATTAAATTAACAGATAAATTTGGTTTAGTTAGAAGACCTAGGTTAGGTCCTCACATATGGTATTAGAGCCCATATTCGAAATCTGGACCTAAAACCCACACTATGCTTGAAGATGGAAAAATAGGAAAAAAAATGGAAGCTTCATTTTTTTAGTTCCAACCACTTCATTACTAACTTGCAGAACTAAGAGACCATTGAAAATTACTTAAAATGAAAAAAAAAACTAAAAAAAAAAAATATTAGATTTTTATAGAAATATAGATTTGTAATCCCTTAGATAATCTGCGGCAAAAGAGAGGGCACATAAGGGGTCGTTAGGGTATTGTCTTTATCAAACAAAATCCTATGAAATCCTTACTCCACCAAATATTTCCAGTTGATCCATCTTCTATCCAGGACATTTAAATGTGACAGAGCCAAATGCTACTGCATAGATATTACTCAGGCTGGACATAATGGCTTCTTCTTTTTCCCTACCAAACTCAAAAAATCTTCAACCATATCTCCAAACACAAAAAAATTTATCATCTCCTGCTTAATTTTACACACAAGAATATTCCTCCTCTGCTTCTCTAGAGAATTCATTTTGGTTTCACACTCTGCCCCTGCTTCCAAAGATGAGCCACATACAGATTGAAGAGGTCATTATATTTTATCGACTAAATAATAATTCTGCATCACCAAGGTTACACAGAAACCTTTCTCCTTCTCCATATATATATCCATCACGAAAGAAAACAGGAGGTTGCAAGTAGTTAGCAGGATGAATTTAGAGGAAGACTGAGGAGATGAAATGAGATTTGGGATAAAAAACCCATGAGAAATAACTTTTACTTTTTCTTTTGGTGGGTAAGGCCTATGCTCGAGCTGAGATAGGGAGATATCCCTAGTAGATGATAATATCCACTATGGCTCTCACTGCTGCACAATATCTTAAATTTAATGCTTCCATGGCACTAGAATTAGAGTGGAAGGCTGAAGCCAATGTGTAGGAGATACCTAGATCTTGGACCACATCAGTGTGTTGAAAAGAAGATAGCCAAGATAAAAAAAATTGGGGTTGTTCTAGTGCCCCTTTACTGTTCAATTTTATTTTAGTTTTTCCCTTTTTCAATACATCTGGTCACCCGCCCTTATCTGTAAATTGGGGGCAGACTGCTAGCCTGCCTTGAAGTATATATGGAATAAGAACATCCCTTTGTGCCTACTATAATATCTGAATACAACCAATTACGATATTTTATCATCCTCACCTTATAACAATTACTATTTATTTTTTATAGCTATTGATCAAGGACAGGAATGGCTTACATGGCTTACATAAGAATAAAAAGGTTGAACGAGGAGTAAATGAAAATTTAGCCATAGCCCTTTCATGATTTTTATTATTGTAGATGATAAGAAAGAATCTAAACCGAAGAGTACCCATAATGAAAGCGAAAAAATTCTCTGTATCCTATCCACATTTATTGATAAACATTTTAGTTCAAATTATTTCTATTCTAGTCATAGTTGTTATTGTACATAAACAATTCTTGCCACTACCGAATTAAAACATTTATTCAAGGATAACAATTATCTAAGGGTGGTCGTTTTATTAAATATGAGTAAAAATGCCCTCCACTTGAGGACAAAAAATCCAACACCCATTTACTTAAATTGTTTGTATCTGACTTACAAAATGTCGAAATATTTTGGAAAAGAGTGCTCAAAGTGTCCCAAACCATTGAAAAGAGTATCCAAGTGTTGAATACACCGGAATATCTAAATGACATAGTAGGTGATAGAGAGCTGCTACAATGGTGTCCACAGACAGTTAGCATGACCGAGTGAGTATACCAAATATATAATCCAGTTGAAATTCAAATCTAGGTCCTCGATTATTCCTAAAGAATGTGGACTATAATAATGAAATAATTGAGGTTAAAAGCTAAAGATTCACAAAGCTAGAATCCAAATTTATGGTATCCATTAACTAGAAACCATGTTGATAGATATGGCATTGATACACTTGAGATTATGAAATCTAAGAATGAAATTTATATTTCCAAAATATTGAAACATTTCAAGAGTACAATGGAACAAGGATGGTCCTCCCCATTAGATATGTTACTTTTGATAACTCCCCTAAGCCATTAATGATTTCATGAGAAATTCTTGTTTTCTAAGAGAAGTAAGAGCATGCTAATTTTATTATAGCAGTACAAAAACTTTTCGATTAACAACCAATGTGAAAATTACTATTATATATCAATAAGTAAACTATAAGAGTATTCCCATTTTATGATAGTAGCATGGCATCTTTCAACGCACAATGTGCATATATATTTTACAATAAGTACATTGTATATTTTGTGTAGGAATTTACATTCAAGGGATGACATTGCTTTGGATTATCACTTGGATTGAAGTGACACTGAAATAAACTCAGTGGCTTTGATTTCCAATAATTTGACTTGGCATGAAACAATTCGAGTTAAATTCAGTTTCTTTTAATTTCAAAAAAAAAAAAAATTGAGTTGGCCTGAAACTTAACTCCATGCTTGTTAAATGATTTCTCATTGTGGGCCAACACGTTGACATAGGCAAGTTTGTTATAGTAGTTGAAGTTAGGCGTAATTCTTGAGCAAGTTTGATAGAATAATAACCAAGGTAGTGAATACTTAGTCAAAGAAAATTTTCATAAGTTCTTATATATATATATATATATATTCAAGTACCGAAAACCTCTTATGCTTACAACGAAATGTGGTGATGGATTAACATTCATATATGGCTAATTTCTTGGTCCTCAAATTGAATAATTAATGAACTTGTATCATCACAAATGTTAGACTACCAATTACCCATTGATATGGAATGAAATCCACAATTCCCCCTCAATAGTTAATTGAACAAGCAAATCCTTGGATAATTTGCAATTAGCATCAATAGGAATTATAAATTCCATACTATTTTTCAAAATTTCTTGTATAATTTTCAATTAGCATCGATAAGAGCTCTGGTTCATTTATGCATCTGTAGAAAATTTCTTCTACCAGTTACTGATGAGCACCATCATTAGGTACATTTTAAGGGGTTTAATGTCACCTTTTTAGCCTTATTAGTCTCCCTTTCTCACATTTAATTGCATTATGGTCATATGTTGCTTAGTGTAGATGGTGTAGTGAGGGTTGTCATACTTTGAATGCCTAATGTGGTTTAAATGCAGGAAAATAAAGAGAATATGCCATTTTTGCTGAGGATTGCATAATCAAGGCTCGGAGTAAACAACTAGATGTGATTATAGGAGGTTGAACACCACCTTAAATCCTAAAGGCAGCCAAGGGATCCTCGTTATTCTCCTCCAACAGCTCGAAATCAAAGGTAACCAAGCAAGTAGAAGATCAAGTGGAGTCAAGCTCCACTTCTCTCGAGTACCAAGGAGACAAATCACCTACTTTTTAGGGAGCTGTTGGTAGCTACCCCATTAGGATAAATAGGGTAGAGCAAGAGATCATTAGGATTTTATTTTTGGAGATATATAGAGAACTCTTAGATCTTGTAATAGGAATTTGTGACTTTCATAGGCTATGTAGCAGAATTGGTTATGAAATAAAATGAGTATTCAATTTCTTCTTCACTGAGTTAGTTTCAGGGAGATAAGCTTGTATTTTAGGGCTCAATCCATTGGCCTCAGTCTCTCTTATGTATGTATTTGGGAGTTGAGCTTGTTTGTTGTTGTACTAATTAGTTTTCTTACATTTCATCTCAGTGTATCTAGTTTGCTTCCATTTCAAGTGTTGTAGTTAGTTTGCTTACATTTCATATTATTGTGCTTTATTTTCTTCCATTTCATGTTTTTATTATTATTTTCTTTACCTTTCATGTTGCAGTAGCATATAAAACTCTAAAACTGTGTTAAATCCTCACTCTCTCACGTCTTCCATTAGGGTTTGAGGAGGGTAGATCTTTACCGCAGACCCAAATTTGTTTTCAGTTTATGATTTCTTGGAAAATTTAGATAGGTTTCATTGTTCAACATGAACATGTTGTAGATGCAGATTTATTTTTCTATTTTAATTTCATAGGTAGGTTTTCTTACATTCAACTCATCTTTTCCACCATTTTCGTAATAGATTTGTCAATGATAATCGCATGAACATGTAGTTTTCTTGCAGGTCTGAGTAGATCAAAAGAGGAGGACTCCACCAACACCATTAGCTTTAGTTTCCACCCCTCATCAACCAACCTCCAACCAAATATCCTCCAGCCTTGCTTTTGGACATCTCCACCACAAAACCGAGAGCCACCTTGGAAGTGAAAGACATGCTTTGAGAGAAGTTATGTGCTTGGCCAAAGGGTTGGATACCTTCTATCCACCTAGATCCACCTTCATTTCACCTATCATACCCCTTTCCTCACCATTTTTGGCCTGAAACTACTCTCGACCAGTTTCCTGTAGTTTTTTAGGACATCCTGTAGTACTACAGGAAATCCTGTAACTGATCTTGTAGCAGAGCCAGTCAGTCACTTCTTCAGCCCAACACCCCTCTTTCACCTCATGTAGACCTGACAAACCCTCCAATACACCTTAGCTCTAAAACCATGAGTCAAAGACCCTCTTAGGTCAGCTTAGCGCCCCCTTATTTTTCTGTAAAACATAGTTATCTACAAGCACAATTAGGTCATTAATAGATGCATTGTTAAAACATAGCAATCAAGCATGAGATAGATAGATATCAATCAATCAATTGGTTCAACATGTGCGCCTAGATTAGTTTCCCTTTCTACAAGTTTAGTTCAACAATTTAAATCATGAATGCCACTTACTTTAACTTTATTTCTTGCATTAGGTTAAGTGTGGATTTCCTTTCTTGCAAATAGCTAGATGAGTCTTTATGATGTAGAATAGTTTTCTGTTTTTTCTGATAAGTAATGGTCATGAGTTATTTTCAGTCTTAATTTTCATTCAGAAGTATGACAGAATTCATATCCTAACAGTAACCCTATCTGTAGCACACCATCGTAGAACTGAGAAGAAGATGGCATGTGCAGAATGCATTTTCTGTGTATAAATGCATTGTGACCTCCAAGTTTGTACAAACCTTGGGTTGATATAGTAAAGTAGAGTAGCCTCTAGGAGTTGTAACACTCTTGGTGCAATACCAGGGATCACCAATTTTTGGCACCGTTGCCGGGGAGGTGTCTAAGTAGATGCTTTTATTATGTTTTAATATTATTTTATGCTTTTCTTTTGTATTTAGAATATTTCTATTACAAGAGCTAAGAGTATCGCATCTCTTTTTTTTTGCATATTTTTGTATTTAATATTATTTCTTTTATTGTTGTAGGATTGAGTTAAATGATTGAAGTGAGTTCTTTTGCAAGTTTTTTACAGATTCAAAAGCATTATTAATCCTTATAATAACTTTGGAAGGTCATCTTGATCATTAAACTACTTGGATTTGGTTACTAGTTCATGAATATAATATTTCTGGAAATGCTTTGTAGCAAAATAGTAGTAAATTTTTGCTATTTTTTAGAACGGGTTAATGAGCTTAATTTTATTTCATTCCACTTGTAGTAGGTCATAAAAAAATTCAATTTAATAAAAAAATTCACCCCATTTCATTTGAACTTTATTAGGTTAGGCATTTGATATGTTAACTAGATCACTAGTTCTTGAATTTCCAATTTTTAGAGTAGTAATTTTTTGTTATTTTTAGAATGTGTGAACAGGGGTATTTTGGAGTGATTCCACTTGGAATGGAGACCTAAGAGATCATAATTAATAAAAATATTTTTCCCATCCCATTTTCATTTGATTTACTTAGTCATTCTGTGATGTATCTCCAAAACAAAACTTCCTGTAGCAAAAACATAACTTCTTGTAGCACTCTTGCAAAGTGTGTAAACTCAACCAGATTTTCTCCCAAAGCTTGGTTTTTGTCTCTTAGGATTGAACCATGACCTCTAGGATCTAAATCCATGATTGAGGACGAATAAACACCACTTAGGACATGAATTTTTACAAAATAGATTATGCCTATTTATTTGAATTCATTCTCTCAAGATTTCAATTACAAATTTTTGTTCTTGCCTAGGATTAATTTATTTTCAAAGAAACACTTCCATTTCTACAATTATTTTATGCTTTGATTTCATTAAATTCACTCCATTACGTAACATAAAAAAAAAGACACATTATATGCTACACATATAGTGCCGATACCTCTTAAGTTTGTACGAACCCTGGGTTGATAATTAAAGTTGGCAGCCTTGGGAGTTACAACATTCTTGTTGCACCAGTTAGCATATTTACTATTATGGATGTTGTTTTCATTGGTTCTAAAATGTATCATGAAATATTGCATGAATATGATTCAATGTTTTCCATCAGGCATGGATCAAAGTCATTGACCAGAGCTTCAATCTAGGATCTTAGACCACTCAACCATCCTAACATTTCAAATAATCAGACTTTGGCTTGACTTTTTTAAGCCTTTGACTCATTGGACGTAAGTATTTGTTTTATGGCTTGAAATTTTTGCTTTTCTTATTGATAAGGGCACTGAGAATGTTTTTTTTTAAGCATAGAGGAGCCTTTTTTTCAAGGAGGAATATGCCTAGGAATGTTTTGTAGAGAAGTGGGATGATTCCAGACTTCATAATTAATTCATTTACATTATTTATTGTATTTTTTTCTTTAGTGAATATAGTAACATTCAAAATTTATTTGAAAAAAAAATAATATTTGTTTACATCAGTGTAAATGGGAACCATTATAATACATGATACATAAAATTTTGTTGATATATAAACCATAGTTACCAAATTCACCCGAATTGGGGTAAAAATTACGGGAATCCTCCAATTTGGTTCGAGCGTCGAATAATTCGCCAAAATTATATCTTGTTCTTATCGTAAGGGGTTAATCGTGAGGTTAATGTAGTTGGCTAATTATTTGGCGCATGATGCCTTCTGAACACACATGGTTAATGGAAAATGTCCAAAAGGATTATTATTCCGTTGTTATAAGATGAATTTACCCAATAGACAACTCGATTACGAGTTGGAGGGAGCTTGGTTTAGATTTACCTAATAGACAATCAATTACTCCACATAGGAGCTAGAGCCATAATGTTAGACATAGCCAGAGCTAATAGCATATTTTTTTGCCAACAGGGCATAGTAAGAGAAGATGATAGTTGATGCTCTGAACATAAATAGATAGAGGCGGGATGGGATATATAAACAAGGAAAGAAAATGACAAGTGCAAGTCTGAAAAAAAATGTTGAAAGTAAAATTGAAATTAGAAATATGATGTTTTTTCAATCCTGGAAACCTAGAAAAGAGGACAGGAAAGAAAATGTGTGAAAGTGTTATTCATTGTTAGAATATGTTTTGAATAGAAATAGATAGAAATGGGATGGAATATACAAAGAAGAAAAATAAAAGTTGAAACAGGTAAAACCAAATAGAAGGTAAAATTGATATTTGAGAAAATCTGTTTTTCAATCGCTCCCTTTCTTTTCTTATAGAAATAAAACACTTAGAAATAAAATTCATTGTTTTGAAGAAATTCATATTCTTTGCTAAACAAATTCAAAATTCAAAACTTATGATCCAATCCAATATAGAAGGCCTTATCATAAAAAACAAATCAAGTTTAAAAGTCCAATCGCAATCGGAGAATCGGACAAAACCCTTAAAATAAGTTTCATATACTTATTTCAAATCCTTCGATGCGATTAGTTCGATCAGAAATCTTCAATCGCTAAGAGTTTAAATTGTTTATTTGTATAGCTTCCGATACGATGCGGCCAGTCGCAATCGAATAATTGGGATATTCTTTAATAAAATCTTTACTGTCAATTGAAATTCCCGATCCGACGCACATTATTACAATAAACGCTTTCAAAACAAAATCAAACATTTGTTCGTTTAAATTTTATATGGTAGACCCCACCATTGGAAATCGGAAAAGTTTTCAATCGGAATCGGCCAATCGAGAAAAACGTAATGTGATGTTTATGTGCCATTCGAAAACTTTCGATGCGATTGATAAATATTATTTATTACATGCGAAAAGTTCAGAATGGATGAATATTTAAATATTTCACAAGCGCCAAATCACTATTTGTACGAGGGCATTCAATAACAAATCGAATGAATATTGTTAATGATTTGGTTTTTAATACATGAGTGTGACCCAAAAGGAGCATTTATGCGATATACGAAACAAATAAATGAAAAATCATAAGTTCATAAATCATCCCGTTTGAGTTGCTTGTTTGTCACGACTGAGAGTTTATTGTCTTGTAGAGCCAAAGAACACTAAGCCCTTTCATTCACAGACAAAGGGAAATAATAGCAAACGCAGAAATGTCGAAGAGAGCGAGAAGAACCAAGACTGTTATTCCAGTTAAGTTTGTTGAGACTCCTACGGTTTCAAAAGAAAAACCTCACAAAACTAAGATTAGTCATAGATACATCATGCCAGGGGCTTGGGAGAATGACGTGGGAAGGAGTCTACAACCTATTGGAAAGAGAAAACCCTAAGGTCATAGTGGAAAAAGCATCGGTTCCAGACGAAGATAGCTCAGATTCCGACTCTGAGATCACTGAAAAATCACATGCAAATTCATTTTTGCATTGAATTGCAGCCAGAGCGAGCATCATGCCTTATTATGATGCAATTCGATGGGTTATTGACAGTGTGAAGATACAAGACAGAACGTTTATTTCAGCATTTGGAGTGTCTTTTGGCTCGTTTAAAGCAGAAGACCTAAAGGCAATGTATCACCTTCCAGACCCGCAGAAGGTTTATAACAAGGATTTTATCAAACACTTTGCTGATAATAACAAAGTCCAATCTGATCCTATTAGAGATTGGAAGAAAAATCCAGAGAAGCACCGAAATGAAGCATCCGGTATGTATTCTGTAGATTCCCTTCTACCTCTGTATTGCTATGCCACTGCCATGATGTGTAGATTATTTGGCAATGATAATTCAGCTAGGTTTTCTATACAAATGGTCCCATTAATCCTAGCTGCTATCAATTCCGACATCATGGATTGGGCTGTTATTCTCTCTGATAGAATGGCCAATAGAATACTTGAGTACAGACAAGAAAAAACTGCTGGAAATTCCACTCCCTTTTTCTTTTGTGCCTATATTCTTGATGCTCTTTGTTTTAATTCCAAGTTTCCCTTATTTGGATGGAAATGGACTCCCAAAGACCCTACCCCAATTCATATTTATCATAAGCGCTGGAAGGTTCATTTCCAAGGAATTGTATATAAGAATACGAAAATGTGGTTTCCTCATCACATTTTCCAAACCATTTTTAATCGCTTTCCTCCTAGATTTTCTGATAAAGCTAAGGCAGACTTATCTGCAATTGGAGATTGGTTTGGGGAGGAAAAATTTACATACATCAGGGTTTTTGGTAGTATTGTGGAACCACATGTTCTTCCGCTTATTGTTCCAGACAAACTTCTTGCTCAAGAAATTTCCTATCAATTGACAGTTGAAGGAATATCTAGATCTTTGAATAACAGTAAGAAGAGGATGTGGCCTCAATTCCCACTCAATTGTGGTCAGTTTACTTTAAATGATTTCAAGCATGCAGAAAAAGAAGTCTCCAAGATAAAAGGTTGTAAATTTGCAACCATTCCTGGAAGACAATATGATCCAAAACAGATAGCATTTAATGTTACTGCTTCAGTTTCAATTGCTCGATTTGAGCATGAGCCAGATCCGTTCGATGATTTGTTTGTTTCATTAGATAATTTTCCTCGAATTTATGACTTGGCCAAGTCTAAATTCCAAGAGGAGGAAATGAATAAATTTTTGTTATTCAGAAGCCAGAGATTATTAAGAGTTCCTCTGGACCAGCTAAGAATTCAAACACAAAGGTCAGAGACAGAAGGTACATCCAGCCAAACGCCAGTAGAAACATCTACCGGCAAAGTCATTACACAATCGGCTGTTAACCAGCCAACTGTACATACTCAAAAAGTGGTCACTATTGACAAACCTGATGTCCAAAAGGGAAATACCGATGATAAATCCGGTCCAAATACTGGTTAGAAGTCTACTGCTCAAATGACAGAGAAATTCACAAGTATCAATGATGATGTGCATAATCAAAAAGGTGGATCGGATGGCAAAATCACTGAGCAGAACATAGATACAGAAAAATAAAAAGAAACAACTAAGGAAATTATGGTTTCTACTGATCTTAATGTTTCTTCTCAGTTATTAAGACAATATGATCAATTTGCTCAACATCTTGGATTGCAAGATAAAGATAAAGAACAAATAGAGCAGGATGTTGAAGTCATTCCTGAACATCTGACAGGGCATATTGTATTAAAAGTTGAAGAGATCCCTCCTTTGGATGTATTTTACAGCCCTAAACATAAGGTTGTTGTTAGAAGACAAAGAAAGAGAAGAAAGACAGAACAGGACATATTTTCTACTCCATCAGAGGAATCTATGAATATTGTTTATAAGAACAATGAAGTGAATCCATTCGAAGACCTCACAAAATTGTCCCAGTATACAGGAGCTTATAGTGCTGCAACAGTGGATAAAGTTGTAGAAGTTTCTCAGCTGATAACTCAGAAAGATCTCCACATAGCTTCACTTGAAGATCAAGCTAAGGAAAGTCAGCAACAGATTACCCAATTGCAACAACAACTACAAAATCAGACACTCAGGTCCAAAGAATTGGAAAAACAGCTTGCTGAAGAAAAGAAGAAAGTTGATGAACAACTCTTAGGCAAACAACAACAACTAAATGAAGAAATTTCTAAGTTACAAAGTCTGTTACAAAATGAGAAAAATGCAAAAATGATTCAAGAAAAGGAATTTCAAACAACTTTGGATAAGTTTAAAGATTACCCAAAGTTGAATGAATTCAAATCAGAAGCCCTTGAGGCTAATAAACTATTGTCTCAGCAATTAATTGAATTTTGCTCAAAGCTGTCACAGGCAGAACCTTTTTGTGATATTACTTCATCTTTGATCCAAAATGTCATTACTCTTAAACAAGAAATAGATGATGCCGATGAAAAGATTTCCGAATTTCTCAATTGGCAAGACACAGAAAAGGGAAAAGAAGCCAATCTTCCTAGAATAGAGGAAAACACAAAGAAATCTTGTTTACAGAATGGGAACATCAAATAATGAAAGTTGAGAGAGCAATATCAAGAGCCAGGAGTATGATGAATAATATCACGCAACTCATAAATGACAGCCTATACTCAATCAATCTCATTTGAGACTGTGTTCCTGGCAGTTTGCCAAAAGTGAAAGAAACTGGAAACAGGTGGAGAGAAGAAATGGAAAAGAAAAGTCAACAAATCAGCAAGCTTCAAACAATATCCTGGGACAGTATGTGGACTCATTTGATCAAACCAAACAATCAAAAGACGGCTATCAAATTCCTATCAAACGCTGTCGATTGTTTAATTCCAGAATTTTCCGATGCCACCTATGTTGGACAGTTGCATTCTGAGATGAGTCATCCACCGAGACTCCAAGATATGTTGAGCATTTGCAACTTGGCTTCATCAAGCGAAAGAGAAAAACAATGAATCAGTTTCATTCAAGATAGCCTTTCAGTTTTAATTTGATAGATTGTAGCAGTAGTAGTAGGATTTTGTTATATAATTTCTTATTTAAATCCCTCTCATGCATTTAGAGAGGGATCTGAAGTTGTAATATTTTTTGGACTTGGAGCTAACATTTCTGTACTCCATTCCTTATTATATTTTATGAAGGATCACATCTGGTGATTTTTGTGCTGAAATTATCTTTGAAGTGTTGCATTTATGTACCTTTGGATTTAATTTTACATCGGAGTTACTAGATCAGAGTATCACATTTCATTTGACAGTCTTCAAGATGAATGAGGTATTTCTATCTGTTCACGGTTGATTTTCTTTGTTATATGGTATTCGTTTGAAGAATTTGCTATCATTTATATATATATTTGGTTTTCATAACTTTCCTTTTTATATATCATTTCTGAGTATAATTGGAATGTTATCTTTTAAAAGCATATATAAATGGTATACATGATGAATGCAATATGTTATTATAACTCTGTTTAATTTCTTAAACAGAGTTATCTTTATTTGTTTCTGCATATTTCAATTTGATTAATAATACATTTTCATGGTTATTATTAGATTGAAACAATCTTAAGTTGTATTCACATATAATTACCCGGGTTAGTATTAGTATTTCTTTATCAGTATTTAGCTTAGATTAGATAATTTTATTTCTGTTAATTTAGTCCCATTTCCACCCATCCAATCCAATCCACTCAGTTATAAGGAAACTGGTCCTTTAAATCCAGTCGGAGCCACCATCCCAAACGGAAAAGGAGTTGTCTTAAGGTCCCGACCGGGTGGTTTTCCCCAATGTTTGAAGCAGAGATTTTCTAGGCTTCAACATTTTTGGCGCTAGAAGGAGGGCCACTATGAATGGCGAGTAAATCAAAACCTACAGACCATTCTCAGAGTAAATCACCCTCCACCTCCCCTCAGACCTCCCGTTTTCATTCTGATTCACCAACATCCAAACGAGAAGAAGAGGGATCAACTATCACTGCTCAATCACACCATACTTCAGAACATTTAAGTCCAGAGTCTCCTGAAGTTCAGTCTATCATCCAGAAACTTCAAGGCTTATCCATATCACCTCAGAGATCTGAAGTATCTCAAGGCAGTCAGACTTCGCAATTCCACCTACCTCATCATCTCACCAGACTTCAAAGTGAAAAAACTTGGCATTGAACCAGCTGAGTTACCTTTACCCCGAAGGAAAAAGGCAAAAAAGAACACTGAAGGTTCTGATAGTGAGACCTTTTCTCCATCATCTTCCATCTCATCATCTCCAGTGCGAAGTCAAACACCCACTTCCCCATTACATATTATTGTTCACCAGGGATCATCACCTTCAACATCACAACCTCTTCAGTCTTTATTACTACCTCCTCCTCATTCACCTCAAACATCATCTATTCCAACAACTTCCATTCAAACACCACCAGTTACTACTACTCCCCCGATAGTCGTTTCGATAATGGCTAGACCATGGGCTACTCCAGGAGCAGTGAACATGGCTGCACCTTTACATGATTTACCAGATAATCCGGGAAAATGGCTTCCAAAGTTTAGCCCAGATCTTAACATTCCAGCTGAAGAACATATCAATAATTTTATGTTGGCTATTAATTTGAATGGAGTCACACAGGAGGATGTTGTAGTTAGACTATTTCCTTATACTCTTCAAGGAACAGCAGGATCATGGTATTTTTCATTACCATCAGGATCTATAACAAGTTGGGATATTTTTTTAGATTATTTCTTAACCAAATTTGGAGATGATCGATCAATAGCTACTTTACTCAATGATCTCTCAAATTTGAAAATAGAACCCAAGGAACCAATTAAAGAGTTTAATTCCAGATTCAATAAGCTCTTGAACAAAATTCCCACTGATTCCAAGCCAAGTGAGCAGGTCATAATTGAATGGTATATTACTGCCTTACCCTCAAACATAGCTATTTTCGTAGACAGAGCTGCAAAGCCTACATTAGCTGAAAGTATGAAAGAAGCTATTGCTGTTGAAAAACGAATTAATTCTCTGGAAAAGAAAAACACTCTTGAGGAAAGAAAATCAAAGAAAGTCAGCTTCAAAGATGAATCAAAGAAAAAGGCCAGAGATCCATTTGACATGGAAGGTTTACAAAAAGTTCTTAAAACCATGTCAAATGAAATGGTTGAAATTAAGAAACAAGTAGCTGAAACTTCTACCAAAAAACCATTCCGAAATTTTAGAAGAAATCAAGCTGAATCTAAACCTCCTAATGCGATCTCTAATGCAGAATTAGAGGAAGAAGAAGAAGAAGAAGATACATCCTTAATATCAGATGAAGAAGGTGAAAATGAAGAAATCGCTGAATTACATGGAATGTGGGATTTTATTCTCCCTAATTCTGACAGTGAGGTAGAACAAGAAGCTATGCCTGTAAGTACTAGGAGTAAATCTACAGCAGAGCCTATACAAACAGCTCCTAAAAGGAAAAACACAACTCCAAGTATCAAAGACAAATCTCTTGCAAAGAAAGCTTCTCCACTACCTATTCAGAATCAGCCATCTTCTTCTAACCCACCCACATCAACAACAAAGACTTTAGTAGTGTCAGATCCTATGGAGTACAACATTGTCGAAGACATGAAAAAGATCAAAGCCAACATTTCGTTACATGAACTCGGCAAATTGAAACACCAGCAGAAGTTGTTATTGAAAGAATTAAATGCTACACCAATCGCTCCTTTACCAAGCGGTGTAGTTGTAAAAGCAGCAAGAGGAACTGGTAAGCCACCAGACAAGGTAGATGCTACTGATACTGTACTCATTGGAGAAAAGTCAAATTCTCAAACTCCTCCTTTTCTGTTGACTTATGAGATGTACAATAAAAATCTGCACAATTGTTTGATTGATTCTGGAGCCTCCTCCAATATAATGCCTGTTTCTGTATGTGCCAAATTAAATATCGAACCACAAAAATCAGCGGTACATATTGTTCAATTAGATCGATCCAAAGTTCAAGTTGTAGGAGAAATCAATTCAGTAACTATCAGGTTGGCTTCCGATCCTAGAATTGTCCAAAGAATTGATATTTTAATTGCTGATATTCCTGAATTCTATGGATTAATTTTAAGTAGGGATTGGTCTGCGAAACTCAATGGTTATATCTCGACTGATTATTCTCATATGTGGCTACCCTATAAAGGGAAACCAAATCAAATCAAAGTTGAACGAGAAAAACATATGAGGCATACTGTCACTGAATTTGAACAACATAATGAACCAGTAGCATTCAACAACAACATTCTTGGAGGTTATTCTGCTGAATCATTTCTTGGAAACTTCAAAGCACCCCAATCACCGTTTTCTGTTAATACTTTTGTTTCTCAAGTAGAAAATTTTTCACAATCTGATTCTTCTAGAATTGTAAATACTTCTGATGTAATTGTAGATGAGTCAATAGATAAATCTTTGTTTTGGTCATTATATTTCGATGGATCAAAGTCTAATGATGGAGCTGGAGCAGGATGCATTTTAATCGATCCAAATGGAGAAAAAACCATGCTATCATGTAGGCTAGAATTTGAGTGTACTAACAATACTGCAGAATATGAAGCCTTGGTTCAAGGACTTTATAAAGCTATAGGGTTAGATGTTAAATACTTGAAAGTATTTTGGGATTCCGAAATTGTTATAAAACAAGTTAGGAATACTATTCATTGCCTTTCAGGACATCTTAAACATTATCAAACCCTAGTACAAGATCTCACCACTCATTTTTTAGCATTTAATATTTCTCCTATTCCTAGGAATCAAAATACATCAGCTGACTTATTAGCTAATGTTGCATCTAAACTCCTACTTGCTGAAGACTGCAGTCCTGATAGGTTTTCTGTAGAATTAATTTTTCGACCATCTGTCCCAGACAATGTCACAAATTGGAGAGTTTTCTATCATGATCAAGATATCTTAAATTTCATGACTTCAGAGAAATCATATGATGATCAAATTATTGACGAAGAAGATCATGATTTACAAATTGCTTCAAAAGGTAATGAAAATCCCATTCCGAAATCTGTTGTTAAATTGGAGGACTTATATGATATTAAAGACAGATTCAAGAAAGTCACTAATACTAAGCTTCAAAGTTCCATTTTGAAATTTGAATTAGTGAATCTTGGTTCTGATTCAAAACCTCAAAATGTTAATTTAGGACTTAATTTAACATCAGAGGAAAGGGATGCTTTCATTAAACTATTGAACAAATATAAAAATGTTTTCGCTTGGAATTATGATGATTTAAAAACATATGATACTTCGGTTATTCAACACACAATTCCAATGCTTCCTGATATTAAACCTGTTCAACAAAAGCTAAGGAAAGTTCACCCAAATCTTGAAGATCAAATCAAATCAGAACTTAATAAACTTTTGAAAGCCAAAATCATTTTTCCTGTCAGGCATTCCAATTGGGTTTCTAATATGGTACCTGTAAGGAAGAAAAATGGTGATATAAGAATCTGTATTGATTTCAGAAATTTAAACAAGGCATGTTTAAAAGACAATTTCCCATTGCCAACCATGGAACAGATACTTCAAAAGGTAGCTGGTTTTGAACTTATGTCCTTTCTTGATGGATTTTCAAGCTATAATCAAGTCTTAGTTCATCCAGATGACAGATTGAAAACAACTTTTAGAACAAAATGGGGAACTTATGCTTATCAAAAAATGCCTTTTGGATTAATAAATGCAGGAGCAACTTTCCAAAGAGCCATGGACATAGCATTTAAAGGTCTGATCAATAAATCGGTTGTTGTTTATCTCGATGACATAACAGTATTCTCAAAAAAGAGAACCAATCATCTACATGATCTAAAGCAAATATTTGAAAGATGTAGAAGGTTTGGTATTTCCTTAAATCCAAAGAAATATTTCTTTGCTTTGGATGAAGGAAAACTTTTAGGATTTGTTGTGTCAAAAGATGGTATATACATTGATCCAGACAGAGTTAAAGAGATCTATGATATTTCTTTACCTCATAACAAAAAGTCCATGCAATCATTTCTTGGACAGATCAATTTTGTAAAAAGATTCATTCCTGATTTTTCTTTAATTGTTTTACCTATGCAAAATATGATCAAGAAGAATTCAGTATTCAAATGGGGGCATAAAGAGAAAGAAGCCTTTGAGGCAATCAAACAGGCAATCATTAATGCACCAGCATTGAGTACCCCGGATTTTTCTAAAGATTTTATTTTGTATACCTTAGCCACAGAGACATCCTATGCAGCTGTTTTAACACAGCTCACTGACCAGAAAATTGAAGCACCAATTTCTTTCTTTAGTTCAAATCTGCAAGGAGCTGAACTGAATTATTCCGATGTTGAAAAACAAGCCTTTGCTGTGTTCAAATCAATTAAGCATTTCAGACCTTTTCTCTTAAAAACTCATACAAAAATCATTGTCCCATTCTCTGCAGTGAGACAATTATTAATTCAGAGAGAAGTAGGAGAAAAACGAGCTAATTGGGTAACAGCTTTACAAGAATACGATGTTGATATTAAACCAGCTAAGATTGTTAGAGGACAAGGTTTTTGTAGATTATTAGCAGGAGCTCATAACATACCAGAGAATGAACATTCAAATCAAGATATTCAAGTAAATCAGATAAGTATTACGGATTCTGAATCTCAGTATGTTGATCTCATCTATTACTTGAAAAATGGGTATGCTCCTTCTGATCTCAACTATAAGAAAAAACGTGCTTTAAGATTAAAAGCTATTAAATATGAGATCATTGATAATGTGTTATTTAGGAAAAATTATGATTCAATTTTGTTAAGATGTCTTGAAAAGACTGAGGCTGAAAAGGTTTTGCAGGAGTTGCATGATGGACCAGCAGGAGGTCATTTTGGAGGTGATACCACAGCTCACAAAATAATTCGTGCTGGCTATTATTGGCCTACCCTTTTTAAAGATACACATGACTATGTAAGGAAGTGCAGAATTTGTCAAACTGCAAGTGGAAGACAAAGGAAACCAGCTTTTCCTTTGCAACCGGTAAATATTGAGCAACCATTTGAACAATGGGGGCTTGACATTATTGGTGAAATAGTACCTCATTCTTCCAAACAGCACAAGTACATTCTTACTGCAACCGATTACTTTACAAAATGGGTAGAGGCAATCCCTTTGAAGGTAGCCAATTCTGAGGCAATTATTGATTTCATAGATCAATTTATCATAACCAGGTTTGGTGTACCTCAAGCTCTTGTCTTTGATAATGCATCTTATTTTTCAGGAAACAGTTTAATAGAATTTGCGGTTAAAAGAGGTTTTAAACTCAAATATTCAGCAAATTATTACCCACAAGGTAATGGGTTAGCTGAATCCACCAATAAAAATCTCATCAAAATTATTAAAAGGACTATCGATCAAAATCAAAAGAATTGGCATAAATCTTTAATCTTTGCATTATGGGCTGATCGTATTACTGAGAAAGCTTCAATAGGAACTTCACCTTTTAATTTAGTTTATGGAAAAGAAGCCGTGATACCATCAAATTTAACTCTTCCATCATTAGCCCTAGTACAATTTATTGAAGAAAATCCTTCTTCATCTATTCAATTGAGATATGATCAAATCCTTAAACTAGAAGAAGAAAGAGATAAGGCTAAAATTGTTCATGAAAAACATCAGCAGCTTATAAAATCTTCTTTTGATGCAAGTTCTACTGGCTCAAAAATTTTGTCAATTGGTGATCTTGTTCTAAAATGGGATAAGGCACATGAAGAAAAAGGTAAGCATACCAAATTTCAAAAGATGTGGCTTGGACCATTTCAGATCGTTGAAAAGATAGGCTCAAATACGTTCATGCTCCAAGATCTAACAGGTAAGAGAGAATCTCTTCTTGTAAATGGGCTTATCTTAAAGAAATTCTTCTCATAAGGAGGTAACCCCTTCTTAAACTGTACATATTCCTTTCTGCAAATTTTTTTTTTTTTTTTTACTGTTTTTTGCAAATAAAGGTTGTTAGTAAGTCTCTAATTGACTGTTTACTTGATAGAAAAATTCTTAAGAAGAATATTATAAATATTTATTTTAGTGTAAATAAGAATTTTTAGAGAAATGATTATATTCTTTTGATAGTTTTAAATAAGATGTTAAACTTTGAAAGATTATACCAATTATTTGCATAATCTTTTTGGAAAAACTTGAGGGAAATGTAAATCATTACAAGTTTATTAAGCAGAGAGAAGTTATCTATAAAAGTAAAGATTATTCAAGTCTTGGTACTCAAAAAACTCGGAAAATTGTCATCCATTGATTCTTAAGGATAAGACTAGTTCACCCCATTCATTTAGGTTGTGATTTTTTAGAATATAATTCTAAGAAATTATTGTAAAATTCTTTAAGAGATAAGAGGTCTCATCATGAGCCGACTTACCATATTCATAAGAAATAATAAAACTGACATTACCAATACTGCATATCAAAACAGGGTAATGGCTTATTAATATAAGACAAGGGGTCTCATCACGAGCCAGCTTGTTCAGTTTAATTATAACTATTGAATGGAATTGTTATCAACTCGCTACCAAACCAGAACAATGGCTCTTAAAAAGAAATAAAAATAAATAAAAGACAAAAAAACATGAGATAATATGTCTTATGAATTTATCTTTTAAGAAGTCATAATCTTAGTTGAATGGGACAATGAATAGTTAATGGTTAAAAGGTAACCCTGTCGAGACTATGAACGTTTGCAGGCAGCAGAGGCAATACCTATGACAATAGAGTATATTATAAAACCAAACTTGAATAAATCCACTTACTTCATTACTAATACCAATCAAAGCTTAAGATAACTCAAAATGTTTTTATTCTCAAGAAACTAGAAAGTAATTGTTAATAATTTTTATTCTTTTTCATAAGTTAGATTTTATTTCTAATTATCCTAGGATAATTTTTATTACCTTTAAAAATCTTTACTTACTTAAAATATAGTATTCATTTTATTTTTCAGAGATAACTAGTTCTTCCAGTGAATCGCCAATTGTTGTACTATACAACAACCCTCCCTTTTTCTTAAAAATTTTAGAAATAAAATTCATTTAGAAATAGGGTCCCTTTCTTTTTCTTATAGAAATAAAACACTTAGAAATAAAATTCATTGTTTTGGAAAAGTCATATTGTTACTAAACAGATTCAACATTCAAAAAACTTATGATCCGATCTAATATACAAGGCCTTATCATAACAAAAAAAAAAAAAAAAAAAAACAAATCAAATTTAAAAGTTCAATCGCAATCGGAGAATCAGAGATAACCTTTAAAAGAAATTTCATATGCCTATTCCAAATCCTTCGATGCGATTAGTTCGATCGGAAATTTTTAATCGCTAAGAGTTTAAAACGGTTATGTATAACTTCCGATGCGATGCGGTCAATCGCAATCGATTAATCGGGATAGTCTTTAAAAAACTCTTTACGCTTAATTAAAATTCCCCGATCCGACGTGCGTTTGACAATAAACGCTTTCAAAAGAAAAATCAAACATTTGTTCAAAGTCTTATATGGTAGACCCCACCATTAGAGATCGGAAAAATTTGCAATCGCAATCGATTAATCGGGATAAACGTATTGTGATCTTTATGTGCCATTCGAAAACTTTCGATGCGATTCATTTATTGCATACGAAAAGTTCAGAATGAGTGAATATTTTAATATTTCACAAGCGCCATCTCTATTGGTACGAGGGCATTCAATAACGAATCAAATGAATATGGTTAATGATTTGGTTTTAAATACGTGAGTGTGACCCAAAAGGAGCATTTACGCGATATACGAAACAAATAAATGAAAATCATAAGTTCATAAATCATTCCGTTTGAGTTGCTTGTTTATCACGACTGAGAGTTTATTGTCTTGCAGAGCCAAAGAACACCAAACTCTTTCATTCACAGACAAAGGGAAGCGGTAGCAAACGCAGAAATGTCAAAGAGAGGGAGAAGAAACAAGACTGCTCTGCCAGTAAAGTTTGTCGAAACTCCTACGGTCTCAAAAGAAAATCCCATAAAACTAAGACTAGTCACAGATACATCATGCCAGGGGCTTGGGAAAATGACATGGGAAACAGTTTACAACCTATTGAAAAGAGAAAACCCCAAGGTCACAGTGGAAAAGGCATCAGTTCCAGACGAAGATAGCTCAGATTCCAACTCTGAGATCACTGAAAAATCACTTGCAAATTCGTTTTTGCATCGAATTGCAGCCAGAGCGAGCATCATGCCTTATTATGATGCAGTTCGATGGGTTATTGACAGTGTAAAGATACAAGACAGAACGTTTGTTTCAGCATCTGGAGTGCCTTTTGGCTCATTTAAAGCAGAAGACCTGAAAGCAATGTATCACCTTCCAGACCCGCAGAAGGTGTATAACAAGGAATTTATCAAATATTTTGCTGATAATAACAAAGTCCAATCTGACCCTATCAAAGATTGGAGGAAAAATCCAGAGAAGCACCGAAATGAAGCATCCAGTATGTATTCTGTAGATTCCCTTCTGCCTCCATATTGCTATGCCGCTGCCATGATGTGTAGATTATTTGGCAATGATAATTCAGCTAGGTTTTCTATACAAATGGTCCCATTAATCCTAGCTGCTGTGAATTCCGACATTATGGATTGGGTTGTTATTCTTTCTGACAGAATGGCCAATAGGATACTTGAATACAGACAAGAAAAAACCGCTGGAAATTCCACTCCCTTTTTCTTTTGTGCCTATATTCTTGATGCTCTTTGTTTCAATTCCGAATTTCCCTTATTTGGATGGAAATGGACACCCAAAGACCCTGTCCCAATTCATATTTATCATAAACTGCTTTGGAAGGTTCATTTCCAAGATAATGTATATAGAATCTGTCATGGTTTCCTCATCCCTGTTTTCCAAACCATTTTTAATCGCTTTCCTCCTAGATTTTCTGATAAAGCTAAGGCCGACCTATCTGCAATTGGAGATTGGTTTGGGGAGGAAAAATTTACATACATCGGGGTTTTTGGTAGTATTGTGGAACCGCATGTTCTTCCGCTTTTTGTTCCAGACAAACTTCTTGCTCAAGAAATTTCCTATCAATTGACAGTTGAAGGAATATCTAGGTCTTTGAATAACAGTAAGAAGAGAATGTGGCCTCAATTCCCACTCAATTGTGGTCAGTTTACTCTAAATGATTTCAAGCATGCAGAAAAAGAAGTCTCGAAGATAAAAGGTTGTAAATTTGCAACCATTCCTGGAAGACAATATGATCCAAAAAAGATAGCATTTGATGTCACTGCTTCAGTTTCAATTGCTCGATTTGAGCATGAGCCAGATCCGTTCGATGATTTATTTGTTTCATTAGATAATTTTCCTCGAATTTATGACTTGGCCAAGTCTAAATTCCAACAGGAGGAAATGAATAAATTTTTGTTATTTAGAAGCCAGAGATTGTTAAGAGTTCCTCTGGACCAGCTAAGAATTCAAACACAAAGGTCGGAGACAGAAGGTACATCCAGTCAAACGCCAGTAGAAACATCTACCGGCAAGGTCATTACACAATCGGCTGTTAACCAGCCAACTGTACATATTCAAAAAGTGGTCACTATTGACAAACCTGATGTCCGAAAGGGAAATACTGATGATACATCCGGTTCAAATACTGGTCAGAAGTCTACTGCTCAAACAACAGAGAAATGCACAAGTATCAATGATGATGTGCATAATCAACAAGGTGGATCGGATGTCAAAAGCACTGAGCAGAACATAGATACAGAAAAAGGAAAAGAAACAACTAAGGAGATTATGGTTTCTACTGATCTTGATGTTTCTTCTCAGTTATTAAGACAATATGATCAATTTGCTCAACAGCTTGGATTGCAAGATAAAGATAAAGAACAAATAGAGCAGGATGTTGAAGTTATTCCTGAACATCCGACAGGGCATATTGTATTAAAAGTTGAGGAGATCCCTCCTCTGGATGTATTTTACAGCCCTAAGCATAAGGTTGTGGTTAAAAGACAAAGAAAGAGAAGAAAGACAGAACAGGACATATTTTCTACTCCATCAGAGGAACTTATGAATATTTTTTATAAGAACAATGAAGTGAATCCATTCGAAGACCTCACAAAATTGTCCCAATATACAGGAGCTTATAGTGCTGCAACAGTGGATAAAGTTGTAGAAGTTTCTCAGCTGATAACTCAGAAAGATCTCCACATAGCTTCATTGGAAGAGCAAGCTAAAGAAAATCAGCAACAGATTAGCCAATTGCAACAGCAACTACAAGATCAGACACTCAGGTCCAAAGAATTGGAAAAACAGCTTGCTGAAGAAAAGAAGAAAGTTGATGAACAGCTCTTAGGCAAACAAAAACAGCTAAATGAAGAAATTTCTAAGTTACAAAGTCTGTTACAAAATGATAAAAATGAAAAAATGATTCAAGAAAAGGAATTTCAAGCAACTTTGGATAAGTTTAAAGATTACCCAAAGTTAAATGAATTCAAATCAGAAGCCCTTGAGGCTAATAAACTATTGACTCAGCAATTAATTGAATTTTGCTCGAAGCTGTCACAGGCAGAACCTTTTTGTGATATTACCTCATCTTTGATCCAAAATGTCATAAATCTTAGACAAGAAATAGATGATGCCGATGAAAAGATTTCCGAATTTGTCAACTGGCAGGACACAGAAAAGGGAAAAGAAGCAAATCTTCCTAGGATAGAGGAAAAACACAAAGAAATCTTGTTTACAGAATGGGAACATCAAATAATGAAATCTGAGAGAGCAATATCAAGGGCCAGGAGTATGATGAATAATATCACGCAATTCATAAATGACAGCTTATACTCAATCAATCTCATTTCAGACTGTGTTCCTGGCAGTTTGCCAAAAGTGAAAGAAACTGAAAACAGGTGGAGAGAAGAAATGGAAAAGAAAAGTCAACAAATCAGAAAACTTCAAACAATATTCTGGGACAGTATGTGGACTCATTTGATCAAACCAAACAATCAACAGACGGCTATCAAATTCCTATCAAACGCTGTCGATTGTTTAATTCCAGAATTTTCCGATGCCACCTATGCTGGACAGTTGCATTCTGAGATGAGTCATCCACCGAGACTCCAAGATATGTTGAGCATTTGCAACTTGGCTTCATCAAGCGAAAGAGAAAAACAATGAAGCAGTTTCATTCAAGATAGCCTTTCAGTTTTAATTTGATAGATTGTAGCAGTAGTAGTAGGATTTTGTTATATAATTTCTTATTTAAATCCCTCTCATGCATTTAGAGAGGGATCTTAAATTGTAATATTTTTTGGACTTGGGGCTAACATTTCTGTACTCCATTCCTTATTATATTTTATGAAGGATCACATCTGGTGATTTTTGTGCTGAAATTATCTTTGAAGTGTTGCATTTCTGTACCTTTGGATTTAATTTTACATCGGAGTTACTAGATCAGAGTATCACATTTCATTTGACAGTCTTCAAGATGAATGAGGTATTTCTACCTGTTCACTGTTGATTTTCTCTGTTATATGGTATTCATTTGAAGAATTTGCTATCATTTATATATATTTGGTTTTCATAACTTTCCTTTTTATATATCATTTCTGAGTATAATTGGAATGTTATCTTTTATAAGCATATATAAATGGTATACATGATGAATGAAATATGTTATTATAACTCTGTTTAATTTCTTAAACAGAGTTATCTTTATTTGTTTCTGCATATTTCAATTTGATTAATAATACATTTTCATGGTTATTATTAGATTGAAACAATCTTAAATTGTATTCACATATAATTACCCGGGTTAGTAATAGAATTTCTTTATCAGTATTTAGCTTAGATAATAACCAAAGAAGCTATGTTATGTAGCTCCAAAAATACCATGGAAGCCTAGTCAACCTCGTATGGTTCAATAACCATTTCACAATTTGAAGCTTATGCAAATCACTCTCAAAGTAATTGGAGCACACTCCCTCCTTGGAAACCTTGGCCATCCCAACCCCAAAACCAATCTTGGAAACAAGGTTGGCAAGAACCTTATGGGAGAAATGCACAATATCCTTAATATTTTCCTCAATATCATCCATATCCAACTCTGTGCTATCCTTGCCATCCACCTCCACCACAATCAACCCCAACCACATCCATCTCAAAGATCCACTCCTACTCAACTACATGTACCACCATTTCCAAACCCACACAATGAATTAGCTCAACCCACTTACAATCCTGAGGTACAATACTACCAAACATTTCCCCTTGATATAAATGGTATCTATCTTAGCTCGGGAATATTATTGAAAAAAAGTGATTCTCTTGATGTCATTGAAGGAAAAAAATCAGAAAAATAATATTCAAATGGGAATACCAAAGAATCATGGGTTGCATTGATGAAGAGAAGACATCAAAATCAAAGATTAAGAAAGTTACATTATGTTCACCATTATATCCTCTATGTGTTAAATAGAATAATCAACAAAAATAGGAAGATCTATATTTTATATAATAATAAGACATCGAAGATGATCCAAATCAAAAAGTGCACCAGGGGCATCGCAACTATATTGAAATATGGTTCCAGACAGTCATTAAGTTGTAGCAAAATACTCTTCTTCAATAGTACTTGATACCATCTTAGTCAAAGCAGTTGGTCTCTAATATTCATGTACATTTCAAAGCATATATTTCAAGCCTACACATTATTCTATATGTCATGTTGATGTGCGCATGGATCCATTGGAAGTATTCCTATACTTGAAAGAGAATTTTTTTTTTTTTCAAGTAGAGTAGGATAGAAACAAAAAAACAAAAAGAATGGAAAAAGAGAAAAAAGAAAAGAATAAAATCTTGGGTGAAAACCTCTTTTGAGGCACCTAATATTGGCTCACTATTTGAAAACCTCCATGAGGCGGTCAATGGGTTGGAAAAAAGAGAAAATAAGAGAAAAATAAAATATCTTAGGTGAAAAACTCCTTTGACGTGCCTAGGTAGACCTACTTGTTGAAAACCTCATTAAGGAGGCTAGTAGGCCTAAGAAGAAAGAAATAAATTAAAAATAAAAAATAAAAAAAAATCTCTATGTGTCTCTCTCTAATGAATGTAGGTTCTCTCCAACCTTTGCAAGCAACAAAAACAAGTTGGCACCAAAAGAACAAGTTGGTCAAAAATCTAGTCAAAGGAAGTCAAATTTAGACTTTCTCCTCCTTTTCTCAGATGCTCCAAAAGGACCAAGGTCATGTCAATCCATCACCCTCATCCATTTCCACCATCCACTTATCATTTCCAAGCTTTTCTCATTCATTTTCCTCAATGTCCTAAACTGCTACAGGAAGTCATTTTTTTAGAATAAAATTGTTTTAACTATTCCTTGAAAATCGTGCATTCATTCTACAATTTGTTTCATGGGGAGATGAAAATGGATGATGGTAACATTCTTAAGCCATTTTAGCAAATTCTGGTGCACACTTTGGGAGAAATCGACCCCCATCACCTACAACCATTTTTATTTTTTTCTCGAGATTCTTGCATCCAATGGCCAAGAGTTTTTATGGGGAGGTGGATAAGGATGATGGTAACATGCTCAAAAAATTCCAGGCAATCCATTATATATTTTGTGAGTTATGGATAAAACAAGTATGCTACAAGGGGGTTGTCCTAAAATGATATAGGAAGTCATGTAGGTGATATAGGAAGCGGATATGATTGGAGGAAAGGGTAGAAATATAATTTATCGTTTATAGAAGGTTGAGAGAGGTCCCCCAACACCACTTCCATCACTTATCCACTCCATATAATCAAATTCATCCTGAAATTCCACACTACCATACATGAAAAAAATAAGAAAAAGATATGTTATCAACGTTTCCACCACCAACACCACTTGTTGATAATTGTAACCTTGTAATTATACCTCCTATGAATTTCCATCAATTCCACAGGAAGTAATGATGTCTCTAAGAGAAATTAAATTATTGCTACAGAAAGAGGATTCCCCTTGTAGCAACTTGTATAATCACATCAAAACTCAACATCACTTATTTTTTCACCCACAGAGCAGAAGATCCAGCCACTTTGAGCATCATGAAGCCATTTTTGAATTTGAGAAGAGCACACTCTCCTTATGAAGCATTCCATCCACACCACCAGTAGAATATTTAATGTTGGGAAGAATACTGCACACACAAAAAATTTATCATTCAAAGAATAATCATGCTATGAAGATTTGTATAGAAGAAAAATCATCAAATACAACACCCACATCATGAGCATCTCAACAGTAGAATTTTAGCTAGGTATGTGCAACAACAACAACAAAAAAGGAAAAAAAAACCTAGAATACCTCCATATTCAAGGCTATTAACAATAGGACCTCCAAAAAATTATCACTTGCAGCTTCATAAATACCAAAGGAAGCTTCAAAAGTCATATCAACAACCTCAATATCACCTGCAAAAATAGATCAAGGGTAAGGCTTAGGTATGCAATTCTCTAAGCTCACCCTTCGAATCTATTCTAGGTTAAGAAAATATTAAAAATGTGACAAGGAAAGGTTTTTTATAGCCAAAATCAGTAGCAGAGGAACCTTAGCCTTATCTAGAAGTTAGCTTCACATTTCCACCAAGAAACACAAACATGTGGGAGAGTGATATGGAATTATGCAGGAACACAATAAAATATAGAAATAAACATAAATACAGAGATGTAGCAGGAATAACACTTCACTTCATTAATATCAAACACTGAAAAAATTCTTACAGACAAAATGGAAAATAAACTAGCTCGGGCGATGGTAGATTGTCTCTGAGAAGATATGTGGTGGCTACATGCCTATGAACTATGTTAGAATGAGGCTCAAGGGAATTTTTAGTTTTTAACAATAAGAGAGAACCATAAACAACCAAATACCTGACCTAAGGAGAAGTAACACCAAGAGTTTATGGGCCCCTTTGGGCATGTATAATACCTCGTTCAAAATATCTCCATTTGGTGCATATAATACCTCATTGGAAATATCTCCATTTGGAGCATATAATAACTCGTTGGAAATATCTCTCTGAGGAATATAGTTTCAGATGTGATTTTTTTCAAATTTTCAGAGCAATCATGCCAAAAAAATTTCATTTAGGGCCTCAAAAGAGCTCCGGAAGTTCACGACCCAAAAAACCTGCTAAAAATAGTAAATAAGAAAATTGATGAAACTAAGTAGGTGGAATAGGTAGTTGATAACCAATATCCACCTGTATCATTTCCCCCCCCCCCCCAAGGAAGAAATGGTCCCCATTGCATCCAAAGCCTCCATGAGGTGGGGAGATGTCTGTTGAAATTGGTCCCTAGTGAACCACCTTCTGTGGTGAAGGAGTTGGCCTTCTTTGACAACTCGATATAGTTGGATCCTTTGCTAGAGGGTGTTCTTGATCTGTGTGTCCATGATCTGATCAGTTGTGGATTTTTCCATGCAGTCTAGGTTTAACTCTGTTGGTGTGAGTTGTTCTGCCATGTCGGATGTGTCCAATAAAGGAGGAAAGTAGGCCTGAAGGCGGTCTAGATTTAACACTAGATGAAAACCAAGGAATGGTGGAATAATGAGGTCAGAGGCTTATCCCCTATAGCCTTGATGATGGTGTATGGCCCAAATCGAAGTGGGTGGAGCTTGCGGTGGTTTCCAGTGAAGTGCTCCTTCTACAAATGTAGGCATACTTTTTGGCCCACCTAGAAGTTGTGTGGCACCTGATGCTGATCATGTCACTACTTGTACTTAACATTGTCTCTATCCATTATGTCATGAACCTATTGGTAGATGTGTTGAATGAAATCAATGAAGTTGTTTTCCTTGTTAGCTTCAGACTAGACATGAGTCGAATCTACCTGAGTAGCCACAAATGACATGGCTACGTTAATGAGACATAATGGCTAGAATCTCAAGCTCGCCTGAAAGGGGTTGTGTTCATTTGAGCTATTGAGAGCCTGGATATAGCTATGATATGCACAGGGGAGGCTCTCATCCCATGTGCATGGATGCTTTGATTTGTACATGGATAAGATGTGTTCGGTCATCCTCTTGACGACCTTTGTCTGTCCATCAGTTTGGGGATGGAAAGTTGTGGACTTGGTGAGCTTGGTGTCCAAAATTGACCATAGACTAGAACAAAATGTACTGAGGAACCTGCTATCCTGATCTGAGATGATAGACTGTTGGATCACAAAGTGTACCCACACTCGTTCAAAGAAGAGTTTAGTAGTGGCTTCTACTGTGATGTTCTTCTTGTAGGCCATCATAATGGCCATCTTCGAGAATCTGTTAACGAACACAAAAAAAAATTCATTTACATGTTTAGCAGAAGGAAGGCGCGACATGTAATCCATGGAGATGGATTCCCAAGGTCGACTAGGAGTAGGCAATGGATTATAGAGGCCTTGCTTCTTGATGTTTAGTTTGGAAATGACGCAGGCAGTGTAGGATTTGATGTACTTCCGGACATCATGTCGAAGGTTTGGCCAATTTAAATACTTCCACAATATTGTCACTATTTTCTCGACCCTGAAATTCCTAGTGACCCGACTATAGTGTGGTTCCCATACAATATTGGCATGATCGCTTGAAGGAACACAAAGGTGTCCCAGGTGACATAACACTACACCCTGGAGGTGAAAATTTGGAACTTGGTTACCCTCCAAGAGCGTCTTGTATGTGTGGCTGAAATATAGATCGCTTATGTAGAGAAGCGTCCAATCAGAAGTATCATGCCCACAAGATTTGAGCATGGTGGTTAGCGCCATGATCGGTGGTCGGCTGAGGCAGTCTACAAAATTATTGGTGTTGCCCTTCTTGTAATTGATTTTCAAATGAAACTATTGCAGGTATGAGGAATACTTCTGATGGTGATAATTCTGCAACTTCCCTTGTGTCTATATGAACTGCAGGGGTCAATGGTCTGTGTGGATGATCGTTTCCTTCCACGAAATGTAATGCTTCCATTGTCGAAAATCATGCAAAATGGAATACATCTCTTTTTCATAAATGGGATACCTCCAGACTGCATCAGAAAGTGTCTCACTGTGATATTCCACTGGATGCCCCTGTTGAGTAAGAGCAACCCCAATAACATAGTCAGAGGCATCCGCCTCGATCTCAAATGGTTGTTGCAAGTTTGGTAATGTGAGCACTGGTGCAGAGTAGAGGCGATGTTTCAACTCTACGAATGCCTTTTGTTGAGATTCAGAGCAAAATAATTTTTCTTTCACTCCTCCCTTGGTGACTTGACTCAAGGGCTAAGTGATATGAAAGGATCCCAACATGAACCTGCGGTAGAAATTGGTAAGACCCAAAAAGCTACAGATCTCTGTTAGAGTGGTTGGGGCTGGCCAATCCCAAATGACTTGGATCTTGGCTGGAACCACATGCACCCCCTGCTCATCAATAATCTATCTTAGATACTGAACCTAGGTCATGCCAAAAGTGCACTTCTCCAAATTGGCACAAAACTTGTGTTTCCGCAGTGTTTGGAGGACTTATCGGATGTGGTCAAGGTGCACATCCCAAGTCTGGTTGAAGATCAAGATGTCATCCAAGTACACCACCACAAATGAGTTTGTGAATGGCCACAAGATGTCGTCCATCAGCCACATTAAGGTTTCAGTAGTAATCATCAATCCAAAAGGAATGACCCACCATTCGAAGAAACCCTCCTTGGCTTTGAAGGTAGTCTTCCACACATGGGAGGGTTCGGTTGGCACCTGGTCATACCAAAACTTCAATTCGATATTGCTGAAATATTTGGCCCACTGAGCTGGTCTAGGAGGTCATCGGTCTGTGGGATTGGATACTAGTTCCAGACTGTGATCTTTTTCAACGCCCGATATTCAATACAAGGTCTCTAGGTGTCGTCCTTCTTCTATACCAACACGATCGGGCTCCCACATGGCGAGGAGTTAGCCTAATGTGACCTTTTTGAAATAGATCTTAGATGTTCCTCTTTATTTCATCATTCTCGAGAACAGAGCGTCGATAGATCAACTCATTAGGAAACGATGCACCTGGGGTCATATCAAGGGTGTGGTTGACCTGATAATGTAGAGGAACCCTTGTGGGTGAGGAGAAAATTTCTTGGTATTCTTCCATGATTTTTTCCATCTGTTGTTGCCATGCAAGGGCACCCTGTTTGAAGGTTGTGGCCACAATCTTCTTCTTTCCCTATGGGTGAATCGTAATGAAAAAAAAATCTTAGTTTTAGAAATAATCTTAATACATTTCTTGGCAGTAATCAAAGAGATGGAAAAATGCGGTACTACCTTTGGTATCCTATAAAACTTATTTCCCAAAGTAATAATGATAGATTGAGGCTTATTCCACAAGTATGGTTGGTCTAATAATACATCAGAAAAATCAATAATAGCAATATCACACAGTACCTCATTCATGAAGGGGTATAGGGAAGGCGACACCATTGGCTAACGCGAAGATCTCTTCCTTGGTGAAGCCACAATTTTTATGTTGATTTTAAACCTCTCGACGAAAATAACTCAATGGTGATGTTTGTTTCAGCCGTAGAGCTTCCCATTTGTCAGCCATTTTCCATATTAAAGTGACGATGTCAGATTCCCAAGTGTGGATAGTCGATTTTATGCCTCTCGATGCCATGAATTCAATGGTGCAACCAGATTCAGCAGTTGAGCATCCACTTCTTCAGCCAAATTCAGGGTTTGAGCTATATGCAGTATTGATGTCATGTGCTTGTTTTATCATTTGATGTGAGATGTAATATGATTTTTAGATCCCCACTTGATGTATGTTGCAGGATCTATGTTTCTAATTCATGTGAGAATTATTCTCCAAGGATTGTTATGTTTTGATTGAGATTACTATGTAACCCCAATGAAGGGATCGTCATCATCACCTTATGTGAGATTATGTCATGCTAATAAGAAGAATATTGTGAATGAGAGTTCCTGTAGCGGAATGTCTCATGGAGAGACAATCCACTCATGTTGAGGGCACATATCCTTGTAAGATAGAAAACATAGTCCATGTACATCATCACCATTTCCAGCACTATATGAAGCGGCCTACCCCATCTTGACACCGGGCCCGGAGACATAGTCCATATTAGACAAACTCTGTTATGAACATCTCGTGTTATTATTTGGGTGATTTTTGTCTTGTTCCCTCTTCTTTACAGCATGCATATATGTTCATTTATTCTCTTTTAAATGCAATCCTAACCACATCACAAAAGTAAAATATCATGGGTAAATCTGGTAGTTTCAAACTCGAATCATGACTTCCTCTATTGATAATGAATTGCAGTGGAGAACCCTTCACCCACATATGGCAATGGAATAGGCTCCCCACCTCCTCTGGATATTCGGGTTCCTCCTTTTGGATCTTGGTGGTGGCAACGGTGGCACTGGATTACACATCAATGATTTACTTCCCTTTTTTATTCCCCTTGTCCAGTTCTGACTCAGAATCAGAGCATGCTTTTGATTCATATGCCTTCAGCTCATCCACCATCTTGGCCCGACACTCACTTGTGATGTGAGTGGAGAATTTATGAAATTCACACCACTTCCCTGTGTCTTCATTTCCTTATGTGGTGTTGTTCTTCATATGCTACTTCGATAGGTTGTCTTGAGTCTCCACGCTTTGGCTTTTCCCATTTGTTTCAGTTTGGGGGCATCTTTCCCTAGCCTCAGATTTGTGGTTCCAAAGTCTCGCTTCTTATGCTTAAATTTCTGCTCGATCTTGGCGGCATATCGATATGTCGTACCAAGTGAGGTAATGTCAAGGAACTCCATTTCCTCCTGAATTTATATGCGCAAACAACTGTGGTACTTGAGCACCAAGTGTTTCTCTGAATCTTTAATAACTAACTTTGTGTGCAGTGTATGGAACAAATTCGTCATCTCATGCACATATTGATTCCTTTGCCGCTGCAATATGGTCCATTGGATGTACTTGTCCTCATAGCTCCCCACAGGGTAATATTATTCCTTGATGTTGTCTCGAAATGAATTTCAAGTGGGTGCGCCTAAGAAAAGTGAGGGTTCTTCCTCATCCCTCTGTTCACAATAGGTTTCTCACCAATCTATGACATGGGGGGTAGCTTTAAGGAGCACAAAGGTAATATTTTCTTAATCAGAGAAATCATGGACCAAAAATACCCTTCTAGCAAATTCAACCATCTATCTAGGATGTCTGAATCTATTTGGCCCTCAAATATGGGAATTTCAAATTTTACTTTTACCTTAAAAGGAGTGGCACCTCAAAGTGGCTCCTGGATGAAGATGCGTCGTCGGTGGGTAGTCGTTGGAGGATCTGGGAAAATTTATCCATCATCATGTTACTTTTTTTCTAGAGGGCCTCCTCAATAAATATCTTGATATGATATATTCCTCCATCATCTTTATTTTCTTTCGCCATGGGAGGCCATCGGGGTTTGCGAGGCTGATCTTCCAATGGTTCAACCAGATTAAGCCATAAATTTTTATACCCCAACCTCATTGGGGAAACGAAAAGAAAGATCGAGAAAGAGAAAACCACTCTGATACCACTGATCTCGACTTATGCAAGAACACAATATAGCAATAAACATAAACACAGAGATGTAATATAAATAACACTTCACTTCATTAATATCAAATACTGAAAAAATTCTTATAGAGAGAATTGAAAATAAACTAGCTCAGGGGATGGTAGCTTATCCTAAGAAGATATGTGGCAGCTACATGCCTTTGAACTATGTTACAATGAGGCTCAATGTCCTTTTATTATTGAAAATTAAGAAAAAAACCTAAACAACAAAAACCATAACCTGAGGAGATGTAACACCAATAGTTTATGAGCCCCGTTGGGGTTAGTTGGGAAGCCAACTTCTTGGGGTTGTAACCTTGTCATATTATCTCTTTTTGGCGTGTATGATACCTTGTTGGGAATATATCTCCAAGGACTAAAAATAATGTCCTGGTTTGTTTCAAATCACTCGAGAAATCGTGCCCAAAAAATGTTGTTTAGGGACTCAAATGGGATTGAAATTTTAGAACCCGAAAAATGGCTAAAAATAGTAAATAAGAAAACTGATGAAATTGACTAGGTGGAATAGGCAGTTGACCACCAATATCCACTTGGATCAGAGAGGAGCATGAAAAAAGTGAAGAGGACTTGAGAAAGTGGGTGGTAAGCAGTTAGTTGTGATGGAAGACAGGGAATTCCAAGGGGTAATTGAGGGCCAACTCAGTTAGCAAAAAAAGAACTCTGAGTTTATCTTGCATACAATGAAAAAAAGAAAATTTTGGAAAAAATGAGAAAATAAAAAAAAAAATAATAATAAAAGGTGGAACCACCCCCTCTTGGCATGGAAATATTTTTTTCTACAAGTGAAATAGAGTTTCTATAGGAGGTTGTTGCATGAAACAGAGTTGCTACAACAAACAAAACTGCTACAAGAAGTTGCTACAGGAAAAACAAATTCGCTACAGGAAGAACACATTTTCTACAGGAAAGAAAAATTTGCTACAAGAAGCTAACAAAGGGCTTGAAGAGAAATATTTTTCTACTAAGGTGTTGGACAATGATTAATTAATAGCGACAAGGTACAAATAAACAAAACAAAGCTACAAAGGATTTGATACAGACATGGTAAATTCTCCAAGGGTGAAAGGTACCCAAGTCACGAATTTTACCATCACACCTATCCTTTATTTTGTTTCAATTTATTAACAACCATTTCTCCCTTTTTATCAATAAAGAGATTTCTATTAAGTGCTTTCAATTCCAAAATTTGATGAGCAAAGGTAATTTACATTTTTAGTTAAGTATGTTCATAATAATTTTATGGATAATATGATGTGTCATGGCCAAGAATTTGTATCAAAAGTAAGAGGTTTGGACTTCAATGAGAATGAAATTACTAATGAAGTAATGGATGCCAAGAAATCCTTATTTTCACAAGGAGAAAGTGCCAGAGGAATACCATGAAGGAAAACCAAATGCAAGGTGTTTCCTACACAAATAGAAACCATTACAATTCAAGAATCACCTGAGAGAAAGAAGCATCCTAAACCTACATTAGAAATTCCATGGAAATTTGATAAGGGAAGAAATGAAAATAGAAGAGTAGCAAGAAGAAAAATAGGTGGAGAAACATATGGGACAACAAACAGAGACTGACCAAGCCACCATACATGAAGAACCACAAGGTAAGGAGGATGATAGATTTCTCAAAGGATGAGAATCAATTTTGGGGGTATGATGAGCCTTAAAATTAGAGATACATTAAGGCCCATATAACCTTTCTTAGGCACATAAAGGCTATATTAAATATCTCCTTCTACACTTAATAATATTTTTTAGGATTTAATATTTTCTTAGGAAGGCTTAGAGATAATTTCATATGTGTGCCTAATTTTGAAGGATATTGTGAGAATATTGGACAAATTCTGATTTGGAGAAGGAGATAATTTAGGGACATTCTCCTTACTACATGAGGATCACGATTGGAGAATAAATGAAAAAAATATCTTGAAATTACTCAGGTATTATGGAACTCCATTGCTTGAGAAAATCTAGTAATGTGTTCCCTATCATTTAATGCAAACTCCTAGTGTTGGGAACCAGTTCCACTGTTTGAGGGATTTTGGAGTAGAAAGCTTCCTCATTTCAAGAATAATGCTGACCCATTAATTTTTGTTCCAATTTTCCTCAAGGGGCATGTACTTCTTAGTCTTGTTGTGGAGAAAACTTATTTCTTTGCAGCTCCACTTTCCTTTCTAGCAGTGATGTACTTGAATTGATTCAATAATGAAGTTCGGTGCCATTTTTAACTTCTAAATATTGGTTTTTTCCATAGGAATATTAGTCACCTTGGGCTTGGCCATCCCAATAGCCTCATATCCCTCTTTCACAATTTATTTATGTTATTTTCACTTCTTATTCACAATTTCATCTCTTATTCTTATTTTTCCTATTTCTGTATTTAGTATTGATGTTTTTCTTACTGTAGGATTGAGTTAAATGATTGAAGTGAGTTATTTTTTAGGTTATTTACATATTCAAAAGAATTATTCATCTTTATAATATTTTTTAAGTTCATCTTCAACATTAAACTACTTGGATTTGGTTACTAGTTCACAAATGTAGGATTTATGGAAATGCCTTGTAGCGAAATAGTAGGAATTTAATGATTTTTTTTAGAATGGGTTAGTGAGTTTCATTTGAGTTGATTCCAATTGTATTAGGTCATAAAAGCATTCAATTTAATAAAAAAAATTACCCTATTTCATTTTCACTTGATTAGGTTAGCCATTTGATAGGTTAACTAGCTCACTAGTTCTTGAATTTCCAGTTTTTAGAGTAATAATATTCTGTTATTTTTTAGCATGTGTGAAAAGGGGTATTTTGGAGTGATTCCACTTGGAATGTATACCTAAGACATATTATTTAATAAAAATATTCATCCCATCCCATATTCATTTCATTTACTTAATCATTCGGTGAGTTATCTCCTAAAAAAGACTTCGTGTAACAAAACCATAACTTCCTGTAGCACCCTTGTAGCACGTGTAAACTTGACCAAATTTTCTCCCAAAGCTTGGTTTTTGTCTCTTAGGCTTGAATAATTACCCCTAGGATCCATGATTCAAGAAGAATATAAACTACTTAAGACTTGCATTTTTACAAATTAGATTAGGCCTATTTATTTTATTTCACACTCTTAGGATTTCAATTACAAATTGTTTTTCCTGCCTAGGATTAATTTCTTTTCAATGAAACACTTCCATTTCAGAAATTGGTTTAGGCTTTGATTTCATGAAATTCACCCCATTACATTAGATCAACAAAAGAAGGACACATTTTATGGTACGCATATAGTTCCTATACCTCTTAAGTTTGTGCGAACCGGGTTGATGACTAAAGTTGGTAGCCTTGGGAGTTTCATCATTCTTGTTGCAATACTAAGGCTCATCATACAACCTCCCTTGAAAAAACAAATGTAGAAGGTGAAGATACATCGGGTGATATAGTTTCTAATATTTTTTCTTATGTTTCTTACTTTTTTCCTTTTACATACTTTGAGAGATGTTCCTTCTGAATATAAAAGGGATTGTAGAATATTTTCAATAACCCTCTAGATTTATTTTTCTTTCTATTGAGGATTAAATAAAACATTAATTTTTTAGTGGTTTCTCTATTTCTTGATCTCCTCGTAATTCTTCTAGGGTACCCTCTTCCCATATTTATCTATTTCCATATATTTCAATGTCTGGTCTTGGTGAATGAATACATGGGGTAAAACCTTGTTAAACTATAATATATGAAATAATAGCAATTGGATCATAAGGCCATATTTATCCCTTTATAAAGTTCATTTGCTGCAACAAAATTGAACTTCTTTATCCAGAGCCTTGGTGTTCACAATAAAAGGCCCTACCTCTTTGTAATATTCCCAAATGGGAAAAGCAGGAATATAGTGCAAAATGCTGGAACAATAGTGTAAATCATCATATAAAAGAAAGAGGCAAATATGGATACCTTTCATATGTTATAACAACAACAAAATATGCATAATAAATGGGCCATAAGATACATAACAAGAAAGTACAAGCCTCCAATGGAAAAAATTCCTCAATATGAGGTGTTGCAATTATATATAGAAGCAAGAAGACCCTTACAGCGTTGTTTTATTAGCTCTGCTACAAAAAATTATTATACATAATATCTAGGGCAGATATTTGCCTCAAAAGATAGATCTATTACAGATCTAAGCACTATACAACCTCCTTTAAAGAACCCCTTAAGGGTTTTCAACAAAACACCATGTACAAGATGTAGATCTAGGCTCTAAGGCTGCAGATCAAATACAAAATACAGAACTGGAAAGTGTGGATGATCTGATATTATCAATACAATAGCCTCCTCTAATAGATCCTCTAAGTGAAAGGCATATTCCCTTCACTATAAAATAACCTCTCTAAATGGTGTGCCAAACCACCCTACAACTCCTCCTATAGAAATAACGTAGATCTGGAAGTAAACTGCACTGTAGGGATAAATAACCAGTTGGCCTGATGCCAATATCTGAAAATATGCTCAAAGGTCTTCAGTATTGTCCTCCCAATGGAAATGAAGCCTCCTCCACTGAAAATGAGTAGTGAAATGGCCTAGATCTAAAGATCTAGTCTCCACTTGCTGCAACCTGGAAAACAACCAAACCCTCAACAAGATCTGTGATGTAAATGAAAGATGAAGCTTGGCCTTAAGCCTAATATTAGACAATGTAGTACAAGACTCCTCCAAGAGCTACTCAATGGAAGAGGTGGGATTCCTGATTAGGAACACCCTGTGCTAAACAACACTCTATCTCAGCTAAACAACAAGAGAAAGATATATGTCTAAACACACCATATATTCAGAAATATCATATAAATCAACATAATGAATATGGCTACCATCCTCTTCCTTATATAAGATATGAGCTTGCAAACCATAAGCCCCATCCAATAATAGCACTACTTCCATGCAAAGCATCTCCATCTAAAACTGTGTTGTCTTTCATTGATGACCACTCCTCCATGACAACGCTTTTGATTTGGTCAAGGTTGACCCAGTAAAAGTGATCCAGCCCCTTTTAACACCAAAGGGTGCTTAATTAAGCTGCCAAGATTTATCTCTTTCACATTTGGCATTGATTTATTCATTATTAAGGAGAATTATGGACCTCCATTTTCCTCTTATTCATTAAACAAAGCAGCAAAATAAAAATGAATATTCCAACTAGCTCATGGCTAATTGAGAATATTACAGTCCTCCCTTCCCAAATGTTGCTTTTCCTCAAGCAACTGACAAGGTGAGTGCTGCAACTCTCCATCATTGGTGACACCAAAATGTGATAAGCTTCCCTCATAATTTAAGTGTCTACCAATCCATTCTTCCATGAATTTCTCCTCCAAAGTTCTCATGAGATGCAAATAATCCATCCCACAAGGATACAATAGTTCAAATGAAACAAACATGGTTTACCCAATGTTCTCCCTGAAACATGTAGGATAATGAACATGGAGAATATCTCTCCCATAGGGCACATACATACCTCCCATCCTCCCTCCAAACATTCCCATAAAAAGTATAATTACATTATCAATGTATGGGATCAAAAGTAACTACATGAAAACAAAAAATTGTACAAATGGAGGTGGGTCATAGTCCCACATGTGGAACCAGGGTAGTAAACCTCCTGACTGCCTCAGATAATGATATGGTAAGTGGTTTCCCCGCCACTTACTTGCTTCCCAAGTCATCTCACTATGGATGAAAGTGTGAGATATATTTGTTTCTTTTGGAATGCACCCACAATGATACAATATATCCCTTTGTCCTCCAAGGGAGTGGCCATGCTCAGAAATGTTTGTGACCCAAAGTTGGCCATGAATTTTATATGTAATAATACTCCTTTTTGGAGCTATGGCTTGCATATGCATGGTAAAAGAATGCAAATAATAATCAAATGAAACATTAGATACACAAGCATATTCTTCACCAAAATTTATCCTCATACAAATGGAGTGGTGCATAGATTTATCTCATCTCATTCCAACTCCACATGGTTCATGCATCTTTGAAAATGCTAATATAATTCCTCTTCAAAGCCTTCCCAAGTGTAGCTTTCCATGATAGTATTGTAGGACCTCATGGAATAAGTATGGCTGAAAAAGAACTCTTCATAAGCTCTTTGTAGCAACTTCTCCTTGAGCTTGGAAGCTCTAGATAAGAATATCCTACCATGATAGTAGATGAATCCTTCTTGTACTGAATAACCCTCTTCATGTAGCTAGTCATCAAGTATCATGCATGTGAAAATATCCTTAGAATAATCCACCAATAATTGGGATTTCCAATATGGATCAATCTTCCATAGTGACAATGCTGATGATCTATCATAAAGAATATATGTCATATGGGTGCTATGCTCCTTGACATCTCTCATGCCAAAGGTATATGTTGGAAGGTTGTTATCCCCTCCTTGCTGCTCTTCTTGCATATGCACATGCTCAAGTGAAGATTGAAGATTTTGGAAGTTAGTCTCCCATGGAAAACTATCATCTATCCAATACTTCCTGGATTTAGCCAAAGCATGCATGTGTGGCCACCATATTCTATCATGTATGGAAGATTACTATCCAAGTGAGATCATCTTCTGAATCTCTATAGCCAAGGAATGGTCTCCTTGCCCCATGATAGTGTCACCCTCCAATCCTGCAACATTTATTCTCAGCACAGTATGAGATGAGAGAGTGGGTAATGGTGATAATGGAAGAATATCTTCCTCCTCTTTGGGCCTACCCAATACTCTCAGCGTTGTATCATGGCCTTCTAATTCTCCCATCCCTCCTAGATCTATGCATGGAGCATCATGTAGTGAGAAATCCTTCACCAAATCTGAATCAGGTGGCCTCCCTGGTGATTTACCACAATATAGTGATGTCTCATGGACCATTCTCATCTGCATAATAGATGAGATCATAATGTCCCTGCTTCCACTGCACAAATTCAACTTTGTGTCATGTGTGGAAGTTTTATGAAAGTTGGGTACCACTCTTAATGATGCAAGAGTCCCTTTATTTGGAGCAATTTCTCCATCTTCACCCCTGGGAGGTGGTGGTTCATCTCCTGCTATTCCAGCACTGTGACCCCTTTCTTGTTCTTCTTCTTCTTCCCCCTCATCATCTAAGAAGACCTCTATGTAGTGTGTCTTTCCTGTTGCACATCTATGTTCGGGTGCCCATGATTCTTGGCATGTGAAGCAAAGCTTCCTCCTCCTCAAATAATTCTGGATATCATCATCAAGAGGTTTTTTGTATTGGCTCTCCTTTGAAGGAAGAGCCTTCTCTTATTTTCCCTTTGATGGGAAAGAGGGCTTGTGATGAAAAGTTTCCTTTGCTTTTGGCAAGGCATATTGAAGGTCTCTATCCCTTTCAATGGCATCTTGTAGGGTAGTGGGCTTCGTATATTTAACCAACCCATGAAGAGGTTCATCTAACCCATCAATGAACATATACACCCTTCTTGTTGTAGATAAATCAGGAACCATAATAGAAAGTCTTAAGAATTTAGAAATGTAATTTTTTGGATTACCTTATTGTTTTAGCTTTGAAAGCCCCATGAATAGTGGTTCAGGATCTCTTCTATCAAATATTTCCACCAACCTTCTAGTGAACTTTGAATATGCAGTCACATTGGCATGACCCAGTGTAGACAAGCCATGGAAACACCAGTCATGTGGTTCACCCTCAAGGTGCAGCGCTGCAATCTTAATGGCCTCCATTTTTGGAACTTTTTTCAACTGGAAGTAGATTTCAAGTTTCTCTACCCATGATTTGGTAGTGCACTTGGATGACCCATCAAAATTGGGTAAAAATAATCTTCCCATAGTTTGGTGTAAATCATGATTCTGAATGAATCCACCACTTCTATTGTGATGCTTTGGTCTTCTATTGTCCTTGATTTGACAAAAATCTTGAAAACTCAAGTGATCCTTGAATCTTTGAGTTTGATACTCATACTCCATAAAATAGTCTTCAAGGGATTCTTGCTCTTGAAACCCTTCATTTCCCACAGCCAAGAATGTATGCATTGTAGAGCGTTGGGAAACTTGTGGTTGCTGCACTGGTTGATCATTCCAGTGATGAGACATGCCAGAGCCTTCGCCATGATGAAATCATTTAGGGGATTCCTTGAATCCATCCATTCTCATCTCCTTGATCTCTCTAGCAATGTCTTGCATGGCTCTAAGAAGGATCTTAGGGAACTCCTTCTCTTCATCTTCTCCTCCAGATAAATGGGTTTTACTCTTGTCTTCTTTCTCATTTGTATAATCAAAATTTTTGTGTCTTCTTCTTCGATACCTCTTCTCTCTATCAGTAAGAGGCTCTCCTTCTTCATATGACATATTGGATTTTCAGGATGCACAGGCTATGCCAATATTATGCTCTGATATTCCCAAATGGGAAAAGCAAGAATATAGTTCAAAATGTTGGAACAATAGTGTAAATTATCATATAAAATCAAGAGGCCAATATGGAGACCTTTCATATGTTATAACAGTAGCAAAATATGCAAAAGAAATGCACCATAAGATACATAACAAGAAAGCACAAGCCTCCAATGGACAAAATCCCTCAATATGAGGTGATGCAATTATATATAGAAGTAGGAAGACCCTTAAAACGTTGTTTTATTATCTCTGCTACAAAAAATGATTATAAATTAGATATAGGGCTTATATGTGCCTCAAAATATAGATATATTACAGATTTGAGCACTATACAACCTCGTTTGAAGAACCCCTTAAGGGTTTTCAGCAAAACACCATGTACAAGATGCAGATCTAAGCCCTACTGCTGCAAATCTACTGCAAAATATATATTTGGAAAGTGTGGCTGATCTGATATTTTCAATACAATAGCCTCCTCCAATATATCCTCTAAGTGAAAGGCAGATCCCCTTCACTATAAAATCAACTCTCAAAACGGTGTGCCAAACCACCCTGCAACTCCTCCTACAGAAATAGCACAGATATGGAATTAAACTATGTTGTAGGGATGAATAACCAGTTTTTCTGATGCCAAGATCTAAAAATATGCTCAAATTCCTTCAGTACAGTCCACCCAATGGAAAGGAAGCCCCTTTCACTGAAAATGAGAAATTAAATGGCCTAGATCTAGAGATCCAGTCTCCACTTGCTGCAACCTGCAAAACAACCAAACCCTTAATAGGATCTGCACTGTAAATGAAATATGAAGCTTGGCCTTAAGATTGATAGTGGAAAATGTAGTACAAGAATCCTCCAAGAGCTCCTCAATGGAAGAGGTGGGATTCCCGATTAGGAACACTTTGTGCTAAACAACACTCTATCTTAGCTGAACAACAAGAGAAAGATATATGTCTAAATAGAACATATATTCAGAAATATCATCTACATCAACATAATGAATATGACTTCCATCCTCTTCCTTAAATAATATATGAGCTTGCAAACCCTAATCCCCATCCAATAATAACACTACTTCCATGCAAAGCATCTCCATCTAAAACTTCACTGTCTTTCATTGATGACCACTCCTCCATGACATCGCTATTGATTTGGTCAAGGTCGACTTAGTCAAAGTGATCTAGCCCCTTTTCACACCAAAGGGTGCTTAATTAAGCTGCTAAGATTTATCTCTTTCACATTTGGCATTGATTTATTCATTATTAAGGAGAATTATGGACCTCCATTGTCCTCTTATTCATTAAACAAAGCAGCAAAACAAAATTGAATATTCCAACTAGCTCATGGCTAATTGGGAATATTACACTCTGCCTTGAGCTTGAAAAGATCCTCTTTCTTTCTTGGTAGAAATTGCATTTTATATATGTTCAGACTCTATCTAATGAATTCATGTGAAAAAATTCTGATTGGGAGAAATCCTGGTAAATGACATGGAGGAAGTTCACATCCATACATTATCATCTCAGTAAATGTTTTATACAAATACCAATATCCTAATTTTTTTTGTTCACTAAGCTGTAAAGTGTGCTTAAACTTAGGTAAAATCCTTGGGACTTCACTACTGTTCAAGAGACCGCAACATACTGAAATAAATTTATCCACGAAGTTTGAAAAATAAAACTCCTTTAAAGGTTTCCTTACTAAATATTCCCAATGGAAGACTCACCATAAATTCCCCTGTATATCTTGCTTTTGAAGTTGTAATTGAGATAACTTACTTGACATATGAAACATGAACAAATAAAAAAAAATGATTGATGGTTAAAGGATATGTCAATTCCAAAATTCATAAATTGTTCATGAATGGTGTCTGAGATAAACTAACTAAAATGGAAGTACATAAAAGGATTCTCTCTTGGAGATAAAGTGGACAAAAAAATAATACCACTTCATCACAATCTCATCATTTTCACATCCAAATAAACAACACAGTATTGATGTGATTTTCATGGAAATATCTTGGAAGACATTTTAAGAGTAAGGAGGGTTGTGCTAGGGAATGTTGGCTCCCTCTGGTAAAAAGTATTCAAAGATGATAGTTCTTTGTAGAGGCATTAATTTCTAATAAATTTCCAACAAAATTTCACTAGAAAATGGATGAAGGAACAAAAACCTGTAGATATTGTAAATTTGACTCAGATGTGATATACAATAAAGGGATTTTCATTGTTGGCAACAATGGCTCTCTTACTAGGTAATATTTGTCTCAACACAACATGAAAAATTCAGGAAAGTGATGGACTTGTGGAAACAAATATTGGGGAAGGAAGGATTTCCAATGGAAAAAAGCATGACTATGGTCTTGAAACCTTTGGAATATTGAAATTTTCATGTCATAAAGGTCAAATTGACATTGTGTTTCCAAAATCTTAGCATCTTAATCGATTACAAGCATCTCATCAATTTTTTTTGAAGTGGAAGGAAGCAGGGGCTTTGGATTTTGTTTTACATATATGAATCTTTGTCATACTCATATTTGCAGTAGATATGAAGAAGAATATGAGAGTGATTATTAAAATTACTCAATGATTGGCAAGCTATTGTGCCTATGCTTTGATTATTTTGACTTTTTTACTATGGTTTGTTACTCTCAATAGAAAAAATGACCCAATGATCAAATAAAACAATTTTTTTTTTATTATCGCACAACACCGTTTTCTTTTAATTTTTTGTAATAAAAAATTTGGCAAAAAAATACTTTCACATGACCCCAAACCATAGTGGTAATGTAGGGGGTATGGTGGTAAGAAATTTTTATGCGAGGAGGTTCTCTTTAATACAGAGCCGCCACATAAACCACAATAAACATCAAAAATGTGGGGGGTCCATTTTTTATCCTGAACCATTGATATGTGCATGCATATATACACCATGCAAGGAAGCACATGTATCATGTCAGCACTTTATTTACAAATGTATCAAAAAAATTTGGAAATTTTTTTATTTAAGATTTTATTTAATATATAACACTTATATAATATAGGATATGCATTATATATACAAAGCACAAAGAAAAATAAAATTTATTTGGAAAATTTTGTGAGAAGAAAATGTTACAACAATCTTAGTTTCCACTTGGACCCCCACCATTGTTTCTTTCAATTTTTCAGTTTCCCTAATTATAGCACAATTTACTATTTTTAGCAGTTTTTCAAGTCCTGAACTTCCGGAGCCGTTTCGAGGCCCTAAACGACGTTTTTTTGGGAAAATCTGGAGCAAAATGATTTTTATGTTTCTCACTCAAAATTTGTATTCCACGGATAAATTTTTCTAACGAGGTATTGAGCGCGACAAACAGAGATCATATGCCAAAGTTACGTCCCTTGGAAGTTGATGTACCAATTTACCCAAACGGGGCCCATAGTTTTGGCGTTTCATCTCCTAGGGTTAGGTATTTGGATGTTTAGGGTTTTCTATTATTCCTCAATAATAAATAGGTATTCGAGCCTTATTGTAACATAGTTCAAAGGCCTGTGGATGCCACATCTCCTCTTAGAGATAAGCTACTGTCGCCCTAGCTAGCTTATTTCCATTATGTATGTAAGCATATTTCTGTTATATAATATTAATAAAATGAAGTTTTATTTATGTTGCATATTTGTGTTATGTTTATTTTTGTATATTATTACATTCTTGCATAAATCTAGATCAGTGGTATCAGAGTGGTCTGCTCTTTCTCTATTTTTCTTTGCACGTCCCCAATGAGGTTAAAGTATAAGGAGTTAGGGCTCCATCTGGTTGAACCCTTGCAAGATTAGCCTCACAAACCCTGGAAACCTCCCAAGGCGGAAGAAAAGAAAGATGAGGGAGCAGGAGATCCTATCAAAATATTGCTTGAGGAGGCCCTTCAGAAATATAGGAACATGATGGTTGATAACTTTTCCCAAATCCTTGAATGGTTGCCCACAAGCAGCGCACTTGCATCCAACAACCACTCTAGAGGTGCCACTCCTTTCAAGGTAAAAATCATTTTTTGACATTCCCATATTTAAAGGCCAGATAGATTCAGATGCAGTATATAGATGGTTGAATTTGTTGGAAGGGTATTTCTCAGTCCATGATTTCTCTGACTGAGAAAATATTACTTTTGCACTCCTCAAAGCCACCCCCCATGTCAAAGACTGGTGTGAAACCTAATGTGAGCAAAAGGATGAAAGGGAACCCTTGCTGTTCTTGGTCACATCCACTTAGAATTCGTTCTAAGACAACATCAAGGAACAATATTATCTTGTCGGGAGCTATGAGGACAAGTACATCCAATCGACCACGCTGCGGAAACAAAGGGATCAATATGTGCATGAGCTAACGAATTTGTTCCATACCCCGCGCACGAAGTTGGGCATTAAATATTTGGAGAAACATTTGGTGCTCAAATACCACAACTACTACACAGATACATGAAGGAGGGAATGGAGTTCCTCGACATTACCTCACTTGGAAAAAATATCGATATGTCACCAAGATTGAGAATAAATTTAAGCAGAAGAAGTGAGACTTTGAATCTATTAATCCGAAGCCAGGGAAAGATGCCCCTGAACCGCAGAACAAGGGGCAAAGCCAAATCGAGGTGACTTATAACAATACCATAAAGCCAAAGAAGGACATGGGGAAGTGGTGTGAATTTCATAACAAATCTACTCACAACATAAGCGAGTGTCGGGCCAAACAGTTGTTGGTGGCCGAACTGAAGGGAAATGACAAAGGGAAGAAAATCATTGCTGCGGAAACCTGTGCCACCATTTCCACCACCAAGCTCCAAAGGGAGGAGCTCGAGTATCTAGAGGACGAGGAGTGCCTCTTCTATTACCAGATGTGGGTAAAGGGTTCTCCACTGTAATTCCTTGTCAATAGTGGAAGCCAAAAGAACCTCATTTCAGCAGAGGTCTTGAATAGGCTCGGCTTACCAAACATAACACACCCGTAGATGTATACCATTAGTGGATTCAAAGAGGTCTTTATGTCCCCCAACAGTGTCGCATTCCATACAACATCAAGCCCTCCACGGATGAGGTACTGTGTGATGTTGCTCCTCTTGGTGTGTTTGATGTATTATTGGGCCATCCATACTTGTGGAAGTGACATATTATGTATGGGTCTAGACCTTGTTCTATTATTATTAATTTTGGAAATAAGTTGTATAGGATACTGGAGGTAGTACCACCTCCTACCATCTCTTTGATTACTGCAAAGAAATGCGATAAGATTATCTCCCAAACCAAGAAATTTATTTTCATTACAATTCGCCCACGGGGAGAGAATAAAATTGTGGCCACAACCTCCAAACAGGGCTCCCCTGCACGACAACAGAAGAAGGAAAAACTCATGGAGGAATAAAAGGATGTTTTCTCCTCACCCGCAAAGGTTCCACTACACTGTCAGGTCAAACACTCCATTGATTTGATCCCAAGTGTGCCATTGCCTGATGTTTCCATACCTCATGTGACCACACAGAAAAAATCCACACGTGTACTGTTTGAGTTTGATAAAGAAACTAGATTTACTGACTGCATCTAGGAGGTCCACGACATCTTGGAGGAATCCAATTACAAGTACAAGTAGAAAAATGATCAGCTTCGGGTGCCACATAACTTCTAGGTGGGCGACAAAGTGGGGCTACATTTGTAGAAGGAGCTCCTCACTAGACCTGACCCCAAACTTCGCCTGCTCCAATATAGGTCGTACACAATCACCAAGGCTATAGGGGATAATGCCTTCGAGCTCATTATTCCACCATTCCTTCTTCTACATCCAGTGTTCAATGTGGATTGCCTTTGGACCTACTTTCCACCATTACTTGACACATCTGACATTATAGATCTCATGGAGGAACTCAACGCAATGGGGGCCATTTCTTTGTAAGGGGGGAGGAATGATCCAGGTGGACATTGGTAGCCACCCACATATTCCACTTGGACCCCTACCATTGTTTCTTTTAGTTTTTCAGTTTCCTTAATTATAGCACAACTTACTATTTTTAGCCATTTTTCGGGTCCTGAACTTCTAGAGCCATTTTGAGGCCCTAAACAATGTCTTTTGGGAAAATTGGGAGAAACATGGAAGTTCCTTTGATTTTTATCACTCAAAAGTTGTAGTCCTAGGATAGATATTTCTAACGAGGTATTGAGTGCGTCAAACATAGATCATATGCCAAAGTTACGTCCTCAGGAAGTTGGTGTACCAATTTATCCAAACAGGGGCCATACTTTTGCATTTCATCTCCTAGGGTTAGGTCTTTGGATGTTTAGGGGTTTCCATTGTTCCTCGATAATAAATAGGCCTTCGTGCCTCATTGTAACACAGTTCAAAGACCTATAGCTGCCACATCTCTTCTCAGAGATATGCTACCAGTGCCTTAGCTAGTTTATTCCATTATGTCTCTAAGCATATTTCTGTTATATGATATTAATGAAATGAAGTTTTATTTCCACTGCATCTATCTGTTTATTTTTATTTCTATACATTATTATGTTCCTGCATAAATTCGAATCATGTACGCATTTCAAATAATACTCCAACGCCATCATAATATATGTCCCTCGCAACGAAATAATAATAAGCTTTAGAATTTCATATTTATACATAACATTATTATTTACAAAGTGAAACAACCCAAATATTCACAATATTTTTTGTAAAACAAATCTGATAAGAAAATGTTATAAAAAGGAAAATATTGAAATTGTGAATTAAAAAAATTTAGGTTTTCTTAGTTTGATGTTACCACTAGGTGTTATCCTAAATATACCCACCTACTTGTCTCAATAAATCAATTTCCAATTTCAAAAATTTACAAATGCAAGATGTTTTAGGTATCCTTCAAATCTTGTTAATCTATTTCTATCCACAACTCTAGCCATCTAAATTTAAGTATGTTGGATGCAAAAAGAAGCTAAAAATAATGGTTTATTGGACGAGCTTAATCACAAAAGATGAGCCAAATGAAGTATTTTCTTATTATTTGTCCTCTTTTACGTTTTTGGCTTTTACTGTTGTAAATGATCAAGTTCCTCATATAATTTTCCCTCAACATCCTTGCAAGCCACGTCTTCTCTACTTATCATCTAGTAATTCACCACATCACCCCTTGTCGACCAAATCACACCTAGTCTACCCTCCATGTGGCAGGTCCCACCTCCTGCAAACACCAACGTGGTATCACCCAACCCCAAACTTACTTACACACTGATATCCAATAGTGACAAGGTGTTCCATCCGATAGTTGTGGGTCTTCCACGTTGTAAAGTTGCTGACATTAACATGATAGAGAAATGCAGAGGGGGCCACATATCACTCTGGTGGCACACATGCCCAGTCGACTCTCCACATGGTGGGATCCACCTTATGTCATAAAAAATATGTCATATAAACTTTCCTATCAAATCCACCCTCATATGTGTCACGCACTAATTGGTAAAAAAGGAGAATGGTGGCCCATTTTTTCATTTTCTATCGTTACCATCCAACTTGACCTTTTCACACATGTAGCAATAATTATCCAAATTTGGTAAATTTTGAGTCCAATTCTTCCAATTACGACATTGATATCCACACCTGGGATCTTCTCATGGCATCATTCAACTTGAGAAATTCCATCCATGTTTTAGGTGAGCAAGTGGACTCCATAATAGCATCAGAGATCATTAAAGAGTCCTAATTTCTACTTCCAAATCCAATACGAGAATTAGAAATCACCAAGAGATGCTCCTTTGGGAACATTATCACATTAGGAGAATGAAAACTTAGCTATAAATTATAAGAAAAAAGAACTCTAATAAACCTTCTCTCAAGGCACTCAAGAAGATAGCATGGGGGCGAATAAGAAACATGGTAGAAAAAAATGGAATCATTTGGAATTTATTAATGAAATGACCGAGACCGTGAGGAGAGCATGCAAATAAATGGAAGCCATTGAGAATACTATTGGAGATTCTCCCTCCAAGGTTTCATTTTTTGTAGACTTTGTGAACAAGGTGCCTAAGGAAGAAGTGGGAAAGGTCAATTTTAATAGGTCTGAATAGGTGATGAGAGCCAACCAAATACTAAGAAAAAATGAATTGGTTATGATGGTTAGAGAAGAGGTGAAAGAATTAATGGAAGAAATAGAAGGTTTTAAAAGTAAATGTGAGATGCTTTACCTAAATAACTTTCCAAGCTTCGTTGATAACGATTGGAAATTTCTCCCAAAAGATTCCTTCATGAAAATATTGGTTGCAATTAAAGAAGATCGTAAGGGTTCCAGAGAGAAATATCATGCTCTCCATGGGAAGGATATTATAAAATTATATAATGATTATTATGATTTTTTTTTTCTAGCTCAATAATATTTTCAAAGAGTGAGACTGAAATGACTATGAAGGAATTACCAGTTTGGAAGGATTTATCAGAGAGGTGTGGTCATGTGATATTCCATACAATAGAGAGTGAAAGACTATGATGGAACTATAAAAATGGGCTATCCAATGGGGCTTTGCACCAATATCACAATAATCCTTAGTAGAGCCAAGTTCTAGCTCAAGACCTTCATCACATCAAATAAAACTTCAGTAGTCGACACTAGCATCGGCACTAGTGTTGGCATGACCATTAGCACCATCAACAACTCATCCACAGTAGCACCCAAATCAAGCAATGCCAAAACAAGATGTAGAAAGTTGAACCTCAATCCCATAGAGAGAATTAAGGCCTATTATGGCCAAATATAAAGGGACCCACTCCAGAGCTGGTAGATCCTTCAAGAAACTTCTAGAAGAAGTTGGTTAAAATACAACTAGAAATTTTGTGATGATGTTATCACTTATGCATTGTAATGATACTTTCTTGAAAAATCATTATGAATGTTGAATGAACATGATTTTCAAAGTCATAAATAAATATTAGTGATATTCTAATTAGTTTTAATGCATTCAACAAAGAAATAAACACACATGTAGTAGGACTTACATGCTATTTCAATGGTTGCAATTTTCCTTCATGCTACTTTTCTTTCTTGTGACATCTTATAAGGGGAAATAAAGGGCATGATACTAGAACCTAAACTCAAGTTCTAAAAAAACAATAATATTCAAGGCAGAACTAAAAAAACAATTCATTCAAAGGAACAATATTAATATACCGTCTTATTTTCTACAACTTTCCATCATGTATGTTTTTTTATTGGAGTTTGAGGCCAAGAATGAATGAATTAGAACATTAAACCCAAAAACTACATAAACGTTTTTAGCAATATGTGAGATAATGATATTTGGATCGATGTGTTGAAAATTGTTAACATAATAACAAACTATGATCACCCTTAGATGTTCTCGAGCTCTGCACTAGAACACAACATAGTCTCACTCTCGGGCCCCAACACATCACAAGGATAAAACATTAAAATAAAAAATATAACACAAAAAATCTTCAAACCTATCTTCAATTATTTCCACAAAGGAAATATTCTACTTGTTGTTACAAATATCTCTTGCTACAACCGGAAGGAGGCTTCTACTCCCTAATTTATCAACTACAATTGAAAGGAGCTACAAGCTCTATTTTATCAGCTACCACTAAAAGGAGATCTAATCCCTAAAGTTTACCAAACACTACTAGAAGTAGATGCAACCCTAATCTACAAGCTATACAACCCCTGATATGCAAGCTCTACAACCCCTGATATGAAAACTACCACTTACTTGACCTCAATTATTCATCTTGAGATTTTAGTTAACCTGAGATATTCTAATTGCATGAGTTTTTATTTATTAGTATTTCAAAGCTTCTCAAGTCTTATGAGTTTTGTCTTTAGGTCTTATAACTCTACTTACATTTCTCGATAAGAAAATCTAATTTTAACTGTCGTTTCCCTTCATTATGGTAAGTTACAAGATTTAACAAATATTTTTCTAAATATGGTGCATCACTAGATTTAGCTAATCTGTAAAATTTTCCTCCAACATGTCCATTCTTCCGTTTTAAATGATAACTCATTCCATGATAAGCCTTTAGTATAATCCAAAAGTTCTCTAACCAACAACCGTCGCATATAACATTTTGTGGGCCTCGTCTGTGCTATATCCCTATGGGATTATTTAACACTATAAATTTTTTTGCACCCTAGGTCATAATGTCACACAAAATTGTGTCTTGGTGCTTAATATTTATCCCCTATATCTTTCTTTGTGTGCCTTTGTAAAAAAATTCGAGGTTTGTACTTTTGGGTTACGTGTCATGTGGGACCATCACTCTCCAAATCTATTTATTCCATTGGTCTCTAGCTCCATTTTTATATGACGTCTTGTTTCAGAGCCTCATCAGCCCAATGAGTCTCGATTTATGCTTAATTTTAAACCTTTGGGGTAACTATTCCAAGATGATGTGTCCCAGTGGGACCTCTTCCACATTTGTGGACCAATCATGTACCAGTCAGGGTGAACTGTCATTTCCACCTGCAATCCTCCATGTCTCGGTGTTGAGTCACCTCGAACCTTTCCATGTGCACTACACCATAAACTCCCGGGGTGTAACCACTTGGGTTAAGTGTCTACATGAAATCATGCTTGTGTCATCAAAGCCACATGGAACCTCCTTGGTGGTGATAGGTGTCACCTAGATTTGGCCAACTTGGCCATCTGAAATGTCAAAAACACATGCCACTTGCCACATGCTTAGTGCCATGTTCCATAGTGGTTTTAAACTATATAAAACTGGGTTTTTTATTCCAAATATTAATGGATTTAAATCACACATGTTTGTGTTGTAATCATCGAACATGTGCATATCTACAGCTAGTGGACGAGAGGTCAGAGCCCACACCTTGTCGAAGTTTAACCAAGGAGGAGGAACCACATTATGTTGTTTTCGAATACCACCGATCATGAAAATATATGGCCATGGTTAAAAGTGACGCTATCCCTCTAATTATCCAAAATAATTAAGGATGGCCTCATGTAAGTGATATATGGTTTCAATGAATCCAAACGCCAAAAACGACCCACACTGAGCTAGCTCACACGTCACAATCACCTGCACGTCAATGCATTCTGTGTCAAGTGAGCTTGCTAGGTTAATTCAGCCACGTAACTCCACACCTACAAAAATAATGTGATTCCAAAACCCCTAAAACTCTATGGTTCTGCCAAAGTTTTACACATAAAAAACATGGTTTGATCCAACTGTTCATTTATTCTACTATATGATTCCAAGAATTGAATTGAATAACTCTTTGGTGTATCGGTAATTTTTGGTGCTACCTTAATCTGCCAACCTAAGCATAATACTTTATATTTTTTGCTATTTGTAAATTCCCTTGCTTACTTTCTAGTTTTTCTCTATGTATTCAAAATGATCAAGATGAAAAAAAATAAGTTTTATCAACCAGAAACCCAGTACCATTCCATTATTTTATATAAAATCATACATTCATGACTCTTGATGTCCATTTTACTTCAATTCCATTATAAAACAAGCTTTACATTGCCATAATGAGTTAAATGGCCTCTTATGTCTGGTTTATCAGGGTTACATCATGAAATTGTTCACTCTATTTATGAATTTATTGAATTCATGAGCTGGTTGGGAAATTATTTTTTTTCTTAAAAGGGTTTGGTAATTTCTGCAAAAGGTGAGAATATTTCTCAAGTTACTCACAATTTCATTTTCAATGCATTCCAATTACCCATTGCTGATAATTTGCAACCATTCTATGGTGAAATACTATTTCATGTTTATAGAACTTTGCCTCAATATGATAAATACAATTTTCTTAAGATGATATCTCCCTCAAGATCTTAAGTTCCTCAACCAACCCCTCATTATCATTTAGCATCGTTCTTTGAGGTTCCTAAAGTAGTGGATGAAAAATCTTTAGCTTTTCTTAGTGTGATGTTACAACTAGGTGTTACCTTACATATACCCACCTACTTGGCTCAATCAATCGCTTTCTAGTTTCAACATTTTCCAAATCTTAGATGTTTTAGATATCCTTAAATTCTATTTCATTTATTATGTATCTGCATGTTGACAAGTTCAACCATCTAAATTTAAGTATTCTAGGTGAACAAAGTCAGTTGAAATCAATGGCTAATTGGACAGGTTTAATCAGAAAGAAGAAGAAAAATTAAGGATTTTCTCATTTTTTATGCTTTTATGTCTATGTCTTTTATGATTATAAATGATCAAGTTAATCCTAGAAATTTTCGTAAGGAAAATCAACAATTACAACTCATTAAGGACACTAGAGTGTGATATTGGTTCCTTTTTTAATATCACACAAAGATCCGACCATATGGAGCAGAAGTAAAAGTTACCGTCTTCCATTATTTTTTCCAATAAGGATTTTCTCTCTATAATTTATAAGACAGTTTAAATTTTTATGAAATATATTTTGTCTCTAGATGAAAGAAGTAAATTTCTAAGCTTGAGAAGTCTATGGGACCCTTTATTGTTAATACTAGATAGGTTGTCAAACAGATAGAAGATATGATGAAATAGTTGAATTTTGTAAAAGGTGAAGCTTGGAAATATGATCCTTACCATATTATCTTTGATAGATTAGTGAATTCTTGATCAAGGCCTTATATTCATGATAGTAAGCTAGAGCTAGAGAAGTTGCCAAATCAAGAATCTTGGATTAACAATCCATTGGGTCAACCTTCAAGAGAAATCTCAAGGGAGCAATAAATTGTTATTGAAACTCCTGTAATTAAGAGAATAGCTTAAAAAGGCATATCTCAGAGTAGTTGGATGTTGATATTGAATATTAAAAAGTAGAAAAGAGGGATAAGATTCAAGAGGAAGATGATATTGAAAATCTCAATATCATATTGTGGGAAGAACCTTCACAATAGCCTAGTTTTAAAATGAAGCTATATAATATTGAATGGATAACTCCTTCCTCTACCTCTTCTAAGATGGTCGAATGTCTTGTTGGGAAGATTCCATATCGAATAGAAATTATGCAAAAACGCAGCAAGATATATAACCTTATAGTTTTCAACACAGTCCACTGCAGATTATCAAACAAGACTACATTCATAAATGGACTTGGAAATAAATCAAGTAAAGTTGTCATTGGTCCATCCCAATGTTTAATCAATACCAGAATGGATAGATGAAAAAGCCATAAACTTTTCTTTTGATATAAATTGAATTCCTATGGGAGACAAAATAAATATTCATAAACAATTTGGAGAGGTAATTTATAGTGAGCTTACCAAAAGTGCCTTAACAGTAACTAAATAAAAAAAATTCTTGAAAAAGATACAAATCAGTTGAAGCAAGAGAAGGAAAATTCGAGGTCCAAACAAATATAACTAGATGAATATAAAAAATTGATAGTCAAATTGGGGATCGATCTAGAAGATAGAGAGTCAATTAAGGTTATATTAAAAAACATTGAAGAAAAAATGCAAGCTTTGAGGAAAAAGAAGAGTATGAGAGGTTCTAAACATGTTAACATTAGAGACATTTTGAGGTAAAACTGGACCTCAAAACAAAAACATACAACCAAAATAAAATTTATAATAACCATTAGGATTCAAGAAGTTGTTTTCAACCATGGGGGATGATAAACCATTTTTGGAGTAAAAATGTAAAATAATAATAATAATAAAATAAAAATTGTTTTTCAACTTGTATTTTCAACTTATATCCCCAAACGTTTTCGCAAAGTTTGACTGGGAACACTCATTTTATGCATAATTTAATTCCTCATCCAAGTAGTACCCATGTTGCATACTTTTTATGGACCCTACTATACGAAAAATGAGAAATACATGAAAAAGTGTGAATACATGAAATACATGCAATCACATTTTTCATGTATTTCTCATTTTTAATGTAGCAGGGCCCAAAAAAGGTATGAAACATGGGTACTCCTTGGATGAGGAATTAAATTCTACATCCAACAAGTGCTCTCGCTTGAAATTTGAGTAAAATTGTGCGGCGATAAGTTAAAAATACAAGTTGAAAAAATATTTTTCCTTTCTTCCCTCTAAATCTGATGAGGTAATCCAATCTTGTTTTATTATTTTCACTATTATTTTATAATAATATTTTTGAGGCCCATTTTAGACCTCAAAAATTTTCTAATAACAATAGAGCTTCTCTAAGTAGAAAATGGTAAATAACAATTGATGGAACAACTTATACAAAGGACTAGTGAAGCCACCAACTTGTAAAAGAAGATTTAGGATTTGAAGAACTCCCTTCAAAACCATTTTTGTGTTCCTCCCATTTTAGTTGACATATATTCCAAAGATACTTAAAAGAAGGTACCAAAGTATTAACTAATCTCAATCTCTCAAATTTCAAATTGAGAAAAACAAAGGGTACTTTAGCAAAAGCAAGAGAGCATCTAAATATAAAACAAACACAACTTATCTTGGAAAATGAAAGATACAAAAGGTTCATACAGGAAAGTTAGGTTTCTCAGTCCGAAAGAAAAATGGATAGTCTAGGATGAAATTACACAGGAAACACAATCAGTCTAGGATTATATTCATATTGTTGAAAAACAAAAATTCCTACTCGAAAAGGAAGAGCCAAATAAAAAGAGAATTAAAGATGAATTAAAATATAACGTCCCAAAATATAAGAAAATAATAAAATATTTGATTGAAAAATATCCATATGAGCTCAGGGAACTAAATGTGGTTCATAGAGCCTCTTTGATAGAGGATTCATAAAGGTTTTCATGAAAAGCTTTCTTTGCATTCAAGCTTCTAATAGACTGAAACACGTTCAAAAGGAAGTCTTAGAGTTGAAAAAAAAAATGATTAGAGAACAAGATTTGGATTTCCCAACTAGTATTACCATAAGGGAAAGTTACTTTTTTGGAAGGCTTATGAGAAGGCACTAACAAATGTTAAAAATCAAGATGGAAATACTCTTGAGCCATCAGAATATCTAATGGGAGGAACCATTGTCACTTATTTGCATCCTAACTTTGAGCTTCTATGGATGGTAAAAACCATGTTCATGGCCAAATTAGATAATACCAAGTATTATAATTTGCAGATAGCTTTTCAAGAAATAGTCGAGTATCCACAGTTAAACAGAGAAACATGGGAAACATGCGAGAGGATGATCACACATCAAGTTGTATAAGTACTCAAACCAAGAAATAGGAAATGACATGTCATATCCAAAATTATCCTTATTTGAATTAGTATTTCAGAAGCTGTCGAATTTCTCATTATGAGAACATTTTTCTATGCAAATATTTCTTCAAAAGATGTTAATGTATGATTCAAGAGGTATCTCTTACGATAAGTTCATATTTATCAATGTTACAAGTTGTGGTGAAAAATATCCATTTATTCTTTTTAGGGGCCTTAATAGGTGCTCCATTAATTTTAGCATTGTCATTTTCTCTTGTGTTCTCTGTTACATTAAATAATTTTCATCCATGGTTCAGGCATTGGATTCCTCTTAGACCAATTAAAAACATTGTTTATATTCTTTATTCTTCATTCATTTGTTAATTAATGAAATTCTATAACCATCAACAAAAAGTCAAATATGTTGGGTCTTGATCTATCTTCAAGAAGTTAGAATTAAATACAAAGGTGGATTGTGTCCAAGAATTTATTTTAGAAAATATTTTATTTAAAATTTGTACTAATTTTTTTGGATGTCATGGTCACTGTTCTTTCAACTAAATGTACATAATTTTTTTATTTTAAGGCTCAATATTATGAACATATTTATAATTATAAACTTGGTTATATATATATATATATATATATATATATATATATATATATATATATATATATATATATAGTTAATGGATTTATCTTATAGTCAAGACTTGATGGTTAAGGATCCACATTACATACAAACTAGAATCTCAAAAGAATTGAAATGGGACTCTCGAAAAAATATTCGATATGCAACTTCCGATATGACATGGTAAGCATACAAACTATGTGAATTGTTATATCCCCTCCATTATCTTCAGACACTTTGTGTAATAAATGTGAATATATGACATGTAGATGTGGGTCCTCACCCCATATGTTCTCTTCCAATCCACAAACATAAATTCAATTAGTTTTATATGACGAGATTGATGACCCAATTTTCATGGATAATTGGATGATCATATATGAATAGTGGTGGGGGGGGGGGGGGGGGGGGTGCGTTATCGGGGTTCCACCTTCCGTTTCATCCCCTCTCATCGAACAACTACTATTAATCGAACAAAATCGACTGTATGCATTGTGTATGGTCTCCTTTGGAATACGATGAGGGGGGTGATTATCACAGTTCCGCCTTCTGGTTATTCCCCTCCCATCAATGAATATTATCATCTCGACCAAATTCATGGGATGCAGGGGTATGGTCCCATTTGGCATAGGAAGAGGGAGGGGGTCCTCCTATAACAAGGTTAAGCAAACTTAGCATGTGTTAAATTTCTTTCTAGCACAAAAATAAGCATTTCAAAGTAAAAAAATCTAATGCAGACTATATTTATTTCTAGAATAATTATAAGCATTGGATGGTAAAAACAATTACAGATCGCGCTAGATTTGTTTCTATCACAAAATAAAGCGTGACAAAGTAAAATGAATATAGTGCACAAAATATTTGTTTCTAGCACAATTATGAGCATTGGATGATAAAACAAATATAGCACATGTTATATTTGTTTCTAGCACAAACAAAATTCGTTGCATGGTAAATAAACCTAGTGCACGGTAACTTTGTTTCTGAAGAAAACATAGGAATTGTAAGATAAAAAAAATCTAGTGTAAGGAAAAACACAAACAAAAGCATTGAAAGGTCAACCAAAAGCACAAACAAGATTTGTAGGGTAAATAAATATAGCATGCACTAGATTTGTTTCTAACACAATCACAAGCATTGCTATTTTGTTTTAGTTTTTTTTATAAATGCATGGTTTATTCATGTTGTTGGCAAGAAAAAATTCCCTAAGGTAAGGGTTGACAACCTCAAAAAATCAAAGGAAGAAAATAGAAAAGAAGCATACATCATGAAAGAAAACTATGTAAACTAATAAAGTTAGGATCGAAAGAAGTACCCGTAGGTTCTACATTTGATGTCGATCTCATACGATTCAAGCTCTTTGCTTCCTCCAAAGCAATCAGACCTACCACAAAGTTCAGAGAAGCATATATACAACAAGTAGCTCATAGCATGTGCATAATAATAATGTTATATCATCAAACATAAGCATGTAAATCATGATATATATTCAACATGAATCATAAAACATGAGACCATAACATTTCAGGAACAAGACAAAGCTTATCTATTGATATCAAGAAAGAGTAGTGGTGAGATACCGTTAGGTCCTTATATTACTAGTATATTCCCTTATTTTTGTTAGTGTAACCCCCTTATTATTATTGTTGTAGCCTTGTAACCCCCATATTGTTATTATTTTGCCCTTAAATTATTATTGTTAGGTCAGCTAGGATTACATTGTGGCCCCATGGACTCCTATATATAGAAAGGAGGTTTTGTCATTTGTATCATCCAAGAATTGTTCATTCATGTAATTTATTGGAGGTTGCCCCCTTGAAGTGGCTTATTTTTAATGCATTGATATCTCTTTTCTTCTATTTTTGGAGTTGGTTTCACAATATTTGGTATCAAAGCTTTGGATTCTAGGGTTTCGCTGCACCAAACAGGTTATCATTGAATTTTTTCTATAATGTTTTTTCTGCGAAGGTTTAGAAGCTGAAAGTTTTAGATCACGAATTAAAAATCCTAAGGAAAATCGTCGCAAAATTTCAGAGCTTGGTTTGAAATATTTTTGGAGATATGATCTTTGGAAGTTAGGTCTTTTTCAGGCTCTCTAATTTCATCTCAAAGAGGTGATCGTGGTAGATTATTCATAACTCTCTCTCTGAGCATCAGGTTGGAGTTCTGTAAAATGTGGCTGGAAGTAAATAGATTGTAGTTTCTTTTCTATCATGTTCAGAGCCAAAAGAGAAAATAATGACACGTGGAAAGTCGTACAATTTCGCTCTACTGAACGAGTCCATAATTAGGTCATTGTGGGAGATTGGACATAACTTTTCCTTGAAAAATCCAAATCAGGTTAGACCTATGGCATTCAAAAGAGGATTTATAGGGCTACCTCAAGACCAAATTTCAGATATTGAAGTTCTAAAATCGTAGAGATAAGTCAGTTTCAATATAGAGCTCCTCAAAAGCAAGAAAAAAGTGTGTATGTTTTCTCGAATTACATAAGTCTCATTTGAAAAAAATTAGTTTGAATTTATTCCAAGGGAATATTGAAGAATAGATATCAGTATTAGGTTCTAAAATGCCCCCTAAAAATAATTCAACACCCATTAAGCCTTCAGAAGGCTCTACTATGACTCATGAAGACGAATAAACACAACATGAGATATCAAAATTACAAGAGCAAGTGCACCAAATTTTTCTATCACAAAGAGCAACAAAAAATGAAATGGAAGTTTTGAAGAAAGGCATGGAAACTAAGATGGATGGTTTGAAGAAAGGCGTGGAAGCTAAGATGAATGGTTTGGAAGCCAAGATGGATGGCACGGAAGTGGGCATGGAAGATAAGATGGATGACATGGAAGCTAAGATCGATGAAAAAATGAAAGACAACATGGAAAACATGAAGAATGATCTAAAATTAGACATCGAAGGTTTGGAAAAGTTGATACAAGAAATGTTTCCTAATGGAAAAAAGATAGTAGATGAAACTGATGATGAGAAAAAAATAAATGTTAATCGTGATTTCATAAAATCTAATGCTGGATGAAAGAACCACCATATTCCAAAGATGGATATGAGGAAGTTTGATGGCAAGGATCCCGTAACATGGATACTATAGATGGAGCAATATTTTGATCTCAATAATGTACAAAACACACAAAAAGTACGCATTGAAAATTTACATTTAGAAAAAATTACATTTGTATGGTATCAATGCCTTTGCTCCCGTAAAAAAATTGTCACTTGGTCAACTTTTACGGAGGAAATGATAGCACATTATGAGGATACAAAGAGAAACACCTTCTTTATCCAATTGATAAATCTCAAACAAAAGGGTTCAGTGGCGTAGCACATTGAGGACTTCCAAAAATTGAATATAAGGGTAACTGATATTCCAGAGGAACACATGATTGATGTCTTCATAGGGACTTTAAAGGATAACTTCCAACACGTTTGGGAACCTGATTCATTGGATAAGACATTCAGGTTGGCAAGAAAAATTGAATGTAAAATTATGGCGATAAGGAATCCAACTACTCACATCTATAAAGATGGAAGTGTTGCTACTCCTAGACTTCCACAACCTAAAGGATTGACACCAAAACAATTGGAAGAAAAAAGAGAAAAAGGGATTTGATACAGTTGCGATAGAAAATACACTAAAGGTCATATGTGCACAGAGAAGAAATTATTTTACATATAATGTGAAGAAGAGGAAGAAAATGAATAATAAACTTCAAAAGTAGAGGATATACACCAAGAATAAATTTTAGAATAAGAAGAAATGAGTCCGACCATTTCATGTAATGCATTGGTAGGAATTACCACTCCTCAAACTCTGAATATAGAAGGACATATCAAGAATAAAAAGGTAATAGTGTAGTACCCATAATTTTACTCATTGTAAGGTAGCCAAGGAATTGAATTGTTTCCTATACCTAGCACCAGAATGTCAAGTGCTGGTTGCAAATGGAGGAACTATAAATTGCTCTGGAAAATACCATAATATCAAGCTAGCAATGGGGGAATATGTATTAAATGGTCCAATGGTTTCCATCCCAACGGGAGGTGATGATGTTGTACTAGGAGTACAATGGTTACAATCTTTGGGGATGATAGCTTTTAATTTTCAAGAACGTTTCTTGAATTTTTTTTCGGAAGGAAAGGAAATCGAATTACGGGGTATCACAAGGAAGCCAGGAAAGATAATAAGCTCTAATGTCATGACAAAGCTTTTGAAGAAAGAACAACGGGGTGTAATTGCACAATTATGCTCACTAGAAGTTCCAACATCAAAATCATCTATTTCTCCAGATCTCCAAAACGTCTTGGACAAACATTCCAAGGTGTTTGATACTCCCAAAGGACTCCCACCTATTCGTGATCATGATTATGCTATTCATTTGATTCCAGGAAGTGTTCCTCCAAACATTAGGCCTTACAGATATCCTTATGTCCAAAAGAGAGAAATTGAACGTATGATTGCAGAAATGTTAGAGGCTGGTATAATTCAACCTAGTCAAAGCTCTTTCTCTGCTCCAGTAGTATTGGTGCACAAGAAAGATGGATCATGGCGCATGTGTCCGGATTATAGGGAGCTCAATAAGCTCACTATTAAAGATAAATTTCCCATTCCTATGATTGATGAATTATTGGATGAATTACATGGAGAAATTTATTTTACTCAAGTTGGATCTTCTGCTCGGTGATATCATCAAATTAGAATGAAGACTGAAGATATTCCTCAAAATATCATTTCAACTCATGAGGGAGCTGTCATTATGAATTTTTGGTCATGCATTTCTTTTTTCCTTACCAATGCACCTTCTACATTTCAAGGGGTTTATGAATTCCATTTTCAAACCCTTCCTTAGAAAATTTGTGCTAGTATTTTTTGATGATATACTAATTCTACAACAAGTCGCGGAAGGATCATGTTCAACATGTTGACAGTATGCTCAAACTATTGGAGGAGAAACAATTATATGCAAAAACACCCCAAATGTTTCTTTGGAGTACAATAGGTGGAATATCCGGGTCATATTATATCTCATGAGGGTATTAAGGTAGACCCTAACAAAATTAAAGCCATTAAGAAATGGAAAGTCCCCACAACCATAAAGTAGTTGTGAGGATCTCTCGGGTTAACATGGTATTATCACAATTTTGTTAAGAATTATGGGAGAATAGCAACACCTCTAACAATATTATTGAATAAAGATGCATTTTCATGGACTCCTAAAGCAACTAAGGCCTTTGAACATCTTAAAGAGGCAATGTCCTTAGCACCAGCCTTAGCTACGCCAGACTTCACAAAAACTTTTATTGTGGAATGTGATGCCTCAAGAAATGGAATTGGTGTTGTTTTAATGCAAGAAGGAAGACCCATTTCTTTTGACAGTCTTCCAATCAAAGGAAATTATTTACAGAAATCTATTTATTAGAAGGAAATGTTAGCACACACAATGCTACCAAAGAAATGGAGACTCATTCAATGGGAAGAGGACTTCAAGGTAAAACCCATCATGATAGTCTTAAACACTTTGGAACAAATATTATCTTCAAGAGTAGAAAAAATGGGTCACAAAGATGTTGCTATGACTTTGAAATCATCTACAAAAAAGGGAAGATAAATGTTGTTGCAGATGCACTATCAAGAAAGGATGAAGAGGTGGAAGCATTGCTTTGTGCCATTTCTATTATCCAACCAGATTGGATAACTGAAGCAAGGGATGAATGGAAGAAGGATGAAGTGTGGACACAAATTCAAAAGTTGCAGCAATATCCTAGTACATATGATACATTTAGTTGGAAAAAATATTCCTTATGGTCCAAAGATCGCTTATATATTTGCAAGAATTCCCAACTAAAACAAAATATTCTTTTGGAATTGCACACTTATCCTTTAGGAAGACACTCGGGATTTTTAAAAAGTTACCATAGGGTGAAGAAAGAATTTTTTTTGGATGGCCTTAAATTTGATATTCAAAAGTTTGTGGCGGAATGTTTGGTTTTCCAGCAAAATAAAGTGAAGACAATTAATACCCCGGGTCGCAAATTTATTCATTCCAAGTCAATGTTGAGGGAGATTTCAATGGATTTTATCATAGGTTTACCTAAGTCTGAAGGAAAGAGTGTCATCATGGTGGTAGTTGATAGACTTACCAAGTATGCACACTTTTGTGCATTATCTCATCCATTTAAAACAAGTACAGTTTCTACTACATTTATGGACACAATTCAAAAGATACATGGAAACCTAAGGGTTATTGTGAGCGACAGAGATCCCATTTTTACTGGAAATTTTTGGACGGAGTTATTTTCTTGTTTGGGTACTCAATTAGCTCATAGCTCATCTTATCATCCTCAATCTGATGGTCAAACTAAGATAGTAAATAAATTTTTTGAAGGATATCTTCGTTGCTTTTTATCTGATAAACAAACACAATGGGTCAAGTGGTTACCTCTCACTGAATGGTGGTATAACACTTCCTTCCATACTGCAGCAAAGATGACCTTGTTTATGGCACTTTATGGATATCATCCACCATCTATCACATCATATTTAAGGGAAAATTTGAATGTTCAAGCAGTGGAAGATCACATTGAGCATCAGCAAGAAGTTCTCCAACTCTTACAGGATAACCTAAATTTGGCACAAAATCGAATGAAACAACAGGCAGATCAACATCGCAGCGAGAGAAGTTTTGATGTAGGAGACTAGGTGCTTTACGGCTTCTTCCATACAAAAATGTCCTCAGGAAAGCTAAGAAGTGACAATCCAATAAATTATCACCAACGCATTTCATGGTTCTTACAAGGTTTTGCAAAATATTCCACTTTACAGCATACAAATTGGAGCTTCCTGCTTCTTCGCGAGTGTATCCAGTTTTCCATGTTTCATGCTTAAAAAAGGTTATAGGGGAAAAAATTCCAATTCAAACAATATTTCTAGAACTTGATGAGGAAGGAAAAACCATATTAGAACCTGAAGCATTCATGGAAACAAGAACTTGACAACTACAAAATCGATCAATTTTAGAGTATCTCATCAAATGGAAGAACTTACCCACGGAAGATTCTACATGGGAGGATGAGAATTTTATACAAAAGCACCCAGAGCTACTTAAGCGTTGAGGACAACACCTTTTTGAAGGAGAGGAGCATGTTAGGTCCTTATATTACTAGTATAGTCCCTTATTGTTGTTAGTGTAATCCCCTTATTGTTATTGTTGTACTCATGTAACCCCCATATTGTTATTAGTGTGCTCTTAAATTATTATTGTTAGGTCCGTTAGGATTACATTGTGGCCCCATGGACTCCTATATATAGAAATGAGGTTTTTTCATTTGTATCATCCAAGAATTGTTCATTCATGTAATGTATTGGAGGTTTCCCCCTCGAAGTGGCTTATTTCTAAGGCATTGATATCTCTTTTCTTCTATTTTTGGAGTTGGTTTCACAACAGATACAACCTAATCTTTCCACGACCCCAATGAAATCTTCCTCTAGATCCATCCAGCCCAAGCCTCAAATATCACCTCTCGATCATAAGTAACATGATGTCATATAAGTAAGGATGAACATCTCTGCAAGGAAACAAGGGTTTCCTATGACTGGGAGTGCAGGAGGCATAAGGAAAATCAGTCTTGATCTGGGACCGAAATAACTATAATATCATTATCCTGTCTCCTTGGTGTAATTAGGCCTTCCCATGAGGTGTATAAATACCACTAGAAATTGGTTAATTCAGTTAGGCCACAAGCTCCTGTAGGTGGGATTTCGGTGAAACCCGTAAACCCCGCCCAAAAAATAGGATATTTTATATTTTTTTCCATATTTTAAATTATGTACGCAGGTTCTATATAGAGGTACTCGCATGTGTATGCGCTTTTTGAAGGGAAGAGTCACATATGGAATTCAATTTTTTTTTTTAGTAAATGATCAAATATGAATGGGAAAGGGCTTCCCAAGGCGATACAAGAGGAATAGAACTACAACAGTGTTGAGTGATTCTATTACAAATGCACCCTAATATATGAGGTCAAAATGGGTATATGATGACGAAAATGTATTAAGTATAAAGAGAGATCATTTGCGGACCTGAGAGGAGATCACCAGATTCTAGCATGCTGAAAACCAATGGAAGAAATCAGAAAGAAGGCTCATGTTTTAGGCGAGCATACCCATGCTTAGAGATAGTAAAGCATGTACATTGGTCAAGTATAAAGTGTTTCCAACATTTATACATTAGTGTACAAAAAAATGAAGAATACATAGTGGATCATCTACCCATAGCCGCAAAGTAACACAAGGAAGATATGTCTCAATATCACATATAGAAGAAATTTTGATCAATGATTCTCAAGGAATGTATGATCAGTGATGTTACACAACTGATCCTCAAAGTACCAAGTCATACAGGTGGAATAGTGGTACTTCACAAACTCAGGTGCCAATATACAAGATGTTGTTGTGATGGAATGTAACATATAAGGTGGATGGTATCACTAGCATAAAAACTGAAGGATTTTCTGAGTGAACCAACTTGATGACACACCATGAGGTATTCACTGATCGTAGATGGTACATTTCTACACTATGGGAATGAACAAGTTGAAGTCGACCATGTGAGAAATCATTTGATGATGTATACTATTAAAAAATGCGAGACAACTTATCGATAATGATTATGACAGTCAAGGTACCCCAATACAATATAAAAAGTGTGAATAAATGTGTTGAAGTCGAACACTTGAGAGACTTTGCCAATCAGGATACATTGATGTATTCTCATTGTCGATAGCGAAGGAGTATGCCACTGATTACTGCAAACCATAAGGTATTGAAAAAGAGCTCTGGATCTTGTTCCTAGAGAAATGAGTCAAATTCGATCGGAAAATATCTCCTGTAAGGAATTCATTAAGGCATCCTCCATCAACCAGCGCGCGGGTAACTTGAAGACCAAAAATTTGGAAGAACTCGAAAAAAAAGAGATGAAGTAACCATTCTAAAGTACATTTCTGGCATACACAAGATGTGGCTAGCGAATGATAGAAACCCTTTGAACCAATAAATAATGAAAACTGACACAGAGGTAAGGAATCCGTCAATAGGTTCAAATGGAAACCAAGGTACTACATGAATCCCAATGTGTGATAATGTAAGTTGATTTCGAAAACAAGGGAAACCATTCAGTCAAAGACCCATGATATTGATCGATGTTAAGCACTTGGCCACCTATAAATGATGTAAATAAGGCTAGGGTGTGTCTCTAAGCCTACTCTCACAGTAATTTGTCGAAGTTGATAAGAGCAGACCTGCCAGTACGAATTCAATGGAGACCTTCTTGAATAGCACGAGAAAAGGAACAAATAGCTAATGTGACACTGAAAATAACTTGATAGATTGAGTATGGCCTACTCAAAATGAGTCAAGAGACACCACAAAATGGAGGAGAATGATTTAATTCCCTTTAACAAAATCATGACTCAAATATGACTCTATGGTAGCATATAAAAACTTTGTATAATTTTGCAATGTAGAAGGCATTAAAAAACTCCATATGATTGGAAGAGATAACCAACCAGAGGAGGAATAACTCAAAGACACAGTTATGGCTCTCCTAAAGTCAAAATAAGTGACATCCTGTTGGAGGAAAGAATTTTTTTGAGTGCTTTGTTCAAGGGTGAAATAATTAACTCTTTCTATCATCAAATACAGAAGTAAATGTATCATTCCCACTATTTTTGGAATATATATATATATTATTTTTTTCATATTTAAAACCCGAAAAAGAATAAAATAATTCCTATGGTATAGTGGAGAGAACAATTGTTAAGGGAATATGCACTAGTTCCTCGGACTGGAAAATTCCTATACTTAATGCAAGGTGGCCAAAAGTGGTCGCCAACACTCAAAGGCGTGTTCTTTCATTGGATAAAGGGTGTCAAGTCACAGAGGCTAGTAAATGCATGGTTTGAACTTGCATAAATGTCATCGTCAAAAGTGGTTTCTACACGAGTCCAAGCGAAGCTCGCTTAAGTCAAAAAAGGTACAAGTAGTCAAAATGAAATACAATAAAAAAACTTAACACATGGGATCCTCTAGGGTATAAATCCATAAATATAGAGAAGAAGAAAAGGAATGAGGCTTCATCACAAATTCATTGTAGGACTAAAGAGGACTCCTGAGCCTAAACAATGCTTGCATCATGATCACTATATGCTAGTGAGGATCTGACTAGGAAACCCATGGAATGAGTGGCTCTACATTATCTTATGATTTTATAAGACAACAATTTAAAGTGGTTTGAAAATCGCAACACAATGGGGTCAACCCTATGGAAAAATATCGTAGTATGAGGTTAACATGCATAATGAAACAGAAAAGTGATATATCCTAACCTATATGCCAGTGATGAAAACTATACCTACTAGAATAGGTCTATGATCGTTGAGTCGAAGTGTTGAAAAATATCTCAAAGTATTCGTTTACCCTGGAAGACAACCTCCCCGAACACTTCAAGCCAAAAAGTCAAAAAATTCATAAAATAATAAAGTTAAAAATATGAAATTTATCAAAGTGGGTTTTTAAATTTAATATAAAAGACATTTTGACTCAACAAAACTTTTTTTTAACTTGCAAGTGTTGAGAATTGAGAGCTTGGGAGAAAATTTAGGCAACTTGATTCCACCAATTTCCTCAATCGACTCATCAATCAAGTTTCCGGGTAACTCTAGATCCACAATCTCACAGATTTGATTCATTTTTAGCAAATTTAATTTATTTTTCACCTTTGGATTTTAATTTTAAAAATTGGGTTTACGTGTACATGACTATCTATTGAAATATTCACATACGTGGAGAGAGAAATGAAAAAATCAATTTCTAATGGATGAATTATTTTAAATTTGTAGGATGTGAGTCATTTGGAGAGAAAGGGAACATAGTGATGTTGAAAATGAGGTTCTAAATGATCCATTAGCATTGAAATAATTGAGAGGATTTGGATTACTCAATTTTTTCATGATGCCAAATATGAAAAGGCAAACTAAATTGTTAGAGATGCTTATTCATTACTCGAATCCAGAAAAAGAGGTTTTTATAATTGATAATATGTCCTTGCAGATTTAGGTGGAATATATATACTTCATCACAGGACATTCCCGGAGAGGGGAACCAATTGATATGAAAGGGATGGCCTGGGGAGGCCTCAATGTTTCTTATTATATATTACTCTATTGCATAATAGATACTGACAAGGTCGGATCACAGATCCTGATAAAAATTGTAGTGATCCTACCAATAAAAAATATTCTTTTTAACATTGTCAGGGTAGCATATTCAACATCACTACATCATTCCTCTCATCCTTCCATGTTCTTTGAAGTAGAGTGCCTTACCTCGAAAGTATTTTATTGGTGGACAACACTTCTGGTCAGCATGAAGAAGCAATTGTCTTCAGTGAGACAAGGGAAAACAAAAAAAAATTGCTATGGTAGCATACTTTGTTCATTGTTCTTTTAGAGGGTTCTAGGGATTTGAGCCAGAGTGTCTACATCCATTAGTAGTCCTAGGGATTCAAGGATGGCTAGATGGGAAGACTTAATCAAGCGACTTGGTAGAGGCAAAGTCATTCAAGAAGCATTTAATGATGATTTATTCCCTTGGTGGGAAGAACAAGTCATATCAATAGATGAATACCCTTATGAAGGCATAGACTATAGAGAGGACCTGGATCTGACACTTCCTACAAGAACTGCATGGGGTGATATCGGTAAAATATTTTAAACTTTTTATGTTATTTGATTTATTGTTTTTTGGATTTTATATGATCTCAAGAAGTTAAAATTATTTTTTACGTCAAACAAAAATCTTATAAAATTATTTGATAATTATGCAGATGTTGGACCAGTGACACCTAAGGGCTTTCCTAGGCACAAGTTTCCTAGAAAAGATGCGGAGAGAGAAGAAATTGAGTCTAAGAGAGTCCTTCATGTAGTCCAGAGGAACTTGGAGTGTTTGACTCGCCAATTTCCCATGGCAACTATAGAGGATCTCCCTGAGGCTATTCAGAGGCGAGTGGTAGGAATAACATGGGAGTGGGTGTGGCTCTTCCAATGGGTGCCAATTTCCATCATATTTTTCCGTGAAGCTCATCCAGGGTAGGCCCACAAATTTCAAATTAAATGACTGGTCTTTTTATAGACACGATCAGGCTTAAAACCTAATTTTGTAGGAAATCTTTCCACATTTTGTATTACTTTGGAAATATTATTCCTATCTATATACAGATGATTTCATGAAGCTTTGATCATATATACAAATGATTTTATGATATTTTTTTATTTTAAGGAGATGAATGATTAATGTGCCAATCTAATTCTTGATTAGCTATGGAATCAAAAAATGAATTTTATGATCGTGAAATATTAATAAAAGTAATAAAATTAAATGACCTTTGTAATAGTTCCACTTTCATAAATTTGGATGTAATAAAGGATCTCTCACATGATAAATGTTATTTAATTGAGACGCCACCAATTTCGAATCCAAATAAACCACTAATGATTCAATACCAAACGATATTTCCTCAAATAGTAAATTAATGAAAAACATTGTATTCATCCATATTATTGGAGGCATGACCGATACATATGCTTCTTGAGACTATAAAATAACCATATGGATAATATATAACCCAAGCAGAGGAAGCTAAGCACCATCGTTGAATCTTAGATACACCAGATCACCCATCAAAACCTACCAAAGCAGACCAAGGATACCAATATCACCATGACACCTATAGACATAAAAAAAACCTATGTACAATATCTACAAAACAAAATAGTTTCTAGGCAACAACCTAGGCATAATACTTCTTAATATAGAGTCCATTTCTGGGCTCTGAAAACACATTTCCATCGAATTCAACCAACTTGTGAGCACCCCTATTCAAAACCTTTTGATAATTAAAGGGTCCATACCACAAGGGTTTAAAATTTCCTACCCCCAAGGTGTTTTTATCTTGGTAATAGACCAGGACAACATCACCTTCGTATAAAACTCTAGGGATGCACATATTGGGCTTTTACTCTTTTTTTTTATGAGCTTTATTCACTGTGGTTGCATCTCTATGCTACTCATTCATATGTTCCAAATGAATGAGGCATTCTTCAAGACTAGAAGTGTCTAGAATAATTTGGGTTTCTCGTTTAAGGGATGGAATATCACATTCCACATGGAAGATTGATTCTAAATCATAAACTAGTTGAAAAGGAGTAAATCCGGTAGCGGTCTTGACAGAAATTTGGTATGACAAAAGCACAAGATATAGCATGATGTGCCAATTAGATATAGATTTATCGATTGTCCTTTGCAGGATATTTTTTAGGGACTTATTCATGGCTTCAACCTACCCATTGGCTTGAGCATGATATAGAGATGAATTCTCTTGCCGAAATCCAAATTTTTAAGTTAATTTAGACATCACCTTATTTTGAAAATGACTGCCATGATCAGTGAAAATCTCCCTTGGAATACTGAAACGTGATATGATTTGGTTGAATAGGAAAAGAGTTGTCATATCACTATCGTACTTGAAAGTAGGCATAGCTTTGAATCACTTTGTAAAGTAGTCTACTGCTACAATGATGTACTTATGACCCTTAGCCAAAGTTAATACCCCACTGATTGGAAGGTGAACACTAATTATGGAGAAAAGCGGAGCTGGATGAGCATGCACATTCCGAGTATATAACTGAAAAGGATGGAATTTATTGACCACTTCAATAACATATTTGAAGATCGAAGGCCAAAAATAGCTTGCACGCAATATTTTTTGGGTTGTAGCAAGCCCAAACACATGACCTCCACAAGCTCCACTATGGCATTCATTTAGAATAGTATCATATTCTTCAAAGGTTAAACAACACCTAATGATTTATTCAATCCAACAAAGATATAAAATATCACTGATAATAATATAATTTTTTTCTAGGTGACATAATTTTCTACGTTCACCCTTCAAAAAAGTCTGAGGGAAATTTGAAGTCTAGAGATATATTAGGATATATCCATACCAATGATCTTGCGAAGAGATTAGGAAGAGATGTTTATCAGGAAATGACTCTTCATAAACAATATCTTCTTCACAAGGCAACTCTGAAATCAATTCTCTGAAGACTAAATATTTTTTGGACTTAGCTGACATAAATTCAAGGTAAAATGATTATAAGATGATAATCCATTTATTATATTTTCCCCCAGTCACTCTCCTACTAAGGACAAATTAAAATGTGTTGGCGTCTGCCAACACAAAATGTTTTCTAAGCAGAATGTAATGAAGGAGCCGATAGAAAACATGAACTGCTGCAAAAGCCACTAAAGAAGGGGTCTGCACACCAAAATTATTAGCAGTCATACTTACGCCACTAACATTGTGCATCGGAAAAAAATAAGGACAGTGAATAGGACTTTTCGGCTTGTGAGTCGAGGTACCCACGTCTTCTATATTTTAATAAGTACTAAAAGGAATAGGTTCAATAGAAGTCACGTGGGACTTTGGAACGTCTTCAATCTCAACTTCTTCTTCGGATTGGAAGAGTACCCTCGCAAGGACCAAAGCTTTTCTGTCCAAATTATGAACTGAACTAGCTTCACCCTATGAAATGATAGCCCTTGGAGAAGGACTAATCTCCAACGCATTTTTGGCTACTGGTTGAAAACCACTAGCATAATTGCTCCTACTCATTTTAGGTGAAGTCTTGGCACTCGTAGGTGAAAGCCCACGAAGCCTCCTAGAAAATCGAACTGGTCGATCATCCACTTTCAAATATTAAGATAAATTTTCAAAGACTCAAAAAAATATAAAATTATGGAAATTTAGAAGAAAATAGCACCCAATAAAAGGTCCCTAAACATACAACCAAACAAGTAGCTTCCAGGTATTTCCGCTCTGGGTTATTAAGACCAGACACAAAAATACAAGAAAGAAAAAATAAGGATCGTTCAAAAATAGTTTTGGATAATTATGGCCAAAGCCTACCATTGAAGGTATCATAAAAAATTATGCTAACCTCCAAATAATAGCCTTTTCTAGTGCAAGTACCTCAGCTTCACAAGGGCACCCTCGAGAAGTACTATGAAAGTGATGCAACGTTTGTCTTAGGTCATGTATTTGGGCTTGCTAAAACCCAAAAAATATTGTGTGAATGCAATTTTTGGCAGTTACCTATGTGGTCCCTAGGATAGGAAACTATGGTCACCATCTCTTCATGAGAGGTTGGGCAGAACAGTCGTGGGTGCAAGATCCAACAAGTAGGAGAGGGGGTATCTCTCTTTCCCTGTCTTCACTCATCCTCGTGCTTAAATCCTGTGTTAGAGGATCTTTCCTGGACAACTTAATGATACTCGATTTTCACTCTTTAATCAACTTCTAAGTTTCAGTTTAGAGTGGCCTTGGAGATTTTACCCTCCACACACCTATTCCAAGAGCCTAAATTCCCTATACTAATTGATGTATCTATGAAAAAAACAAAATCTAGTTCATTTTACTTTAAGCGCTTGATTTTATTGGTTGTTACATAAGTCCTGGGTAGTGGAAGTGCAACTTGTAGTGTTTTTGACGCAAAAATAAACCAATAGAAAACTAGGCTACATGTAATTGAACTTCTTTTTCTTCAATGAAAAGTGATCTCTACAAGGTTCTATGAGATCTATGAAAGAAAAAACTTGTTTTCCTATTTTTAAACACACTCACACATTCAACACCTACTGAAAGAGTCTAAAATTACTAAAATTCAAACTACCTTAATGCTTATTAAAATTTTTAAATGCAAGATCCTAAGGATTTCTTTTAAACAAAAAAATGTGTTCTTTCAAGGATAAAAAGGAAAAATTTGATAAACAAGGAGAAACAAATATCAAGAAAAAGTCTCCCAAATGAAGCAAATTTCAACTTCAAACAAAGATTTTCACACTTGTTTGAAAGCCAAAAGACCAAAAAAAAAACCAAAACTAAAGAAAAGAAAGGGAAAAACAAATGTTTTTCCCTTTTTATTTAAGGACTTGTAATAAAATATTCAAGAAGGAAAAAACAATCAATCATTTCAAGATAGAAATAAAAAAAAAGGACTCCAAACTTCACAAATCACCAAGAATCATCAATATGATAATACTAGAGTGAAAATGAGACCAAGAACTTGAACCACTTGATTTGAAGATATAAATAAAATATTAATAAAAATAAAAATATTTCAGGGAACCCGAAACAGTACACCTAACCAAGATTGCAAAGACTCTTCTCAAATGATAAAGAAGAAACTAAATAGCTCAATTGAAAGAATTAAAAGAAAAGAAAAGGAAAGATTGGATAATATGCAAGTTGAAAATCAAATCACTATCCGAAAAGTAGAGAACAGTCAAGCACTACAGAAAGAAGGCCTGAAACGCAAACTTCAAGAAAAAAACTTTACAAAAATGCGAACACTAGGTTGACAAGATACATTTTCAAATGGAGATAGAAAAAGTGACAAAAAGAAGAAGTACTCTGCCAAATGGTAAATGATCACAAGAAAGCAGAAAAAATTAGTGCTGACCCTTGACTGAAGGAAAAAACTTGAAAATTTAAAATTTTCCCAAATATACGTGACTGTTCCTGAATAAAATAACGTAAATGCTAGTTTCTTTGACTAAAAACACATTTGAACGTGTCTGTATACAACAAAAAGTGCATATATATAGAAAAATAGGGAAAAATAAAAAATGAAGTCCTGATCTAAAAGATCATACTGATTGCCCAGACTGCAAGCAATTCAATAATACAGTAAAATTCAAGAAATAGGACAGACAAACCCAAATCAAGATACAAACAACCCTTCTAGGAAATACAATATTGTATTCCCCATCGAAGTCACCAATTATGTTGGTGGGAAAAACTTCCCTAAGGTAAGGGCTGACAACCTCAATAGATTGGAGGCCCATAATCAACAAGAAGCATACATCATGCAAGAAAACTATGTAAACTACTAAAGTCAAGATTGAAAGAAGTACTTGCAGGTCCTATGTTTGATTTCGATCCCATAAGGTTTAAACCCTCTACTTCCTCCAAAGCAATCAGACCTGCAAGAAATTTCAGAGAAGCATATAAAAAGAAGTAGTTCAAAGCATGTGCATAATAAAAATGTCATATCATCAAGCATAAGAATGTAAATCATGATATATATTCAACATGAACATAAAAAATGAGACCACTACATTTCAGGAACAAGACATAGCTTCTTTATTTATATCAGCAAAGAGTAGTGGAGAATGAAACCTTCCTCCGGATCCATCTAGCCCAAGCCTCAAAGATCACCTATTTATCATAAGCAAAATGATGTCATATAAATAAGGTTGAACATCTCTTCAAGGAAACAAGGTTTTCCTATGACTAGGAGTGCAGAAGGCACAAGGGAAATCAGACATGATCTGGGACCGAAATGACTATAATTTCGTTATCCTATCTGCTTGGTGTAATTAGGCCTTCCCATGAGGTGTATAAATACCACCATAAATTGGTTAATTCAGTTAGGCCATAGGCTCGTATAGGTGGATTTTCAGTGAAACCCATAACTCCACCCGAAAAATAGGATATTTTATATTTTTTTCATATTTTAAATTATATACACGGGTTCTATATAGAGGTAATCATGCTTGTATGCACTTTTTGAAGGGAATAGTCGCATATGGAATTCAAAATATTGTTTTTTAATAAATGATCAATCCTGAATGGGAAAAGGCTACCCAAGGCTATAAAAGAGAATCAAAACTACAAGAGTTTTGAATGATGTTATAACACCTTCCAAAATATATGCCTATTGGGAACTATACAAGCACAGATTATTGTTGTATTGTGTTTTAGCTTTTTTGTGTATGCATGGTCTGTAGTCACCTTGGATATAAATGTTCTCTTTCTTATTGGGACTTTTCCCCCACGTTATTTGGATAATTGTATTCATGATGTATATGTAAATTTTACCATATGTTTAATCTCCAATTTTTGGATGGCACATGTTTCCCTGGGATGTATTTTATATTCGGACTCTGTTATCACTCCATTGGATCTCTGAGGCTGAGAAGAGACCAAAAAATGTAACCACAGACCAATATTTTTCCAAGTAGCCATCCCTACTAGGCAAGAGAGGGCTCTCTCCAATAAATCATAGTCAAAATGATTGGATGAATGAGATTTTTGCCTAGGTATAGTAGCACTAGGGTTTTGGTTGATTTAATTTGAGGTGTTGAATGGTGAATAGGTCAGAGAAGAACTAGGTCAGGGAAAATAAGGATCAGAATTGATGAGATATGATGGGGAAAGGTAGGTAAGTACTTTAACACATAAATGAATCTTGATGGAGTGGTTTAGACTGCTAGGGTTTCATAAAAGAGCATTGGAAACATGAATTATTTTCAATTAGAAGAAAGTGAACATGAAACTCTAACTATTCCTCCAAAATGGAGCATAATATAATGGATTTTGTATTTCTGACTTAGGAATCAATTACATCCAGATATGGCATGAATATGAATATCACAATACATTCAAACATTTTCAAACATAACAAGAAACAATTTCAAATTACATTACCACGAGAATCCCATCAAAATAGCTACAACTCAGTCTCTTATTTCTTGCCAAAATTCTGATTACAATAGTGTTCAATGATAAATTACACAACATCCAACCCTTGAGATGACAAAGGAAATGAAAGATATAGAGAAAAAAAACTTCTCCCCACACTCAGGGGTTGAATCGATGACTTGTGGAGCTGATCCCCAAAGTGCACAATTGGAATTGTAATGACTAGGGAGGTTAACAAACTCATCCCTATCATTCATGAAATTGATTCACTTTGACCAAAAATTTCATATTTACCTGATTTATCTACCTCTAGTAACTATTAATGACATAATTACATTTACATGTTACAATTACATCAGTAAATCTCCTTAGAATCCATCAATCAACTGAGAAAATTTGAAAATTCTGAAGAAATCAGTCAACTATAAAAACCGTAGTGTGGGCATTCAAATCCACTTTTGAGTGACTTCCTTTAGTCTGAACTGGGCCCAAGATGGCTCATTAGAAATATCTTCTAGTATAGTGTAAAAAATGTGCTCAAGCTCTGAAAATGGTGCAATGAAGCTCTTGAAAAACCAATTTTCCCAAAACTAGTCAAAAAGCAGAGTGCCAAAAGGAAAAGCATAGCGTGGAGCTTGAAAACCGCTTTTGGAGGCCTTCCTAAACTCCAATTTGAGTTCATGATAGCTCATTGGAAAGAAATATATGTATGACACGCCGTGGACCCCTCAAGTACTGGAAATAATTAATTGTAGCCCCTCAAAAATCAATTCACCCAAGACTGGCCAAAAAGTTGACAACCATTTTTTTCCAAAACTAGTCAAAAAGCGTAACACCAGAAGGAAAAGCATAGCATGGAGCTTGAAAACCATTTTTGGAGGCCTTCCTGAACTCAAAATTGAGCTGATGATATCTCATTGGAAATAAATCTATGTATGACACACCATGGACCCCTCAAGCACTGAAAATGATCAAATATAGCCCCTCAAAAATCAATTCGCCCAAGACTGGTCAAAAAGCGCAGCGCCAGAAGGAAAACTGCAGTGTGGAGCGTGCATACCACTTTTGGAGGCCTTCCGTAACTCCAAATTGAACTCATGATATCTAATGGGAAATTATGTTATTTCTACTTATCATGTGACTCATCAAACAAGTCATTTGGACACTCCATGACAGAGAAAAATGAATTCTACCAAGAATACTCTAGAAGTACAACAACTCTCCTGTAACAACTATATTTTCGACATTTCTCCCAACTCATAACACCTGTGTATAAATGTTTTTTTTCCTTGTTCTATTATTGAGAAACGCCTCTTTCAATTTTGTCAAATTCATCTTCATTTGGTCGGAAACACATTTTGAAGAAAATTTGTTCATGTTTGCACTTCAAACCCTAGGCAACCCATAACTTGGAAAGGTTGATTTCTTGAAGTTTGGCACTTCTTGGAAAGTGGAGAGGAAATCATATCATGTGTTTTTAGTGGTTCATATCTTTGCATTTTTCCTCCCTTGTTGTAATTCCTTTTATCTCCCTCCATATTTACTTTGTAAGGGGAAAACCCTAGTAGTGAAAAAATAGGGGAATGGAGAAATGGAGTAGGATGGAGGGGCTAGGAGAGGGAAATGTGGATGGAAAAAATTAGGGAATTAGGGAAGGGTGTTAGGAAGGTTTAGGAAGTGGAATGGAAGGTAATTAGGGTAGGAGTAGACCTAGGGAACTTTATTACTGGTCTAGGTCTAGGAGGCTACCAAAAATGTAGTATAGGGATAATGGTGTGGTGTAGGGTCTAGGATTTGGATGTATATTCTTTGGGAGTGAAAGTGAGGGGGTGTAAGGGCTTCAGGGAATGTATGTGGATGTGGGGAAAGGAAAAATAACTATGGTAATGGTTTATTTGACTTAAAAATTCAAAGAGTTAGGGTGGGCCACCTCATGATTTTAACATTGCTTTTGGAACCTCGTAGCTTTGGAACTCTCAATTGCAGCTTTAGGAACATGATGAACTTATTACATATTAGAAACAAAAATTACATTTGAAACCAAATTCATAGAACAATTTTACCTATTACCACTCCTCCGTTGCCGGATTTTATGCATGGATGACAGATTTGGTGACTAAAACCCTAATGACCTAATGGAGACTCTCAACTGAATGAAACCATGATAAATATGACTGTAATGATGATGAAAAATTTTAAATGATAGTACACTCAGATTAAAGGTTAAATGAACCAAATATTAGTAAAACTTTGGAAGGAGTAAAAAAATACCTAGATCTGTTGTGGTTCATGTGTTTTGGCCAGATTGGCAAGACCAAAAGACAAGACAACATCAAACCACTTTGGGATCCTAGGATCTAGCCCTCCTGGATCTAGAGAGGGATCTCTATATAAATTTAAAGAATGAATGTATCTTTAAGGCTCTAATTTAGGTATTAGGCTAGTTATGAAGCAGAGGGGTTGTTTTGATTTGTTTGTTTGGTTGGAGATCATTAAATGAGAAGGTTAAGGAAGTGAAAAAGGAACAAAGTAGCAGGATGTTTCAGCATGGGCAGATAGGTCAAGAGAAGTGCCAATCCATTGGGCTATGGAGTCATAAAAGGTTTTACTTGCATTATAACTATCCAAGGGTTTCCATAGGGCAAGTCATCTATACGAATAGGATCTTTTTAGATAGATGGTGGAATGGAACATTAAGAATGGGTGAAAGAAAGAGACCAAAGTGCAGCCTAAGATCAAGTAAGGAATTTTAACCTATCCTGATTTTGACGTACTCACATAGGAAACTCTCAAAATAGACACAAAGGGTAGCTTAAGATCAAGGAAATACTTTTAACTTAACCTGCTTTCAGTATACTCTCAAGGAAAACAATCCAGCAGTCCTCATAACCACTTTTAGAAAGTAGAAAACATTTAAGATTAAAATGGGGCAAGGCCTAAGATCAGAGAAAGACTTTTAACCTTCTCTTCTTATGACACCAACTCAAAGGGATCTTAGAAAGGCCAACTGTTGGAAAAGGAACCTAGTGGGATAGGGCTATCTCTAATCTCCCAGTTTCATAATTCTTTCAGTTGAAACCAAACAAGGACATCTAAGGAAGAAACTCTAAATTCATACATTAGTAAGCATGGACCAACCAACTTCTATACTGGTTAAATTATGTTGAATTTGTTCTTAGATACACAATATGAGGAAAACGTAGAGATAAATATTTCAAAGTGAGATTTAGGGTACTTCCAGCAGTATGTCCTAATCTATGCTTGTTGTTCTGTATTAGAGAATAATGGATAGAATGGAAAAACATGAAAGGAGACAATTACAGTAAGGAAAACATCACCAATAATATAGACCAGGATACTGTGAATCTGCTTGTTCAATTGATGTGAAAAACCAGTCACATACTTTGAGCCCAGTGGCTTTTTACAGTCCAACTTCTCTTCCCAGCCTACTATAATACAAACTACTCAGCTACTTACCCTCAATAACAGTTCTAACAATCAATAGAATCCCAACAACCAACAACCCTTTACAATGTATTTTCAATGAATTCTTATAAGTGAATGAGGAGGTGGAGTAGTAGCTATGAACTTAAATGATTCATTAAGACAGAGGGGAGGAAGTATTCGAATTCCCACTCTGCTTAATGGCTCTGTATTAACATGTTTGTACCCTTCAGGCTGGTTTAGAAGTCTTTGTTAGATTGACCATAACTTCAGATATGTTTTTTTGAAGTACTCTTCTAGCTGTAGTACTTTCTTTTTCCTTCTGAGATAAGTAAGGTGATAGAAGGTCTTGCAAGTCTTCCATACTTGTAACTAATGCACCGACAGTTCTTAGGACTCTTTGTCAGGGTAATAATTGTTCTGGTGTTTGATGAGGAATGGAGTAGGCCGTGTGAATTGGTCCTTTTTTGGAGAAAAATGCTCTGCTGATGTCAAAGCACTGATATAACTTGTTTATGTGCTTTAGGCTTCATTAAGCCTTCTTGATCATTTTTATGGTCTTTGAACTGTATCCTTTATCCTTCTGAACATTTGATTGTAAGCATTAAGTCTTTTGCATTAGGCATTAATCCTTTAATTTGTCTTCTGAGATTCTTTGCTGCTTCTACTGACCTGTGTTTGCTGAATATATAGGTTATGGAAGGCGCTGGAGGGTTTAAATCAGGGTTAATGACACTTATCTTTCAATAAAATATGCTTTAAACCCTCCAGGGATGTCTCCTCTGTGATATTTTGGCTCTAGAAATGTCTTTCTGTGCTCTAAATCACCTTGACTGTGACTACAGTGACAGTATGGCTTATCGCCCTTTGAAAACCTACAAAACACAATAAAATCATTAAAATAAAACCTGTGGGAGTGAGGAGGATTTTTTTGGAGGCTCATGGAAGATGGAGGAGCAGTGAAGGAAATCCTGGATGCAGTGAGAAATTGGCTAAAAAACATGGCGGAAAGTGAAAAAATAGGTCCGATGAAGGTTGAGTGCGAGGTGAATTATGGACCATTGGATTAGACCAATTATCGGTGATCTACGATTGAGATTAGTCAATGAAGTCATTTGGGTGAATGGAGAAAGGGTGGGGAAAGATTAAATGGGGGCCGTTCGATTGGAATAATCGATGGCAGAGATCTGCGGATGGCGTCAATGGGGAAACAGATGAATGGTGAGTGAAACGGGGTCACGAGGTAATGTGGGTTGTTAGACTAGAGAAAATCAACGACTATGATTAAACTCGAAATCACATTGCGAAGGGCGGTAAGGCAGAAAACCGGAGTGGTATTCATGCAATAAAAAGGGGGAAAGCATAAATGCCCAAAAAAATGTGATTCCACACAGCATCTGACACGTGGAAATCTAAAACCGCCCATTTCGCGTTTTTTTGAAACGTTAAACCCTGGGTGCAAAAATTATGCGAAATGCATTTTCAACTGTTGGATGGTGGGTGGAGGATCTGACGATGCGGAGTGAACACGATATAAGGTTAGATGTACAGGCGAAAGGTGTGGTGGGATTTAGTTAGGACCATTAGATCTGCGGATCAGACGGTTGAGATTAAAAGAGAAGGCAGAGAGGAAGTCAGGGTAAGTGAGCGAGCGGAGAGATGGGAGCCATTGGATCTGTAGGAATGGATGGCAGAGATCTAATCGGTGATCAGTAAAATAGTGAAAAGGAAAAAGGAAAATGCGGGGCGCGATAAGATCCTGGCCGTTGGTTCTTGTGGATTCAACGGTCCAGATCAAATCGGGGAATCGTGCCATCAGAGGGAACAAAGAAGGGAAGACTGTGTTGGAATTATGCGATTAAGCACTGGTCGTTGGATCAGAAGGAATGAACGGCTAAGATTAAATCCCATTGGAGAAACGGAAAGAGGCCAAAGCACTGGGGTCTTTGATTTTGTGATGTGCGATTATGGGAGGGCCGTCTGATCTGAAGGATGATCGATGGTGGAGATTTAATCAGCAGGGTGATGACGGAGGGCCTATGAGTGGAGTGTGATCGAATCCTGACCGTTGGTTCTTGTGGATTCAACGGTCTAGATCAAATCGGCAGGCGCAGATGATGGGCTAATGAGCAGAGTGCGATTGTATCTTAGCCGTCGAATCTATAGGAATGGATGATCGAGATTAGATCGAAGGATCGACGTCAGAGGAGGAAAAGGGAAAGGATATAGGGAATTTGCGATTGTCGATTGCGATGGGAAGAATATTTGCGATGTGATGAGCGGGGGCTAATGGCCTGATGGCTGTTGATCTGCATAGATCAACGGTCCAGATTTAATTAGACCAAAATGTTGGGAAAGAGGAAATTATAAGGAAAGCGGGGGTTCGGAAGGGTTTCTAAGACCATTTAGGGCCCGATTGCGGGGATGTAGGACGTATGGAGGAAAGGGCTAAATGGAACAAGCCCTCGGGGGCCAAGAAACTTTATAATGCAAAAAGGGATGTTTTAGGCTTAAAAACAAGGATTTTTAAGCCAAATGAGGGGTTCCGAAAGGTACAAAGGTGGATTTTAAAACCAAATAAAGGGAACTATAAGGCTAAAAAAGGGGGTTTTGATGATTTAAAGGTTTAATGAAGGTTTTTGTGGGATTTTGAAGGGGGGGGGGAAGTGGTGAAAATGGAGGCCTTTTAAAAGCAGTTTCTTTCACAAACAGTGAGGCTCATCAGATGGAAACAACAGTGAAGATTTCTCCAAAGGATAGGAGTCACATGAAGGCTTCAAGAATGATAGATTTTCAAGGGAAATGTTTCTCTTGAAGACTTAGAAACATATTTAGCCACCTATTTGCTATGCCAAAATTTTATAGGTGGCTAACAGTGGCTCCACATGGGGATGGCATCTTCTTGAAGGTGTCAAGAATCTTAGAAATAATCTTTGGAAGTAGGCCATATGCTTGGTACTTTGACCATCCTTTTCTTATTTTTATCATTTTTTATAAACATAATGGACATTATATCAGCGGCAATACTTTCCCAAACAATCTACCTACCCACCCTACTGTCCTAACATTTTTTCTCCAAGGTGCATTTAGACTTGCCGAACTTTTACAGCACATTTTTTTTTTTAATTTGAAAGAAAAAAATGATCTAATTATACCATTATTTCTCCATGATACCATATTAAAGAGGTGGACTCATAGCTTCTCTACTTAGACTAATATCTGCCAAGATTAAACTGTTTGACAAATTTTCATTCTCTACATTCTAAAACAGAAATTGAAACATAGCCAAACCAGGATTAGATTGTCTGATTTGTTGTGGGTCCATGGCATAATGAAAAACTGCCCATGGACTGAACTGTACAGAAATTAAAAACAGCTAACTAAATGCTCACAGGCTGAGCTTTATTGATATTTCCTACCTATCCTACTCTAACTTGAAATATTTACATGTATAGTTGACAAACTCTCTTTTCCAATACATCCAGTCAATCAAATGATCCCATGACTGGTCTTTGCTCATCTCTTTGAGAATGTTGGATAAGCAGGGCCACTCCCATTCTCTTTGTTTATTAATAACAGCTTCAAAAATGTTTCTTTTTGTCTGCAAAAAGCTGCTCTTGATGACCTTTGATCCTTCTCTAAATGTCTACAGGAAATGAACATAAGGATATTGAAATGATACTTGGTTGTGAGTATTTTACAAGTAGCTTTCAACCAAGATTGCTTCCTCTTCCACTGGATCAAGAAAAAGATTCTTTTGAGAAAGAAACTCTTCCTCGTCTTCATTATTTTCTAAACTGGAGGACTCATCATATACTACAGTGTTGTCCTCTTGTAGCTTTGAGATTTTCTGATCTGGTGGGCTGAGCTCTATGAAAATATCAATGCATTCTTGAGCAGGGGTATGTTCACTTGCTTCATCCTTTTCTGGAGAAGGTTCTTCAATTTCATCTGGCTCAAGAACTTCTTCATTGTCTTCCTCCTCATCCTTTGAGATGAAAGGCTGTTGATCCCCAATCACATGAAAACTGTTACTGATGCTCTGAGATAAAGCAGAGTGAAGATTCAATGAATCTTCATCTGCTACTAGACTTTCATAACTTTCCTCATCAGTATCATAAATAGCCTACATGGGCTCATTACTTTCTTGGAGTTGAGGGAGCTGATTTTCCTCCCAAAAATCTACTGATGATGGCCCTGCAAGATCAACTTCTGTTTGGAGAACATCATCATCAGATGAATCAAAGTTAGGAAAATCATTAAAGTAAGTAATGCTGCCAATCAGACATACTGGATTACCAACAGATCTTTCTTCATTCTAATTGATAGGGGAGCTTTCTAAATCTGTACAACAAATCTCAGTAGATGAATGGGCAAGATTTTCTGTTCTGCAAAAAAATTCAGAGGCTGGTTGTCTATTGATGATCTGATCTATTTCTTCTTCTGTCAAATGGGAATATTTTCTTGTATTTCTTTGAGCAGAAGTGCAACAGCTCTTTGTTACCTATGAAGACTGAATCTAAGGCTAGATGTCTTCTTGGGCCTCAGCTATAAGGGATGATGAATCATTATTTTGATTTTCAGGAATATCTTGAGAATGTATTTGATTTCTTGGTGAATTTCTTCCTCAACTGATTCATTCAAGATTTTGTGATAGCTAGGATGCATATGAAACTCTTGAATGGCTTCTAACAGATCTTCAGGATGCATGTAAACCAAATCCTCATCAATATCTAATAGGTATTGTATGATGTTTAGAGATTGATCACAACAATCCCATGATAAGGATGAATAGTTTCCTTTATAATTCTTGTAAAATACTTAGTGCATGTCTCTTAAAGAAAACAAATTTTTAAGTTCTAATCATTCATACCAATTTCTAGCTTTTCCTTCTAATGTTTCCATGAAAATTTTCATAAGACAGTCTTCATGCCATTCAACTTTTAACCTCCACACATGTGTATGAAACTTGATGAGATGTAACAAGGGGTCATCAACATTTTCACCCTGAAAGATAGGTAGATATTTCAACCAATTTATTTCAGGCATCTTGTGTGGGAAACCATGGATATGATCCCTACTCATTGGGGCATATCTTCGTTGTATCTGTGGAATCATTTTGTAAATCAGACAAGAGGTCACTGTGTCTATTCAACCAGTTCAGGGCCTTCTACCAGTGGAGTCATTTGGCCTTTTGGGATTTGTAGAGTGTGGAGTCGCCAGGTGGATGAATTGGAATGTTTTGAAGCAGGCTGTTGTCCACCATCAACAATCGAATACCAATATAAGGAGATTATGGGTTTTTTTGAGCTCTTAAGGATGTATAAGATGAAATTCACTCAGAAGTACCCAACGAAGTCACCATTATGTTGTGGTTCCTGTGTTTTGTCCAGATTGGCAAGACCAAAAGACAAGACAAAATCAAACTACTTTGGGATCCTAAGATCTAGCCCTCCTGGATCCAGAGAGGGATATCTCTATAAATGTAAAGAATGAATGTATCTTTAAGGCTCTAATTGAGGTATTAGGCTAGTTATGAAGCATAGGGGTTGTTTTTATTTTTTTGTTTGGTTGGAGATCATTAACTAAGAAGGTTAAGGAAGTGAAAAAGGAACAAAGTAGCAGGATGTTTCAGCATGGGAAGATAAGTCAAGAGAAGTGTCAATCCATTGGGCTATGGAGTCATAAAATGGTTTACTTTCATAACAACTATCCAAGGGTTTCCATAGGGCAAGTCATCTATACCAATAGGATCTTTTTAGATAGATGGTGGAATGGAACATTAAGAATGGGTGAAAGAAAGAGACCAAAGTGCAGCCTAAGATCAGGTAAGGACTTTTAACCTATCCTGATTTTGACATACTCACATAGGAAACTCTCAGCAAAGACACAAAGGGTAGCTTAAGATCAAGGAAATACTTTTAACTTAACCTGCTTTCAGCATAATCTCAAGGAAAACAATTCAACAGTCCTCATAACCACTTTCAGAAAGTAGAAGACATGTAATATTAACATGGGGCAAGGCCTAAGATCAGAGAAAGACTTTTAACCTTCTCTGATTTTGACACCAACTCAAAGGGATATTAGAAAGGCTAACTGTTGGAAAAGGAACCTAGTGGGACAGGGCTAGCTCTAATCTCCCTGTTTCCTAATTCTTTCAACTGATACCAAGCAAGGACATCTAAGGAAGAAACTCTAAATTCATACATCAGTAAGCATGGACCAGCCAAGCTTGACAAGCTACAACAAGCTGCTCTAGATGACCTTTGATCCTTCTCTAAATGTCTGTAGGAAATGAACATAAGGATTTTGAAATGATACCTGGTTGTGAGTATTTAACAAGTAGGTTTCAACCAGGATTGCTTCCTCTTCCACTGGATCAAGAAAAATATTCTTTTGAGAAAGAAACTCTTCCTCATCTTCATTATTTTCTGAACTGGAAGACTCATCATATACTGCAGTGTTGTCCTCTTGTAGCTCTGAGATCTTCTGATCTGGTGGGCTGAGCTCTGTGAAAATATCAATTCATTCTTGAGAAAGGGTATGTTCACTTGCTTCATCCTTTTCTGGAGAAGTTTCTTCAATTTCATCTGGCTCAAGAAATTCTTCATTGTCTTCCTCCTCATCCTTTGAGATGAAAGGCTCCTGATCCCCAATCACATGAAAACTGTTACTGATGCTCTGAGATAAAGCAGAGTGAAGATTCAATGAATCTTCATATGCTACTAGACTTTCATAACTTTCCTCATCAGTATCATAAATAGCCTGCATGGGCTCATTACTTTCTTAGAGTTGAGAGAGCTAATTTTCCTCCCACAAATCTACTGATGATGGCCCTACAAGATCAACTTATGTTTGGAGAACATCATCATCAGATGAATCAAAGTTAGGAAAATCATTAAAGTAAGTAATGCTGCCAATCAGACATACTGGATTACCAATAGAACTTTCTTCATTCTGATTTATAGGGGAGCTGTCTAAATCTGTACAACAAAGCTTAGTAGATGAATGGGAAAGAGTGTTTGTTATATAAAAAATTTTAGAGGTTGGATGTCTATTGATGATCTGATCTATTTCTTCTTCTGTCAAAGGGGAAGATTTTCTTATATTTCTTTGAGCAGAAGTGTAGTAGCTCTCTGTTACCTGTGAAGACTGAATCTGAGGCTAGATGTCTTCTTGGGCCTCAGCTATAAGGGATGATGAATCATTATTTTGATTTTCAGGAATATCTTGTGGAATGTCTTTGATTTCTTGGTGAATTTCTTCCTCAACTGATTCATTCAAGATCTTGTGATAGCTAGGATGCATATGAAACTCTTGAATGGCTTCTAACAAATCTTCAGGATGCATGTAAACCAAATCCTCATCAATATCTAACAGGTATTGTATGATGTTCTGATATTTATCACAACAATCCCATGATAAGGATGGAGGGTTTCCTTTATAATTCTCGTAAAATACTTGGTGCATGCCTCTTAAAGAAAATAAACTTTTAGGTTCTAACCATTCATACCAATTTCTAGCTTTTCCTTAAAATGTTGCCATGAACATTTTCATAAGATAGTCTTCATGCCATTCAACTTTTAACCTCCACACATGTATATGAAACTTTATGAGATGTAACAAGGGATCATCGACATTTTCACCCTGAAAGATAGGTAGGTCTTTCAACTAGTTTATTTCAGGCATCTTGTGTGGGAAACTAGGGATATGATCCCTACTCATTGGGGCATATCTTCATTGTATCTGTGGAATCATTTTGTAAATAAGACAAGAGGTCACTATGTCTATTCGACCAGTTTAGGGCCTTCTACCAATGGAGTCATTTGGCCTTTTGGGAGTTGTAGAGTGTGGAGTCACCAGGTAGATGAATTGGAATGTTTTGAAGCAGGCTGTTGTCCACCTTCAGAAATCGAATACCAATCTAAGGATATTATGGGTTTTTCTGAGCTCTTAAGGATGTATAAGATGAAATTCACTCAGAAGTCCCCAGTGGAGTCGCCATTATGTTGCGGTTCCTGTGTTTTGGCTAGATTGGCAAGACCAAAAGACAAGACAACATCAAACCACTTTGGGATCCTAGGATCTAGCCCTCCTAGATCCAGAGAGGGATCTATCTATAAATGTAAAGAATGAATGTATCTTTAAGGCTCTAATTGAGGTATTAGGCTAGTTATGAAGCACAGGGGTTGTTTTGATTTGTTTGTTTGGTTGGAGATCATTAACTGAGAAGGTTAAGGAAGTTAAAAAGGAAAAAAGTAGCAGGATGTTTCAGCATGGGAAGATAAGTCAAGAGAAGTGCCAATCCATTGGGCTATGGAGTCATAAAAGGGTTTACTCGCATAACAACTATCCAAGGGTTTACATAGGGAAAGTAATCTATACCAATAGGATATTTTTAGATAGATGGTGGAATGGAACATTAAGAATGGGTGAAAGAAAGAGACCAAAGTGCAGCCTAAGATCAGGTAAGGACTTTTAACCTATCCCGATTTCGACATACTAACATAGGAAACTCTCAGCAAAGACACAAAGGGTAGCTTAAGATCAAGGAAATACTTTTAACTTAACTTTCTCTCAGCATACTCTCAAGGAAAACAATCCATCAGTCCTCATAACCACTTTCAGAAAGTAGAAAACATTTAAGATTAACATGGGACAAGGCCTAAGATCAGAGAAAGACTTTTAACCTTCTCTTCTTTTGACACCAACTCAAAGGGATCTTAGAAAGGCTAACTGTTGGAAAAGGAACCTAGTGGGACAGGGCTAGCTCTAATCTCCATGTTTCCTAATTCTTTCAGCTGAAACCAAACAAGGACATCTAAGGAAGAAACTCTAAATTCATACATCAGTAAGCATTGACCAGCCAACTTCTATACTGGTTAAATTATGTTGAACTTGCTCTTAGATACACAATCTGAGGAAAATGTAGAGATAAAGATTTCAAAGTGAAATTTAGGGTACTTCCAGAGGTATAGCCTAATCTATGCTTGTTGTTCTTTATCATAGAATAATCGACAGAATGGAAAAACATGAAAGGAGACAATTACAGTAAGGAAAACATCACCAATAATATAGACCAGGATCCTGTGAATATTCTTGTTCAATTGATGTGCAAAACCAGTCACATACTTTGAGCCCAGTGGCTTTTTACAGTCCAAATTCTCTTCCCAACCTACTATAATACAAACTACTCAGCTACTTCCCCTCAATAATAGTTCTAACAATCAATAGAATCCCAACAACCAACAACCCTTTACAATGTATTTTCAATGAATTATTATAAGTGAATGAGGAGGTGGAGTAGTAGCTATGAACTTAAATGATTCATTAAGACAGAGGGGAGGAAGTATTCGAATTCCCACTCTACTTAATGGCTCTGTATGAACATGTTTGTACCCTTTAGGCTGGTTTAGAAGTCTTTGTCATATTGACCATAACTTCAAATACATTTTTTTGAAGTACTCTTCTGGCTGTAGTACTTTGTTTTTCCTTCTGAGATAAGTAAGGTGATAGAAGGTCTTGCAGGTCTTCCATACTTGTAACTAATGCACCGACAATTCTTAGGACTCTTTTTCAGGGTAATAACTGTTCTGGTGTTCGATGAGGAATGGAGTAGGCCGTGTGAATTTGTCCTTTCTTGGAGAAAAATTCTCTGCTAATGTCAAAGCACTAATATAACTTGTTTATGTGCTTTAGGCTTCATTAAGCCTCCTTGATCATTTTTATGGTCTTTGAACTGTATCCTTTATCCTTCTGAACATTTAATTGTAAGCATTAAGTCTTCTGCATTAGGCATTAATCCTTTAATTTGTCTTTTGATACTCTTTGCTGCTTCTGCTAACCTATGTTTGGTGAATATACAAGTTATGGAAGGCGCTGGAGGGTTTGAATCAGGGTTAATGACACTGATCTTTCAATAAAACGTGCTTTAAACCCTCCAGGGATGTCTCCTCTGTGATATTTTGGCTCTGGAAATGTCTTTTTGCGCTCCAAATCACCCTGACTGTGATTGCAGTGACATTATGGTTTATCGCCCTTTGAAAACCTACAAAACACAATAAACTCATTAAGATAAAACCTGTGGGAGTGAGGAGGATTGTTTCGGAGGCTCGTGGAGGATGGAGGAGCAGTGAAGGAAATCGTGGATGCAGTGAGAAATTGTCTAAAAAACATGGTGGAAAGCGAAAAAACAGGTCTGATGAAGGTTTAGTGCGAGGTGAATTATGGACCGTTGAGGTAGACCAATTATCGGTGATCTACAGTTGAGATTAGTCGATGAAGTCATTTGGGTGAATGGAGAAAGGATGGGGCGAGATTAAATGGGGGTTTTCCAATTGGAATAATCGACGACGGAGATCTGCGGATGGAGTCATTGGGGAAACAGATGAATGGTGAGTGAAACGGGGTCATGCCGTAATGTGGGCCATTAGATTAGAGCAAATCAACGGCTATGATTAAACCCGAAATCACATTGCGGAGGGCGGTAAGGCGGAAAACCGGAGTGGTATTTGCGCAATAAAAAGGGGGAAAGCTGAAATGCCCAAAACAATGTGATTCCATACAACATCTGACACGTGGAAATCTAAAACCGCCCATTCTGCATTTTTTTGAAACGTTAAACCTGGGTGAAAAAATTATGCGAAACACATTTTCAGCCATTGGATTGTGGGCGAAGGATATGACGGTGACGAATGAACACGATATAAGGTTAGATGCACGGGCAGAAGGTGTGGTGGGATTTAGTTAGGACCGTTAGATCTGCGGATCGGACGGTTGAGATTAAAAGAGAAGGTGGAGAGGAAGTCGGGGTAAGTGAGCGAGCGGAGAGATGGGAGTCGCCGGATCTGTAGGAATGGACGACGGAGATCTAGTCGGCGATTAGCGGAACAATGAAAAGGAAAAAGGGAAATGCGGGGTGCGGTGAGATCCTGGTTGTTGGTTCTTGTGGATTCAACGGTCCAAATCAAATTGGGGAATCGGGCCATCGGAGGGAACGAAGAAGGGAAGACTGTGTTGGCGTTATGCGATTAAGCGCTGGCCATTGGATCAGCAGGAATGAACAGCTGAGATTAAATCACATCGGAGAAACGGAAAGAGGCCAAAGCACCGGGCTCTTTGATTTTGCAATGTGAGATTATGTGAGGGTCGTCCGATCTGAAGGATGATCGACGGTCGATATTTAATTGGTAGGGTGATGATAGAGGGCCTATGAGCGGAGCGCGATCGAATCCTGACTATTGGTTCTTGTAGATTCAACGGTCCAGATCAAATTGGCGGGCGTGGGTGATGGGCTCATGAGCGGAGTGCGATTGTATCTCAGTCGTCGGATCTGTAGGAATGGGCAGTCGAGATTAGATCGGAGGATCAGTGTCAGAGGAGGAAAAGGGAAAGGATATAGGGAATTTGTGATTTCCAATTGTGATGGGAAGAATATTTGTGATGCGATGAGTGGGGGTTGATGGCCTGATGGTCGTTGATCTACGTAGATCAACGATCCGGATTTAATTAGACCAAAATGTCGAGAAAGAGGAAATTATAAGGAAAGCGGGGGTTCGGAAGGGTTTCTAAGACCGTTTAGCGCCCGATTGCGGGGCTGTAGGATGTATGGAGGAAAGGGATAAATGGAGTAAGCCCTCGGGGGCTAAGAAACTTTATAATGCAAAAAGGGATGTTTTAGGCCTAAAAACAGGGATTTTTAAGCCAAATGAGGGGCTCTGATAGGTACAAAGGAGGATTTTTAAACCAAATAAAGGGAACTATAAGGCTTAAAAAGGGGGTTTTGATGATTTAGAGGTTTAATGAAGGTTTTTGTGGGATTTTTAAGGGGGAAAAAAGTGGTGAAAATGGAGGCCTTTTAAAAGCAGTTTCTTTCACAAACAATGAGGCTCATCAGATGGAAATAGCAGTGAAGATTTCTCCAAAGGATAGGAGACACATGTAGGCTTCAAGAATGATAGATTTTCAAGGGAAATGTTTCTCTTGAAGACTTAGAAAGATATTTAGCCACCTGTTTGCTATGCCAAAATTTTATAGGTGGCTAACAAGATCTACGTCGAGTGACCAAATTTTTGCATGATGACCTAATGAAATGACAAAAAAATGACTATGGGACCCTAAGAAAACATGATAAGAGTCTATTTGATCACTGGTGGTAGGATGCAAAAAATGACACTAACAAACTCCTCTTGAATTTGTACTCCTTTTTTCTAGTAATATAAAATGATGGTTTTTCCCCTGGAAAAAAATTAATTTCACTAATTTCTAGATGCATAAGGTCACACTTTTCTTTATTAGCACAACTCTCTAACAAAACTCAAATCTACAGTTTTTCGAGGACCTAGAGTTTAACATCCCAATCTATCCATCCTAGATAGTATGTCCCGAGATATGTAAGGTAGTGAGTCCTAACATTGGAACTAAATTTTTTAAATTACATTTAGAATAAAAATGAGAATTATCTAGTATTTTTAGTACTGTAAATTTATTTGGAAGTAAAACCTATAGAATCACTTCCAGATATCAAGTTTAAACAACAAACATACTCACTAAGTGAGATATAAATATAATTTATGATTCACCTAGGGCTTCTAAAAATATTATGTAGCATTAGTTTTGAACGTTATTTTATTTTGCAAAGGACCATGTTGTGGCTTTCCAACTTCTACAAAATTTTTATGAGCAGTATTTGTACATATACATTAATCATACAAGTGTCATTTGCAAAGTCAAATACAAACTTGGTGGTTTTATATGAGCTAATAGTTATCATTCTATAAATCTACCTTGGGGATCAATGTTTCAATAAATACAAAATGCATAACATAATATTCTAAAAAATTTCATCCATGTTAATTTTTTTTTAAATTGTGTTTTGTCTAAACTAAAAAAATCACACTTTACATAGTTTAACCCTAAGTACAAATTACAATTGAAGCATTACAAAATTGGTATGAGTTCCAATGGAAAACATGATTTTGACAAAAGGGGATTACACTGACCCACTGATTGATGGTCAAGTTATTGGGCTCGAAAGCGTTGAATCTACAACAACCATAACTTATTATGCTCAAGGAATTGATACAGTAGACTGTGTTATAGTTCTAATAATTGATGTCACTCAACCACATTTGAATCTGAAGGATGTTGATTAAGGGGGCGTTCATCAATGGAAGGTCATGTATTTGAGGCTCAACATACGTAAATCAAAATATTGAAGCATGTGTTAAGTGTTATTGATAGTACACTAATGGTTTTGTTTGATCAAATACTAATATTATTTACTTTTGTTTATAGGTGCAAAAGGTTCTTCTACAATATCTATTGGAGACAAGGTAGATATTTTGCAAGATGGAGTGAAAGTGAGTGAGCGCTCCATATTCAATACAAATATTGGGAATAAGGTGCATGGAAATATGGTAAATAAAGGATGCATACTAGTTATAATTGAGAAGTATTAAACCATTATGCTCCACTTCCACATCCATCAATATTTGAGCATACACTAGGGGGTGCATTGGAATATTTTGAGATTTGGCCATAATTAGATTTGGACCCTCACTATCATGATCATGCCATAAATATTCTCGAGGATAGGGTTACTTTCATGTGTGAAAAGGTTTCTCTTACACATCAATGCAAAGGAACAAGCATGTACATTACCAAAGGAATGATAGTTAGTGTCCATGAGGATGATATGGTTCAGGGTGATATACTAGGTAAAATGGAATTTGGTATTTTTGTAGAAGAATTGGAAAACAATTTCCAAATTTGTAGGATTGGGGATAACTATATACATTATTTGGTTAGATAGAAAATAAATAAGTTAGTTGGAAACATAGGTGATATGTTAAGGGCCAAGAAAATGTTCAAGGTGCCACCCAAGGAAATGAAAATTTGGGAGGCTATAGAGGAAACAAGACTTCCCTTAAATAGATGGGATGAGGATACTTATAATGAAGAAGATCTAAACTCAATTGATTTGCATGTAAAAAGGACATATAAAAGGGTTAAACGATTTGTGGCTACCACAAGAATTGTGGAATTCTAATTACAAATAGATGAAGAGAATGAAATTCAAATTTTGGCAGAAACTAATTATTGCAAGGAAAATTGTCTTAAACATGCAAATAGAAAGGTCGTTGCAGCAACTAGAAGTTTTTTGAAAGACAAATAAAAATGGTATCAGGGAATTTGAGGATGAAGGACAGATTATTTGGATGGAAAAATTCACCTAGGAAATCTTCAAGGATAATGAAAGTGACACTCTTCATGTAAAGGCTGGTTGGTGGAAGCATATCTTAGGAAAATATAATGGAAAAATTTTAGAACAATATTGGGTATTGTTGTTAGGACTACAACAACCTCCTCATTTTTTTTTCTTGTTTGTTTAAAAGAGAAAATAAAATTACGACCCCAAACGTATTTCATTTTATTTTATTTTGTAAATATTTTTTTTCCTCTCTTTTTAATATAAATCTTTCAAAAAATATTAAAATAAATAGGAAGGTTGGGAGATATAACATTTTATTTGAAGTTTTCATTTTGATTTTGCGACCTTTGACCCTTCCAAATATCTAATAGTTGGGATTGGGAATTTTTTTCGAAATAATTTTGTTTGAATTTCTCGACTTCCAATTGTCTGACTCGTATAACCAACTTATATTCTGGGGTTGAAACATCTTATTCAAAAGTTTTTTAATCTCGACTCCAGACCCCACAACTATCATATGCATTTTTTATATATTATATTCTTTTATCGTTTTTGTTTTTTTGTAATAATATAAAATCGGAGGTCGAGAAATCCATAACTAACGATAGGAATTAAGTCCAGAAACCTTAGACCTCTGATACCTGACTAAATAAAGCATCATTTCGAGAGTTGTTCAAACATTTTGCTGACATTTATACTTTAAATGTTTATTAATGAACCAATATGCATTTTTTCAGTTTTATTAGTTTTGCATGTTTTTTTATTAATTCACCAGGATTCCTACCCGAAAGTTGTTCGAAAACAAAACAAAAAAAAAATAGTTTTCTATGTTAAAATTTTCCTACTTTTATGAAAAAAGTTTCTCATTTTCCATGAAAGTGATTTTGATACTCCATTTAAATTTATTGGTTACTGGTTAATATTTATGTTATTGTATATTTGTTGGTTAGTATTTAATATTTAGATTTTTCTTTATAATAAATTCATTTCTCATCTTGCTCTCTTTTTATAGGTCCAAAACTAAGTCTAGAAATCTCTCACCTCCAATATTAATCTAAATAAATCCTTGTTATATGAGTTGTTTAAACATCTGGCTATAAATTTTTGCTTTAAATTCTTATTAATGATCCAATATGTGCTCTTTCAGTTTTATCAATTTTGCATGATTTGTTATTAATTCACTATGATTTCCTACCTAGAAGTTCTTCGAGAAAAAAAAAAAAAGCTTTCTACGTTAAAATTTCCTAACCTTTATGAATAAAGTTTCCAAAGAGTGATTATAAAACTCCACTGAAATTTATTATTTATTGGTCAGTTTTTAGTTTACTATAGATTTTTTCATTACTATTTAGTATTTAGTTCGGTCTTTATAATAATTATTTTCTTAATTTTCTCTCTTTTTAAAGTTGGTTTGAAAATGGGTAAAAAAGCAGAAATGCACGCTACCAAACAAGAAATTAAAGAAATTAAAATGAAAATGAATGTCGTGGATGTCTCGAAGGTATATAGATACAAATTTCAATCCATTAGTCATGTCAGAAACTACTTACAAGATGTAAGACATAGGTTAAAAATGAAAATTTTGAAACGAGAAATATAAATTGAAAATGTGAACTCCAGCTAAAAACCTCACCAAAAACATGAAAAAAAAAACCCAAAAATGAAAAGTGTGTATTCTAGAACGAGGTTTTATTTTTTTTAGGGTTAATTTTCAGCGTTTTTGAAAAACCGTAGTAAAACCAATTTTCCTGTGCCAAATAAATGGAAAAAACACACTAATGTTGTTGCTAGAATACCATTTTTTTTTCCAAGTACAATTTCAACTTTTTTTTTAGTAATCATGTTAAATATAAAATAAATAGATTTTAAACACATTAAAATTCCAACAATTTTCATCCATGTCATAAAAAATATATTATCATGACACTAAAAATCCCTAAATTCTAATTGTTTTCAACCATAATGTCAAAGATAAAAAAAATTAACAAAATTTCACCCATAGAATTAAAAAACAATAAGTTTTCAACATATTTCAACCATGATATTATGAACACATTATATGACTAAAATAATCAAAATATCAATACTTGTAGATTGAATGAAATATAAGTTATTTCTCTAAGTTATTGTTGCATTGTGAATGTTCTAAGCAAATGAATTCATCATAATTAAAACATATAATCCAAAAAACATAAAAATGACTCATAACTTCATGAAGATCATATGGAGGTTAAAATATTTATTTCAATTTACCATGCAAACATCATTTATATAAAATGTCTTACACAATTATTCAAAATCACTCATATGCCCTTGCACACCATCAGAATTCACATCTTTAGATGAATGACTGGATGTAGATGAATATTTTCCATATTCTTCTCTGCCATCAAATAGTGCCACATCTGAATCAACATGTATGCCCACCATTTGAGGTTAGAAAAATCTTGTAGATCTACGACTGGGTTCAACTGATTCTATCTCAACATTTTTTCTTCCGGTAGAAACCTATTCAGAATATCTATCATCCTAAAGCGAAGAGTTCATCTCTTTGTTAAATTGAAGTCATAAAAAATTATCTCAACTTCCTCCAATCATAATAGGTCTTTGTAGCGACGATTTATATTTGTACCTTTTCATTTTCTCTTTCTGCCAATTTTTTTTATCAACTACGATCTCTGGCTTTTGTACACCACTGAACGGGTGTGTATTTGTGGCATACCATTTTACTTCAACACCTATAACATCTTCATTTTCTGTAATGACCTTTATAACCTTGGCAACTCAGAATGGATAGTCATGTGCATATCCATCTGCTAAAACTGCAATCATGAAACCCTCCTTAATATCGTGTACTGAACCCCTCTAAAGGTGTTCCATGGATTCACGTTTTTCACAAGATGTTCTGGAACCAATATGCATTTCTCCTTCCTCCCCCTCTGAAGAATTAATAATACCTTGATATTATTGTTATTAAACAATGTTTGTTTCCTCATGTTCATTTGACACATTTTGTGGCCAAATAAATGGAGTCTTCAAAAGCATATCTTCATTTGTTGATCTTGAATGGATATCACTTAGATCATTGAAAAATGACTCCCACCAAACTAAATCAGCAACAAAGAAGTACTCATATGTATATCTAATATATTATTTAATTTCTTCTAGGAATTCATAATAATATATATCTCTCTTCTGCCTTCGTGCATTATGAACTTCATTAACTGATTGAAATAACAATATATTTGACACAAATATTGGATGATCCAGAATGAACTTCAAAATTTCCAAACTCGATGACAACATCCATTCTGCAGTAGTTGAATACTTATTTCCCCATATAAGTGTTTTCCATCATTTTTTATATGAAATTGATGTTAGAATCTAATCTCATTAAGTTGTTCAATGCATTTCTCCTCAACATGCGATCCCATAATAAATCTTTTCATGTCAACAATTTCTTCTAACACATGAAAAATAGGTTCTGCATATATGATTTCTTCATACATTCAATTAATGATCGCAAGCTCCCAACATCCTTCCTCCTTAATATTATTGAAAAACGACTGAACACCTGATCAATATGGTTGTGAGTGTGTCCAACAAGAAGGAAACCAACCTTTACCTTATGAAAAATTCTCAATTCAACAAACATGTTTAGATATCCAAAAAAAATTGATTTTTGTTTTCACGACAAGTGTTTTCCAATTGTAGATACAAAACTTCAGGAAGATTACCATGCCAATGAGAAAGCACATCATGAATTATGGTTATTGTAATATTTCCATAATTATGAATATTTGGAGCTGTGAAGTAAACTCTTGGTGACATTTTTCCATTGAAGACCATACAACTGACCAAGTGAAACTGGATAAAATTTTCCTCCTGTAAATTTTTGGGTGTGCGATCAAAATGTGGTAAAAGTGTTTTCTTCTGGTCCATACCACCCATTATCAAACCCAAATATTTATTTGGGTTATCACAACACTTTCTTCAATTCTTGTACGTTTTTTTCCTTTCAGTTGTTTGTTGTTTACGATGCACTTGAAGTTCTTTGACAATGGAATCTACACATAACATAAAATAAACCTATCAATAAATACATTTTCATAGTTTATCACTATTCAATTTAAAAGAATAATGTTAGGAATGATTACCTCTTTCTTCTCTTTGACATTTATCCCCTTTTTATTTTAGAGAAGCACATGTACTGCAAACCCCCATCCTTTTCTTCTTATGAATACAAACAGTGTTGAATTCTCTCCTCCATATATGAACTGAATATTGATATGTAATAAAACAACCATTTCCTTCAACACTTTATGCATATTCCTTGTATAAGTTGTAGATTTATCGTCTTGAGAAATTATCTAGAATATGTATTGTATCTCTATTTGGAAAACACTCTCCATGTTTTGAAAAGAAGTCTTGCATCCATGATGTTGCAGTGTTTTCTAATGTCCTAAACTCTCGTTTATGATGAACTTCTAAATAATATGTAGGATCTTTTTCCAAATTATCTTGGATTCTTGACAGACGAAAATTACCAATTAAATGAAAAAATTTGAAATCCTTTCTACAGAGCAATAAATACCCAATATGATCATCATAACCTGTTAATGTAGATTGCATGCACCCGACTAATTATGAAGTTTGCATGGTTTTATTCATTGACAAGTATCTCTTCCTTTTATTCAAATAAAACTTGAAATCCATATGTTTCAAGCAATCCTTTCTAAAATTTTTACATGAAATAAGATCACTGATATAACTTATTCTCATGGGATCTTATACTCTACCCCTTGTATAACTAGAACATCTTGGATTGATACAAAAATGTATACTCCTACTCCTAGATACAATATTTGCTGGCAACATATCCATCGTTTCATCTTTCTCTAAACAAGAATTTCCATCATCATTAGTAGGAATATTATTCTTAATATTATCATTTTTAACATATTTAGGAATTTCACCACCATCATTGTTTGAAAAATATCCATTACCATATTAAGCAGTGGGAAAATTTTCAATACCATCATCTGTGGTTTTGAAATACTGACTTGGAGGATATTCTTCACCATAGTGATCTTGACCTTCATCACTACTTCTATAATAGTAATTAGTATTAGGAATAAGTGGAAATTGCAACTCTCGATTTATTATAAATTCTTTAACATGGATTTCGTCACTGCTTCTCTCATAGTCCATAGGATCAAGACTAAGTGGAAATTGTGACTCTCGATTTATTGGAAATTCTTCATCCTGGACTTCGTCATTGCTTCTCTCATAGTCCATAGGATTAGGACTTAGTGTAAATTGTGACTCTCAATTTATTGGAAGTTCTTCATCCTTCCCTTCATCATTTCTACTCTCAAAGTCCATAGGATTAGGACAAAGTGGAAAATGTGACTCTTTATTTACTGAAAATTTTTCATCCTAACATTCATCACTCTTTCTCGCATAGTACTTAGGGTTAGGACTAAGCTGAATATGTGACTCTCTATTCACTGAAAATTATTCATCATGTCATTCATCACTATTTCTCTCACAGTCCTTAGGATTAGGACTAAGTGGAAAATATGACTCTGTATTAATTGAAAATTCTCCATCATATCATTCATCACTATTTCTCTCATAGTCCTTAGGATTAGGTCTAAGTGGAAAATGTGACTCCTTATTCACTAAAAATTATTCATCCCATCATTCATCACTATTTCTCTCATAGTCCTTAGGATTAGGACTAAGTGGAAAATGTGAATCTCGATTTTTTAGAAATTTTTCATCCTAGTCTTTGTCATTGCTGCTCTCATAATCCATAGGATTAGAACTAAGTGGAAAATCTCTCTATTTATTTGAAATTATTCATCCCGGCCTACGACATTACTACTCTCATAGTCCTTAGGATTAGGATTAAGTGGAAAATTGAACTCTATATCCATAGTGAAATAATTTTCGTTATATTCATCAATATGAATAAAGTTGTTACACGACGAAGATGTTGATGTTTCATAAAAAGAAACATCAATATCAGAAGAATCCATAACATTGAAACAAAAGATGTTGAATGATGAAAATTCACTCTCTCCCAATGATAATATATAGCAGAAAGAATGAAATTTTCCCTCCAAATTTCCCTCTAAAATTTTTCGACGAAAATTATCCCTCCAAAAATTATGTTTGAAGTATGTCCCTCCAAATTTTTCTTCTATGATTTATTTGAAATTTTTTTACTAAAATATTCTCTTGAAAATTGACCCTAATGTCCATTCAAATTTTCTACACAATTTCCTTTTAATAATTTTTTCCAAATTAAAATAAATCTTACTTAAATTATATAGCATTTACTTCATTATAGATTTTTATTTTAGTGTTTATTATAGTTTGTATCCCACATGTAACACAAATTAGTGTATCATCAAAATATGAAATATATATTGATTTATTTATAATTTTATTTTTAATACCACATTTACCTTGTGGTAAATAAATTCCATAATTTCCTCTATATAAGAACTTTCATTGTCACTATTCCTCACATCACACCAAGAAATCTCGAGGTTTCGTTTAAAATCTTCGAGCAATTTTTTCGAGCAACAAAATTTTCATCGACAAAACATTCAACGTGATATTCTTGCATTTGGAAGGTTAGTTTCCCTTCTACTTCGATCATTCAACAAGGAATTTGACGAAAATAATTTACTAGATGCCAACAAATCAAATGTTTTTTTTTAATTTTTTTTCTTGGGTAGCAGCTTGATTTATTATTTCAAAAATTATAAAATTGTTAAAATAAAGTAGACTCAAGTTAAAATCTGACTGATTACATGTTTTAAACCCCCATAATTCTACTAGAAGTTACCTTTCAGCTGGGTTGTTAGGTTCATCCAGAATACCAGAGAAAATCAATTCAAATAATTTTATTTTCTAAAAAATAACAAATAAGATCACATCATCCAAGGGGTTGGGCCCACCCATGGGCATGCCTATGGGTCAGCCCATGGCCTCTAAGGCCCAGGCGGGTGCACTCACAGGCTCCCTCTACCTGCCGAGGGGGCTGGTGGGCGCGTCTGCCCGGGTGACAATGGTTGGGGCTAATTCTCATAATCAACCCTCCTGGCAAGCAGGTGGTTGATTCTGAGAATTAGCTCATAATGGGTCCCCCTTATGCCCAAGCGGGTGTGTACACTGGTTCCCGTAGCAGTCAGGGGTGCCCGGAAGAAAATGTAAAAAAAATATTTTTTTTAAGGGATTGGTTTTCTATTTTGGTATTTTTGATGAACCTAAAAGCACATTAGACCTGGGGGACTATGTACATGTTTCTGGTGTTTTTTAGTTTTATTTTTTTTCATTTTGTTTGTTTACATATGATATTTTTTTTTCTAATTTACTTATTTATATGTAGATATATATTTTTGTAGGAAAATGGAATCAAGGAAGATTTATGTCAATATTTGTGGACCAAAGTCAACAATTGCGTCATCTAGAGCTATAGGTAGGCCCTTAAAAAATACTGTTGAATGAACCCAACTTGAGTTAATTACTGTAAATGTAGGAGATGCCTCCCCAAAGGAAAAAAAATTATTTCATACTAGAAGAAATCAAAAGAGTTGAATACCACAAAATATGCACGGTATGTGAAAGATAGGGAAGGAGAAAGTATGCAATTATATCTATATTCTAGTAAGAATTTTGATGTTGCAAGTTATGAACTGGTGGGAAAATTACTAGACCTATACATTAGCCCGAACAATGAAAATGTTTATATACTTTCAAAACCTCCCAAGTTACATGATAACATTAGATTTGATTTTACGTTGGAAATGTATAACACGGGGGAAGAGTCTTCAAGGATATGTAAACAAATTGTAAATGATATTACACAAAAGGTTGTAATTTTTTTTTATATGTTTGTGTTTTTTGTTATTCTAACTGTATCATTATATTTTTAATAACTTAGTTATTATTGACATATTATATTTTGTTTGACAGGTTTTTGCTAAGGTTATTTCAATTATTTTGGGGGTAATCTATTTTAGAGAGCGAGATACTATGAATGTTGTCGAAATTTTCCATGAACATGAAGAAGAAGGTAGGGGAAAGAAGCAAAAAATGTACTTTCTGATGCTACAAGACTATATCAAAGGGATCAATCTAGTAAATCTAGACATGTTACTTTTGAAGAGGAGGAAGTTGAAGTTGAAGCTGAAGATGAATAACATGTTGGCATTACTGAGGATCATATTAGAACTGACATTAGAAAAGAGAAGAGCCATAAAATAGAAAAAAAAAAAAATCCCAAGAATGTATCCCTTCTTGTTGATGATGAGGATATTGCTTCTGTTGAAAAAAATATGATAACCAATAGGAGGAAGAAACTAAATTTTTCTTATTCTGAAAAAATCATTGACAACAATGAAGGTCCTAGTGAAAAATCAAATGGAAGAAAGGAAATCATTACATCATGAGCTGATTTAGAGGATGGTGTTATTAAAAAAAAAAAAAACCATTCGACATCATTTGATGAAGACAAATTTAATTGAGGGTGGTTGGTAATTTCAACTTAATGTCAGTCAAATATACAAGCCAGGTGAAGGTCAATTCAAATATTAAAGCAGAAAGCCACACCACTTGCATGTTCACAACTTGAAAACATTGATGAGGCACAATCCATATGCACATGTGGTTGATTATGTTCTTCTTGTTGATCCAATTCTGGTTCCCAACAAATAAACATTTAATAGTATCGTTTTATGATACTGTGGATAATCCAGATTCTGCAATCAACAAAAACCACAGAAGCTTGAAAACCAAAGCCAAAATGTTTTGAATACAAATATTATGTACTTGGGGGGAACCATTTTGTATAACCTCAAAGGAAATTTATGGAGGAATATCCCAATAACCTGTGTTTTGAAACAATGAAATGTATAATTTATGTTGGTTTAATAGATATAGAAGAAAAGTTATTCGCATGAGATCATAATATATATAATGAGTGTACGATGTCTATGAATTTAATTCAAAGGGTTAGATTTATTCATAATGAATTTGAAGAAAAATTTGGTGGGGATAAGACAAAGGTTGATCTAGCCTTTCGGAAGGAATGTTGTATGGAAATTGGTCATCAGATTGAGGAAAAAATCAATTCAAAAGGTGGCAATGTAAATTTCAAAATAATGAGAGGTATGGATAACATTTTCTAGTTGGTATTTAGAACTGGAGAGATATGGGAATTGATTAATGATATTTTTGAAATGTGGGAGAAAGTTTACATAAAAATACAAAAGGTCAAAAGTATAAACCATTCATATGTACTAGTAGTAAATCAGGTCCTGAAATGAAGTTCCTTCTAGAATATATGACTATCACACCTTGGAGATATATTCAAGGAGTGAAAGATGAAAAATACATAAAAACAATATTATGTCGTGTGAAGTCAGGAGAATTATCATTGTATGAAATGTCTAAGGAATTTCTCAAGTAAGTTTGTTATTTTTACTTATTTCTCAATTATAAGTTTCAGTTAAATATAATATATTGTTGTTGGTAGTATTTTTTATACGCATCATTATATTATTATTTTTACTTTATTTATTCAGTCACGAGGTTTATATGAGGATACAACAAGAAATGGTTAAATTGTAGAATGAAGATAGTTGGGATAATGTTGTACGCAAGTGCTCAGATTCAAGTTCTACATCAGTGCTAAAATATTTTTATCTTGCATTTAAAAAGGTGTATTGATTTATACATTCATTTCTATTCATATGCATATTATTTTTATTTTATAATTTGTTTATTTGATTAAAGATGAAGAAGGATGCAAATGGAGCATTGGATTGTTTCAAAAGCTTTATTGAAAAAATTAAAATGGAAAGGATGAGAAAGCAATGTCTTAGTAATATTGAACTTGATCACAGTCTTAGTCATTTCATTTGGAATGGGCTCCACACTATCCAATATCAAATAATACCAGGTAATTGTGAAGACATTGCAAAACTCATACCTAAAATGGATTATTCCCTAGTCACTGTAGATATTCCTCATGGTTTCAATATCCCAAACATTTAATATGATAGTGACCCTTATACTTACCAAGTTTTTAGTAAAGTGATTGTGGGATTTCTAGAAATCGCAACATCACCATTATGGAGATTTCTGAAATTTCATTCAGGCACACAATTTGAAATGTTATTAAAAAGCTTCAAGGGAAAAACAAAGTCAAGGATGCAGCTTACATGGTAATACATTGAAATTGTATGTTTGATTAATGTTAAAAAAAATAATCTATCTACAAGTTAATTGAAATTTTACTATTTCATTTTACAAGAAAAAGTCAAATGTTATTGGTTGTAGAGATCAACCAATTATAAGTGATTGTGAGTTCATTCATGTTGAAATTTAGACAAAATAAGATAGCTATAAGCCTATGCTTTTCAATCAATTATATGGAAAGAGTCATAGACAAGTACTGGTCCATGTTGTTATTGTAAAAAACTAATTTATGAAGATAAAGAAGCAAAAGGAGAGATAGTTAACATATATCAAAAACCACACTCATTGATTAACTATATTTTATATTTATGTTCAAATGAAGGAGATTGAGTTTTGGATTTATACTTCTTCTTCTTTTTTCCTATAAAAATGGTTTATTTGACGTGTCACTTTTAGCCAAAAAAAGGTCTCAAAATGTGTATTTTTATGTAAATTGTTAAAAAATCTTGTTTTTTTAATGACAATTATTTCATGTGCAATGAAATATTATATAATAATATATAGTTATATAGAAGATTGAAACTTTAAAATTTTGACATTATTTTTTAACACTGTGAAAAAATCAAAGATCTCACTACAAAAAAAAAAAAAAAAAAAACAGAAATCTGAAAAACACTTAAAAATATATGTCAGGGAAGAAGAATAAAGTGAGTACTTCAAAAACTGTTAAATTTAGAAAACAATTTTTAGCATTTAATACATTAAAAAAATTTAAAGTGAAAAACAAGTCTTCTAAAAAAAGGGGATGATGCTCGCATCAAAAATTTTCAAAATCAACATAAAAATCAATAAAATTTAAAAAATAATGTTTATACTTGGTACATTAGAAAATCTAAAGTTTCAAAGATATTCTAAAGAAAAATTAAGGGTATTTTGAATCAATACTTTTCAAAATCAGATGAATTTTTGCTACCTCAAAAAATCGGGTACTCGTTTCTATTCTCGTTTCAAAGTTTACATTTTTGTAAGCGTTCTTGGGAAGAAATCTTTACATTCTTTGAAGAAAAACAATGGATAGGGTCAGAAAGTATATATGATGAATATACTTCCAATTGTGAGGCTATTAGGAAAATAGAGTTGCATAAAGTCATAGCAAGGCCAAATATTTGTCCCTATTTTGATATGATAAACTAGATTTTGTCACATTCTCATGTTCTGACCTGCTATATTTTCTATCACAACGGAAATGTCATTTCCTCTTGGAAGCGTAAAGTTATTAAGAACATTTATAATTTAAATCCCCTAGTAATAGTTTTGAATGTGGAGTTATTATATGAATTAAACAATGGTGTGTTGAAGAATAAAAAGGATTATAATTTGGTGATTAAAGGATGGTTACATGATCCCAAATATTATAAATTGAAAACAGGGAAAGATCACCCAATAACAATCATAAAAAAAAATTAGGTATATATTTAATATGCTTCTAGACTATATGGAGAGGCTAATCCAAAACATTGTAAACTTGAATGGATACCTCTTATTCATGGCATCTATAAAAGTCAAAGGGATTCAATTGGGTAGATATTCTATCTCAAAATATTTCATAGGTTGCTAAACTATCTAAAGTTGTTCCTCATGGGTTTGAACATAGATTTTATATGTCTTCCTTCCTCATGGATGTTTTTATGACCCAAGTTCCTTTTCCCTTATAAACAAACCATAGAAGATTATATCTCCATTTCGTGGGAAAAAAATTGTAGAAAAAATTTATGTGATATTTTCAAGTATATCATGAAGTTCTTTTTAGTAAAACCCCCTAGGGTTAGTAAATATTTCCAATAAGCTTTATTAGAAATCAGAGATTGGTTTATTGAAGAGAAATTTTCTTTCATTAGAATTTTTGGAAGTGAAGTAGGACCTCATCTCTTGCCAAGATAGATTCGTGAAAGACTAGACATCATAGAAATTGCCAACCAAACAACACTCCATGGCCAAGCTAGAATGTTGCAGATAATGCAAAATAATGTATGGCTTAGTTTTCCTATTAAGGTTGGTCAAATGTCTCTTAAGGATACATGACATGTTGTGGTTGAAGTTTAACAATTGGAAAAAAAATTGTTGCATTCCTTACCTCATTAAAATAATGACCCTATGCATGTTATCATCAATCTTTACATCAATTAGTTTATCAAAACTTTTTCAGCATCAACAACCTTTATATGATTATGTCTTCATTCATGTTGAAAATTTTTATCAAGTGATTGAAAGAGAAAAAATTATGTGTGATTATGAGAAGGAGAAGGTTCGTAAGTTTAGGGAAGACACTTACACATTTTATCTTAAACAAATAAATTTCAATAGTTCTATTCCCCTAGAAAAATTAAAATTATGTGAAAATTTAATGGTGTGATTTATTGATGTTCCTCCATAAGCTTCTTCTATATTCCCATCAAAACATAATGTTGAAGTGTCAAAAGTCTCAATTTCAACTTATTTTTCTTCATTATTTCCATCTTATGTTTTTTCTAGAATAACATAAGAAGGAACAAAAAGAAGTATCCAAAATCAAGCAGAAGTGTCTCAGATTCCAGAAACATAATCAATGGAAAAAAAGGAAAAGATACTCATATGAAAGAAAAAATGATTATTGATATACAATCACATGAACAAATTAATCAATCAAAAACTGCTATGAATATGGATTTTTTAGGGGAAGGAATTGTTCACAAATCAAGTGAAATCCAAGAAACAATTCATTCAATTCTCAAAGATACACATAAATAAACTCAAAAAAATTTAATGCCAACCATTCCAGAAATTCAAAGAAAAAATGAGGAGACAACTCAAAAGAATAGAAAAACCTCGGAGCCCTCAATGAAACTCTCTAAATATTTCTTTCTTGGAATTATTGTAACTCCTATTTCTACAAGCATTCATATTCCTTCTTCTATTTGCATACCTCTATCTAAGGTTTGAGCTAGTTACAAAAATTGTGGCTTTTCTCAGTGAATATTGTTTTAATTTACAAAATAGACTAGTGGTCATGAAAACAAAAGAAGAGGAAGCATGATGATTATGTGGAAATTGTAGATTAGTTTGCAAGACTCAAGGGACCATCATGAAAAGGCCAAGGAATCAACATGATAATTAGGATCCTTTGTATATTACACCGAGAGAGAAGTGGACAATATTTTCGGTTGATATGTTTAGATTTTAGACAAGTCTAAATAACTTGAAAGAAACAAATATTTCAATGAATATGAATGACACAAGAATTCTACTACATTTATAGAAGGACAAAGAATAGAGAAAAAGAACATTAGACAAAATTAATTGAAGAACAAAGAACATTAGATGAAATTAAAATTAAAGAAATTACTACTTGGGATGAGCATAGTTTTTATAATTTCTTGCACCTTCCAATTGAACAAATGAAATTGATTTATAATTTCTCAACAAGATATAACCACAAGAAAAGGTATATTGACAATATGTTGTCCACCTATAAATTCAATATTAATCAATTTTCACCACTTACAAATTATAGAGAAATATTAATTATGGGTTGCATACATCGAGAAGAATTATTCAAAGAATATGCTAGTCATGTCAACCACTTCTTCTCAAATATAGAACGAATATTGAAACAACCTACCCAATCCAAAGAATGATTTTTTTGGTTAAATACGATTTTTATTTTAGGAATATATTTAGTTGATAAAATGTAGGCATATTTTATATCTTTAGCTAAGGATAAATATTATCTTACATTACTTTTTCTTATTTATGTGGCCCATTATGTTGGTGTAAGGGTAAAAATTGTTGAGACTCAAGACTTACATTTTATAATTAGATTTTTACTTTAAGATTTTGAAGACCAAATTTCAAAATTGAATGTGTTCCTGAGTTATGTGTTTTGTATCATGAAATCATTTTAATTATTTAATTGATGCATCTTGTACTGATCCTATAACTTATCTACATGTTTATTTTTGTTCAATATTAGGATATTTTGGTTAATGTCTCTTATGAGGTGTTACATTATATTTTTTTCTATCAAAATTATTGAAGTACAAAAAATTTGTTATATGTTCATGTTTTATGAGTTTGTTGGTATATATTGATATTCCAACAATATTTTTCTTATTTTCTCTCATTATCAAGATAGATTTCTTTTCAAATCAATTATTTCAACATGATGCATGCAAGTTAATATAAAAATTATATATATATATATATATATATATATATATATATATATATATATATATATATATATAAGGCTCTTGAAAGAGAGTCTCCAAAAATGATCATGTGTGCCTAATTGAACCCAAATTCTAGCCGTATTCAAACACACATAATGTTTCTTTTAAATACTATGTTTGAATCAATCCCCCATCCCCCCACCCTTCATTTTGTTGGATATTTAAATCCAAATCCCATTCACACATACATCAATTTGTATATTTTTAAAATTATTTGTAAATATTGACTTATCTTTTCCTAATACAGTTTAATTTTAAGTGTTATTTCAATTTACTTTTAAGTTAAAATAAGAAACCAGATCATGGTTCTAGAAAGTATAAAACCACTTAAACAAAAAGGGGTATAATTGGGACCCTGATGAGGCTAATACTTGAATCGTTGTAGCTGGGAAATTCCCCCCTGTCAATAGGTACCAAATCCAGATTATACAAAACTTGGATCTATTCCACTCAATACCATAGTTTCAGAATGGATACCAAAGAAAGAAAATTGTTATAAGACAAAGATAAATAAATGTGGTGTAGAAGTTATTCTTAATTTACTTGAGAGAATATCTTGATATTTGGTGGAGATGATTCATGAAAGTAATTTTCTCTTTGAAGGATTTATTAATATACTTGAAAAAAAAAAATTCAATGTTTGTTGTATATCAAGTATTCTATTCATACTATTTTTTGAGGAGTTTTATATTATTTAGTGCATATATGCACATTTTATTAAAACTTCAGTGTAACCATGTGATGACACTTTATGCGAATCACATGACACTTTCATTCAATTTTTAAGTTCAAAGTTTTTTAACGATCATACACTATATCAAATTCACATAGTCAAATTCAATAATGCACTTGAAAATAATGTCTTTTTATACTTTTTCTATTAAGATAATATTGGAGTAGATAATTTCAATATAAACCCTTTAAACACTTAATGAATAAATGTTATACAATTGAAATAAAGTTTGAAACATGATTGCAATATTAAATTCCCTCAACATATGTATCTACTTTCAGAATAAATAAATAGGTTTGGGATCCTTAGGTCCTTTCATTGTCCGTGAATTTGGCCTTCATTGAATGTAGAAAATGATATCAATCCTCGATACGTTTAGCTCGATATGGTTATAAAAGATGAAATTCAAGCAAGGAAAAATCCAATTCATTTGTCAACATTCTAATTTACCAGTGCATAAAGGAATTTTGGAGTGTTAATTAGGTAATGGACAGTCATATGATTGAAGGTGCAGAGGAAACAAATCTCCAGATAACCCAGATGGTGGCATCCAAAGAATTTCTACTTTTCTTATCCATCAGGTTCAGGGAATTGACCTTGGATAAATCTCACGCTTAGTATGGGCTCCTATCTCATAACCTTATCCTACAATAATAAAAGGTGGAAAGGTTGCAACTATCATTTGAGATGTTGCATTTCAGATTGGACAACCCTAGTTCCAGAGAAAGCAGAATGGTACACTGAAATAAACAGTGAGTATTCAGAGGATTTGACTTGAAAAGGGAGGAGTATTCTAGCATGTAGGAGTCGAATAAGGGTGACAGGGACTCAGGGATGAAAACACATATCCTTTAGATCAATTCTAGAAATGTTGAGTCAACTTAGATGAATGTTGATATGGGCTATTAGTTTATTTAGAATGGAGTAATATGGAAAAATTGTAAGTCAAAATAAGTCATTTTGGATGTGTGGGTACTATATGAATGATGTTGTAGAAGCTAGAGATGATTTTGGATGATGTTGTACAAGGTTATGGCCTTCAACTAGAAATTTTAATACAAATCCATTGTCATTCCTTTCTAGAAAAAATATATAGAAAATTGATTATTAATTATAATAAAAATAATGTAAGAAATCTATGTTTTAGAGAAATATTAATTGTATGTTATTTTAAATATAATGTATTACACAATTAGATATTCTCTGAATCTCCTTTCTCTTTCATCAACATTTCTAAGTATTCAACAATGTTGTTCCTTATATGGAAGCCTTACGTAATAGGTCAAGCATATCAAAATTATAAGAAAATATTATTATTTGTGACAACAGTAAAATCACAACGAAAAATAACTCAAATTAGTTAGTATGTAATTTTTTTTATTCACAGAATAACAAAAAAGTTATGTTTTTTTCTCTGGAAAATAATATTGAAGCAATTCAAAAATAAATATTGAACACATGTAATAACTAGTTTAGTCAGTATAGTACCCTTTTCCTCTTGTATCTGAAAAAAAAAAAAAATCTATACTACTTTATTGTTATTATTATTCATATTTGATTATGATTGTTAAAATAATTAATAATAGATACTTGAAATTACTAACGTTATTGTCATTAGATAGTTTCATAAGTACGATAATTCTCGCACACTAATCTATTATTCATGAAAGTCTCAATGAACTTATCATTTAACACAAAAAATTAATAATAAAAATGAATTATATTACTATTTAAATTCATAATTTATTTTTATCTTATCAACTATAAAGTGGTCTAAATTTCCTATAATAATATATAATGATGACGCCGATGATGATGATGATTAACATCCACTAAGCGTGAATATAGTCACTTGGACCTTTCTAGGGCATAAACTGATTACTCATAATCTTTGGAATTTTATTTCTATGCTCCAAAAGTGCTAAGAGAAGCATTCAAAGATCAACATAGTTTTGTTGAGATAAAAGGTCGAAAAAGTTGGCTATGTCACAAATATTTTTCTAGTTAGAGGAAATTTTAGCCTAAAAGTGCCCATGATATTTTCACGTAATTTCGATGTCATAATATGTAAACCAATAAAAACGCTTTAAATTCAAAAAAAGGTACATATAAATATTTTGGAGGGAAAAGAACAAAAACTAACCTTTTTCATTGTATTTTTGGCTTATCTCCTTATAGGTTTACTCAAAATTCAAGTGTAGACACTCCATGGATTCAGAATTAAATTTCGCATCCAACGAGTACCCATTATGCATACTTTTGAGAAGACTCGCATTGATAAAAAAAAATGAATATACACTAAAAAAATGTGTTGAAACACATTTTTTTTAATGTATATTCACTTTTTTTTATCAATGTGGGTCTTCTCAAAAGCATGTATAATGGGTACTCGTTGGATGCGGAATTTATTCTGCATCCAATGAGTGTCTACACTTGAAATTTGAATAAACCTATAAGAAGATAAGCCAAAATTACAATTACACAAATTAGTTTTCTTATTTTCCCTCCAAAATTCATAACTCTTATTTTATTATTTTAACTATATTTTATTATTTTTCATTAGGAGACCACTTTTAGGCCGAGATTTCCTCTAATTGAAATTTACTATATCAAATTATAATTAAATTGGTTAGTTATAGTAATGTATATAATAATCTTGTCAACAAATAATATTAATCAAATTTTTAATGGGCTACCATAAATAATATTAGAATAAAACAACTAATTGAGATCAAGATTAAGACGTTAAATATTTGGTTGTGCAATTATATATATATATATATATATATATATATATATATATATATATAATTATGTAGTTTATCATGATAATTTTATCAAAAAATAAAAAAAAGGAATAAGAATAATTAATAATAACTTATTATTGTTCATTAAGGCATGAAGACTTGAACTATTTTCTTCTACAAATTTGTATAAATTTGTGTCACATAGTTTATTATGATAGTTTTATCACAAAAATAGTAAATATATTTATTCAAAGTAGTGAATTAAGTTATTTTCTAGTTCTTATTTTTGGAAAAACTCAATGTATATAAAGTCAAAATTCTAGATCCACAGTATAATTCCAATTTTAAAGAAATATGTGTTTAAATGTTATACAATTTTTTCCCACTTAATCAATACCTTAAATCTAATAATCCTATCATGCAACATAAGGTGGGTGATTCCTTTTCTCTCTTTGGTAGGTTAGTAAAACAAACTTTAGAGCGAGGAAATTCATTGTCAGTTGAATCTTTCAAATTCAGACAGGGGAGATTGAGCATGTTGATAAGATCAATTTCCTATAGAAATAATTTTCGGGTACGTTGGGTGCTATATAATGTCATTAACCTTCTCAAGGAAATAAATAGAGATAATGTTAGAACCTCCAAAAAATATTCATTAAACAAAATTTCATAGTTACATTACCAGTTTGTAGAGAAGCCTCATGGCGTAAATATTTTGGAGTAGATTTCTCCACAATTATTTTTGGTAGTTTTTAGTTTTGGAAGATTAGATTAATTATCTTCCTACTCAAAATGATTAGGGTTAAGGAGTGAGTCTTATAAAGGCCAAAATCAAATCAAAGTTTACACACTAATCAAGTGGGAGCCTCTTTACCATTTGACTAGGCCTTACCATCAATTAATTAATTAATATCATAAATATTGGCCATCAATATAACACAACCATGCTATAACCGTAGCGCATCAAAAAATAAATGCATCTCATTATATTAAAATAAAACATGTAATTATATACCTAAAAATAACATTATTTCTTCTTATCACCTTATCTCTCCTCATATCATCATGTAATTTAAAATGGTTCCATCATAAATATATATATATCAAATTATATACACGCTTGTTTCTTAGGTCTTCAAACACCATGAAAATGTAACATTGCATCCAACAGGTAATCCAACAAAAATGATATGCCAACAAATAGTAAATAACAATATCGAAAAAAGTAACTTGTGTTATCAATATAACCAAAATTAGTTCTCTTGAAAGCATACTACACATAAGAATAAAATGATGGATGTTATAGCATCATTTATCACCATTATATACTTGATGACTTATGCATTGGCCTTGGGCAACCCTTCCATTCACACTTGGTCATATTTCATAAAAAACAGTATTTCAAAACCCATACACGACTCTGCTCAAAATTTTCTGCATATAACCACGAGTCCATACATAGAGAACTCGTGTATTCTATTTAAAATATTAAAAATTATATCATTTCTATATTTTTAAGGTGGGTTTTACGATTTTTTATGTAACTTAACTACCCTAACATGTGGCCTAACTGTTCCCCAATAGAAAAAACTAATTTGAGGGAGTATAAAAACCCCTCAAGGGAATGGCCTAAGGGAGGAAGAGAGAGAATTATAGATATTATACCATGTTATAGCCCTATCCAAGTCTGATATTTCCCCTATGCCTCCTGCACTTCCCAGATTTTCAAGAAACCCTTGTTTCCTTGTGATGTTCACTCATCCTATGTGACATCCATCATGCGCTATTCTTGGAAGAATTTTTGCGAGGCTAGGGTTGGACGGATCTAGAGGAAGGTTTGCTAGAGGCTATGCCATATTTCAAGTGATCCCTCCACATTTATTTATTGTACATGTTATCAATAAAAATAAGTGCCATCTTGTTCCTAATTTTCACATGTCATATATCTCTTATGCATGTTTAATGATCTTAAATAGTTCATTTATTGTTATTTTTATGAGATTATGCATGTTTTTTACTAACATCTAGAACATATATATGATGTACACCTAGGTTTTTGTGCTCGTTCTTTGTTGGTTTGTACGTTCTAGAGCATAAGGAGTTGCAGGGAGTTTGAACCTCGCAAGATCTACAACAACCGAAGGATAAATGGGTAAGGTCTGCAACTCTTAGTTTCTAGTTTAAGGCATAGAATTTGGTTAATTGAGTCCTTCTTGTGATGACATGCCCCTGCTCTGTGAAGGTTTAACAACCCAAGACCTTAGGTTAACATTTCCCATAACAATGGGGAAACATTCATTAACTCAAGAACAAGCCTTGGACTTTTTTATGTAGAATAGAAAAGGACTCTAATTGAAAATAAGAAACAAGAACATCGTATGTATCCACATAATCAATCCCAATGGAAGAGCAGAGTTAGCATATTAATTGTATATCTTTTTTAGACCAAATGTATATGAAATGACAACAAAAATTTAGACATTAATGTCAAAATATGAGGCCTCACGTCATAATGAAATTATTTCAAACTAATAAAATAATCAATGGTTGTTAAAATATGTTTACCGAGACACAATTCTAGATGCCTAGGTAATAAAGAAAATTCTTTGTGGATAGATTGATAAAGACACAAGGTCTCTGCTTATTTCAAAATAAGAGAATGAAAAATATACTAAGTAACAACTTCGTGTAAAATTTACAGTGAAAATTGAGAGGAATTTGACAAAATTCCTATGCATGGCGTTCATATAGGTTTTTTGCTCAAAGCCCTTAGGCCTTAAGAACTCCCTTATATGGTATGGTAGGTGTGAAAATAAATGGAACATAAGTTCATCTAGACTGAAAATGAAGCAACAATAGGGTTATCCCAAATTAAGGTGTGAAAGAAACTGTATAACATTTTGAAGTTAGGCTAATAATTCTATGAGACCTCAATATGTTAAATGAATCATTTAATAAAGTTATTTAGGAAGAAAATAATAATTAAAATTAAACCCTAATAAAATTCATTTGGCGATTCAATTAAAAAAAGAGTGATTAAAATAATGGCTATGGTCATCATAATTAAGGGGAATGTTGCATGCCAGAAAATCCAAGCCCGAGGTTCCAGGAACTCGAGGGCTTCAAGTTAAAATGCAGAAGAATTAATGTCATCAAATATTGGGAAAAGATGGTTGCAAGTATATTGAATAGGAAAAAATTTCATAGGCTTATCAAAAATCAAACTACTACCAACCATAAGTGATCAGAACTGGATCATGGACCTAAGTGATAGCTCAAAATTCAAAGTGTTCGGAATTTTTCTGAACCTAAGTGATCGGATAGATCTCGTCTTCTTGATTCTGTCACCACGAACAATTCGAAAAACCGACATCATATGAAGAAGTTATCACAGTTTGAAAAGTCCAGTAAATTGAAAAATTTGGACTTTGACCAAGTTTGACTTGGATTTGGGAAAAATTAAAAAGAGAATATTCCAGGGAAAATTCTTGGAATATTCCCTAGAATATTTTGTGAAATATTCCAGTCGATCCAATCAGCTCTTGACACATGGCGCAATATTATTGATTGAAGGATTGACTGTTTATTGGTTCGACCAATCGGAGGGGCCACGTGGTAGGCCCAGAGGCCACCACGTGGCCCAGGTATGGCATATTAAAATTTTGGTGGACTCCACGGGAGTTGATTTCCCGACCTCCTACCTACAAGTGCCGCATTTTATCGTTGGATTGTATATCAGTTCTTATTAACTATGGGAGAGCGACAATATTAAACGTTATATGGTAATCAATATGGGGTTTAGAAGGGGGCCAACCCCCCATATGGTCTTGGTGCCAGGAACCAAGGGCTAAGCCCTTTCCACCAACGGTTCTAGAACCATTAACTCTGGTGGGGAAGCCTATCACATGCAGCATAGAAATTTAATATATCCGCATGGTTTATGTCGACGATTACGGCTAATTAACCGCGGTCAGTTCGACCATGTGCCCACTTTAATTGCTTTAGTTTAATTCCAGCGGTTTTCTTGATGGAATTTTGGAGCGCCCACCAAATATTGTGGTTATGCCGAATCTAACTAGAGTTAAGTCCAGTTCTCCACAATTAGTGGAGCGTTTTTGGGTGTCATTGGGAAAAATGAGTTCAAGCTCTATCTTAAGCTAGATTCGACCAATTTTGGAGTGCCAATAGTCAATTTAGACTATCTCCAACATTACAGAAACATTGATGAGGGTTGCAGAGCCATCAGAGGACTTTTGAGCATATTTTTTCTTCAAAGAAGTCCTAGGGGCCACCATGGGCCAGCAGTAGTTTGACGCCTAGCCAGGGGAGCTAGAGGCCTTATTTAGAAATCCAATAGTCAATTTTTTATGTTTCGGAAGTTCTAGAACTAATGGTGTGGTATGAAGGTCTTGTAGATTACTTTTGAAGGCAGAGATTCTTCAATGGAGTTCCAGGGGCGACTAGTGCCATCTTTTCCCAACAACAGTTCAGGGCCTTGCCAAGGGTAGCTAGAGGCCTTATGCAGCGAACCAATAATCATTTCTGACCGTAATGAGCATTATGAATCCATTGATGGAGTTTTCATAAGCTTTTGAGGAATTCTAGAGGGAAAGAACCCATCAGAGAAGTTTTTAGTGACCCGAGTGCCAAGGGGTGCCAACAGGTGTTGGAGGCGAAACCGGAGGCCATTTTCAGTGAACCAATAGGATATTATGACTATTTTTAGCATTTGGAATCTAATGAAGTTATTTCTAGAGCCATTTGAATATTTCCAGAGCTTGAGAATCTACAGGGAAATTTTGGGAAGCCTAGGGCATACGGTGGAGGAAGGCCTAGTTTGGGGATGCAGTGCTCGTTTTGAAAAAATGATCAATCCATTTTTTGGTGTCTGATGTGTTCTAGAGAAATTATGTTAGGTTTCATGGACAGTAAAATAATTCTGAAGGAGTTAGTGCCATAGAGAAGCTCAGTGTAGCTCAGAGCATGAACAGAAGGAATCAATTCTAAAGGGAACCTATATTTGTTTGCAGAGTGATGACAGTCATGACAGGGATATCGATGGTGTTCTAAGCCCTTTGGTTCAGTTCAGTAACCATTGAAGTTAAGTTTGTAACTTGTAAAATAATCTTTTCCATAATACCAAAGAGCCAAGTCAAGATGACAAAAGCTCAAGGAGATGTAGCCCACAATATTTGGGTGAACTCCTAGATTAATTTTGTTGTTATGTGTGTGATCCAGGTGGATGTTGGTGGTCACCCACCTATTCCACTTGGGGCCCCACCATTATCTCTTTCAGTTTTTCAGTTTCGGCACAACTTACTATTTTTAGCAGTTTTTTGGGTCCTGAACTTCCGGATTCGTTTTGAGGCCCTAAATGAGGTATGGTTTGCATCAAATGGAGATTGTATGCCAAAGTTACGTCCCCGAGAAGTTGAAACACCAATTTACCCAAACAGGGCCCATATTTTTGGCGCTTTATATCCTAGGGTTAGGGTTTTGGATGTTTAGGGCTTTCCATTGTTTATAAATAATAAATAGGCCCTTGAGCCTCATTGTAACTCAGTTCAGAGGCCTGTAGCCACCACATCTTTTCTCAGAGATAGCTACTAGCACCCTAGCTAGTTTATTTCCTTTCTATCTATAAGAAAATTTCAGCTCTTTGATATTAATGAAATGAAGTGATTTTTCCGCTACATCTTTGTATTTATGGTTATATGTTTATTCTATTGTGTTCCTGCATAAATCTGGTCAATGGTATTAGAGCGGTCTGCTTTTTCTTGATCCTTCTTTTCATGTCCCCAACGAGGTCAAGGTATAAGGAGTTAGGGCTCAATCTGGTGGAACCTTTGCAAGATCAGCATCGCAAACCCCGACGGACGCCCATGGTGGATGAAAAGAAAGATGAGGGAGCAAGAGATCCTATCAAAATATTGCTCAAGGAGGCCCTCGAAAAACAAAGGAATGCGATGATGGATAAATTTTCCCAAATCCTTCAACAGCTGCCCACCGGTGGCGTATTTGCATCCAGCAGCCACTCTTGAGGTGTGACTCATTTTAAGGTACAAGTAAATTTTTACATTCCCATATTTGAGGGTCAAATAGATGCAGATGTCGTAGATAGATGGTTGAATCTATTACAAGGATATTTCTCGGTTCATAACTTTTCCAACCGGGAGAAGATTATTTTTACACTCCTCAAAGCTACCCCCCATGTCAAGGACTGGTGGGAAACCTACTGTGAGAACAAGGATCAGACAGAACCCTCTCTATTCTTGGCCGTACCGACTTGGAACTCTTTTCAAGATGCCATCAAGGAACAGTACTATCCCATGGGGAGCTATGAGGACAAGTACATACAATGGACCACGCTGCGACAACAAAGGGATCAAGATGTGCATGAGCTGAAGAATTTGTTCCATACCCTATGTACAAAGTTGGGTATCAAAGATTCAGAGAAACATCTGGTGCTAAAGTATCACAGTTGTCTGCACATATACATTCAGGAGGAAATGGAGTTCCTCGACATCTCCTCGCTTGGTACGGCATACCGGTATGCTACCAAGATTGAGCAGAAATTCAAACAGAAGAAGCAAGACTTTGGATCTGCGAATCAAAAGCAAGGGAAAGGTGCTCCCAAACCGCAGAAAAAAGGACAGAACCAAGGCATGGTGGCTCAAGACAACCTATCGAAGCCACAAGAAAATAAAAACACCGCAAATCCAAAGAAGGACATGGGAAAGTGGTGTGAGTTCCATAAGAGCTCCACTCACAACACAAGTGAGTGTCGGGCCAAGCAGTCACTAGTGGCCGAGATGAGGGCTTCTGAGTCAGATGCATGCTCCAAATCTAAATCAGAACTTGACAAGGGGAATGAAAAATGGAAACAAATTATTGATGCAGAGCCCAACACAACTGTTGCCACTACGAAGATCCAGAAGAAGGAACCAGAAAATCCAGAGGAGGAGGAACGTCTCTTCCACTCCTAGATGTGGGTAAAAGGCTCCCCTGTACAGTTCATTGTCGACAACGGGAGCCAAAAGAACCTCATTTCAGCAGACGTCGTGAAGCAGTTTGGCTTGCCGACCACAGATCACCCACATCCATACACCATCGGTTGGCTTCACCAAGGACAAGATCTCCGCGTCAGCCAGCAGTGCCGCCTTCCCAATAGCATCAAGCCCTTCACGAATGAGGTATTATGTGACGTTTCTCCTATTGATGTTTCTTATGTATTATTAGAACAACCATACTTTTGGAAGCATCATGCCGTGTATGAGTCTCAGCCTCGTGCTGTTATTGTTACTTTGGGAAATAAGTTGTACAGGATACCAGAGGTACCACCTCCTGCCGCTATCTCTTTGGTTACTGCAAAACAATGCAATAAGCTCATTTCCCAAACCAAGAAATTCATTTTCCTGATGATCTGCCCCCAGGGCAAGAAGAATACTATGGCCACGACCTCTAGACAGGGTTCCTCTACACGACAACAACAAATGGAAAAGGTTGTGGAGGAGTACGAGGACATCTTCACCTCACCCACAAGGGTTCCTCTGCACTGTCAGGTCAAGCACCTGATTGACCTAACACCAGGTGTGCCGCTACCCAATGGACTAATCTATCGATGCTCTGTTCTGGAGAACGATGAAATCAAGAGGCAGATTCAAGAGATATTGCAAAAAGGTCACATCTTACCAAGTTCATCGCCTTGTGGGAGCCTGATCGTGTTGGTAAAGAAAAGGGATGGGACGTGGAGACTCTGTATTGACTATATGCCATTGAACAAGATCATTGTCTGGAATAGGTACCCGGTCCCACGGATTGATGACCTTCTGGACCAACTCAAAGGGGCGAAATATTTCAGCAAGATCGACTTGAAGTCTGGGTATCACCAGGTACTAATTGAACCCTCCGATGTGTGGAAGACTGCCTTCAAAGCCAAGGATGGCCTTTTCGAATGGCTGGTCATGCCTTTCAGGTTGATGAATGCTCCCACAACCTTCATGAGGTTGATGGATGACATCTTGCGGCCATTCACCAACTCATTTGTAGTAGTGTACTTGGATGACATTATGACCTTCAGCCAGACTTGGGAAGAGCACCTCCACCACATCCGACAGGTCCTCCAAACACTGTAGCAACACAAGTTGTGTGCCAATCTGGAGAAGTGCACTTTTGGCATGACCCAAGTTCAATATCTGGGATACATTATTGATGAAAGGGGGGTGCATGTGGATCTAACCAAGATCCAAGTCATTTGGGATTGGCCAGCCCCAACCACTATAACAAAGCTTCATAGCTTTCTGGGTCTTGCTAATTTCTATTGTAGCTTCGTGTTGGGATTCTCTCATATCACTTGGCCCTTGAGTCAAGTCACCAAGGGAGGAGTGAGAGAAAAATTCTTTTGGTCGGAATCTCAACAGAAGGCGTTTACGGAATTGAAAAATCGCCTCTGTTCTGCCCCAGTTCTCACATTACCAGACTTGCAACAGCCATTTGAGATCAAGACAAATGCCTCTGACTATGCTATTGGGGCGGTTCTTACTCAACAGGGACATCCAATGGAATATCACAGTGAGAAATTGTATAACATAGTTCGCAAATATCCCACTTATGACAAAGAAATGTATTCCATTGTGCAAGCTTGTCAACAATGGAAGCATTACATTTTGGGGAAGGAAACAATCATCCACACAAACCACCAACCGCTACAGTTCATACAGACACAAGGGAAATTGCAGAATGATCGCCATCAAAAGTGGTCCACATATCTGCAACAGTTTCATTTGAATATCAAGTACAAGAAGGGTAGCACCAATAATGTTGCAGACTATCTCAGCCAACCACCGATCGTGGCGCTCACCACCGTTCTCAAATCTTGTGGGCACGAGACTTCTGATTGGCTGCTTCTCTATGAGAGCAATGCAGAATTCTGCCACACATACAAGGCACTCTTGGTGGGTACGCAAGTTCCAAATTTTCACCTCCAAGATGCACTTTTATGTCACCTGGGACACCTTTGTGTTCCTTCCAGCGAGCGCCCAAGATGATATGGGAAGCACACTATAGTCGATTTGCTGGGAATTTTGGGGTTGAGAAAATAGTAGCAGTACTATAGAAGTATTTCTATTGGCCGAACCTTCGAAAGGATGTCGGGAAGCACATCATATCCTGCACTGCTTGTGCCATTGCCAAACCAACCATCAAGAAGTAAGGCCTATATACTCCGCTACCTACCCCTAGTCAACCTTGGGAATCCATCTCCATGGATTACATGCCGGGCCTACCTTCTACTAAGCATGGAAATGACTGTATTTTCGTGGTCATCGACAGATTCTCGAAGATGGCCATTATGGCGGCCTGCGAGAAGAATATCACAACAGAAGCCACTGCTAAACTCTTCTTTGAACGAGTGTGGGTGCACTTTGGGATCCCATAGTATATTATATTAGATCGGGATAGCAGGTTCCTCAACACATTTTGGTCCAGCCTCTAGTCAATGCTGGACACCAAGCTCACCAAGTCCACAGCTTTCCATCCCCAAATAGATGGCCAGACAGAGGTCGTCAACAAAATGATTGTACACATTTTGCGCATGTACAATTCCAAGCATCCACGCACATGGGACGAGAGGCTTCCCTATGTACAACACAGTTATAACTGGGCTCTCCACAGCTCAATCAACCACAGCCCCTTTCAGGTGGGCTTGGGATTCCAGCCACTATGTCCCATTGACATAGTCATGCCATTTGCAGCTACTCAGGCCGATTCGGCTCATGTCTAGTCGGAAGTTGACAAATAAAATAGCTTCATCGAGAGCATTCAACACATCTGCCAACAGGTTCATGACATATTGGACAGAGCTAATGCTAAGTACAAGCAATGCCATGATCAACATCGGGTGCCACACAACTTCCAAGTGGGCGACAAAGTGTGGCTACATTTTCAGAAAGAGCACCTCACTAGACCCCACCGCAAGCTTCGCCCGCTCTGATACAGGTCGTACACCATCACCAAGGCTGTAGGGAACAATGACTTCGAGCTCATTATTCCACCATTCCTTGGTCTGCACCCAGTATTCAATGTGGACCGCCTTCATCCTTACTTCCCACCTCTACTGAACACCTCTGACATTGCAGAACAACTCACACCAATAGAGTTAAATCCAGACTGCATGGAACAGGCCACCACAAATTTTATCATGGGCATGCAAATCAAGAACACTCGCCAACAGAAGATCCAACTGTATCGGGTTGTCAAAGTTGGCCAACTCCTGCACCAAGGAAAGTGGTTCACCAGGGACCAAGTTCAGCAGAAGTTTCCTCATCTCATGGAGGAACTTAACGCAGTGGGGACCATTGCTTCCTAAAGGGGGAGGAATGATCCAGGTGGATATTGGTGGTCACCCGCCTATTCCACTTGGGGCCCCACCATTGTCTCTTTCATTTTTTCAGTTTCGGCACAACTTACTATTTTTAGCAGTTTTTCGGGTCCTGAACTTCCAGAGCCATTTTGAGGCCCTAAACGACATTTTTTGGGAAAACTGGGAGCAACATGGGTCCATGGATTGATGTTGCTCACTCAAGATTTGTATTCCTCAAATAGATATTTCTAACGAGGTATGGTTTGCGTCAAATGGAGATCGTATGCCAAAGTTACGTCCTCGGGAAGTTGAAACACCAATTTACCCAAACGGGGCCCATAGTTTTGGTGCTTCATCTCCTAGGGTTAGGGTTTTGGATGTTTAGGGTTTTCCATTGTTTCTAAATAATAAATAGGCCCTCAAGCCTCATTATAACTCATTTTAGAGGCCTGTAGCCTCCACATCTCTTCTCAGAGATAGCTACCAGCGCCCTAGCTATTTTATTTCCATTTTGTTTGTAATCAAATTTCAGTTCTTTGATATTAATGAAATGAAGTGATTTTTCCACTGCATCTTTGTATTTATGGTTATATGTTTATTCTGTTGTGTTTCTGAATAATTCCGGATTAGTGTGGATGTTTATTTGTTTCATTATATTGTTCTTATACATATTTAATTTCAGAAAAAACAAATGGACTTAAGACACTTAAACAATTAAAAATAATACACCTCTTTCAAGCATATTTTCTACAAATTGTCAAGTGTAAGCTAGATATTTTATTTGTTTAACTGAGTGGGAGGTTATTTAAAAGCATAAAAAATTATCCAACCCATTTTCAGATCAGGATGGTATCGAAGCATAGTTTCTTGATTGACAGAGAAATAGCTTGCTTATTTGACTTCAAAGGTGTTTAAACAGTGCAAAGAATTTGACTGTTTGACTGTTTGCAAACTGACTGTTGCTTGAGTTTGTTGGAGGTGAAGGGAGAGTTGCTGATAGCTAATTCCATGAGAGGACAAGAAGGAAGAAAGGGCATAAGGCATCTTCCTTACCCAAAGGACCTCAAGGCCACCCTTGAAGCATAAGAGGGTGTTTTCAAAAGGTTTCTTGAATAAGAGCTTGGCTCTACAACCATTTGTTTTGGAAGCTTTGTTAATTGTTTTTGAAAGCTTTGGAATTGTTGATTGAAGTTCTTTTGTTAATTGATGTAATAATTACAAATTCATCAAGTGAGGTTTCCAAATCCTCCTCCTTCACAAGATTCTTCGATGAAGACATGAAACGAGACTTCTACATCTTGAAGGACATGGTGCAGATTTTGTTTGAAGATAGAAGAGAAAACACTGGACTTTGTGAGAAATTGTTTTCTATTAAACAAGAGAAGGAAGAAATTCTTAAAATATTGCATCATATGGAGATGCAGCTCTATCAAGCCCAAGAGGCTTTGACCAAGAACATGCGTGAAGCATAGGTAATTCACTCAAATTTGTCTTCAGTTTCCTCTTCAGAAATATGTGTTGGTTCATTTAAAAAGAACGCTAGAGGTGTAGGGTCCAAGTTAATGTTTAAAATGGGCTATGAAGGCAAGGGTTTAGGAAAACATGCACAAGGCATGGTTTATCCTATTATTATTGAGGAAAGAAGTATGAATTTTTGTCTTGGTTATGTGCAATATAATTGCGAAGACTTGAAAGCCATGAAGGCATATGGGGAAACTTCAAAGAGGAATTTTGTTCCAAGTTCTAATATACAAACATGTCAAGTGTGTTTTCAAGTTGATTGCCATTGTGTGAAGCCTATGTTGCAGCGGAAGATTATAGACATGCAACTTATGGTGAGTATGTGAGTTCCAACAGTTTTCAAGACATGAACACTGATGTTAGTCTTCAAAAGAAAGTTGGAACCTGTAGTAGTTCATCTCTTGAAGAAGGCAAAAAGGATGAACGTGCAAGGCAGCATATGAGGTATAATTCTTTCCATAGTCAAGTTGATTATGTTTCTATAAGGCATGACAAATCTGCTTGCATAAATGGAAGAAAGAGTTGATGTGCATATTGTGGTCTATCTAACCATGTTGTTTCGAGATGCTGGAAGAGGAAGAAGGCATACAGAAAGTAGTTGAAGCGAAGGCAACTTTCAAAGAAGGTGCATAAGACTTGCACACATTGCCAGAAGAGGGGACATGTTGTTTCCCAATGTTGGACATTGCATCCAACTATTTTTCCCAAGAATTTGAGGCAAGAGGACATAAATACTAGCGAAATTGGAACCAAGGATTCCATCATTGATGTGAGAACAATTGTTTCACATGAAGAAGATTTGCAGCAGAAAAAATCATCGTGGAAGTGGCTTGGTAAGAAGTGGTTTGACTTCTTGACACAGTAAGACATAATTTCATTTGTACATATGAAAATTTCAGACAAGTATGCATGTATTTATGATGTAATCTCATGTTTGTTTGAGCCACCTTGGATTGATTATCAAGGCAGCGATGTTTAGCTACCTTCTGTAAATTTCTCACCAGAAATTTCTGAGTGAGTGCAAGGAAGCTAGTTCTTGACAGGAGGAAAAGCGCATCCAGGAAGGGAAGTGTCAACTACCTTTGAGTTGTGGTTCAAAGGCACTAGCCATGCAAGGCAAGTTTATGGAGGCTGAAAAAAAGAGGGTGTTGTACTCTCATCTACTGTACAGATCAGTATATAAGTCTTTTGAGGTCCAAAATATTCCTAATGGGGAGGTGTGATCAGAACCGGATCATGGACCTAAGTGATAGCTCAAAATTAAAAGTGTTCAGAAGTGTTCTAAACCTAAGCGACCAGATAGATGTCGTCTTCTTGATTTCGGCACCGTGAACGGTTCAAAAAACCGACACCGTATGAAGAATTTTATCACAGTTTGAAAAGTCCAGTAAACTACAAAATTTGGACTTTGACCAAGTTTGACTTGGATTTGGGAAAAATTAAAAAGAGAATATTCTAGGAAATATCCTTGGAATATTCCTCAAAATATTCCCCAAAATATTTCGCAGAATATTTCATTCAGTCCAATCATCTCTTGACACGTGGTACAATCTTATTGATTGAAATGTTGATTCTTTATTGGTTCGACCAATCAGAGGCTACCATGTGGCAGGCCCGGAGGCTACCACGTGGCCTAGGTATGGCATATTAAGATTTTTGCGAAATCCCGGGAGTCGACTGCCCAACCTCCTGCCTGAAAGAGCCACATTTTACCGTTGGAATGTATATTAGTTCTTATTAACTATGGCAGAGCGGCAATATTAAAAGTTATATGGTTTTTGATATGGGGTTCGGAAGGGGGGCAACCCCCCCATATGGTCTTGGCGCCAGGAACAAAGGGCTAAGCCCATTCCGCCGATGGATCCACAACCGTTAACTCCGTTAGGGAAACCTATCACATGCAACATATAAATTTAATATATCTGTGTGGTTTATGCCAGCGGTTACGACTAATTAACCATGGTCAGTTCGACCATGTGCCCATTTTAACCGCTTCAGTTTAATGCCAGCATTTTTCTTGGCAGAATTTTGGAGTGCCCACCAAATATTATGGTCATGCCAAATCTAACTGGAGTTAAGTCCATTTCTCCACAATTAGTGGAGCTTTTTTGGGTGTCATTGGGCAAAATGAGTTCAGGCTTTATCTTGAGCTAGATTCGCCCAATTTTGGAGTGCCAGTAGTCAATTTCAACTATCTCCAACATTCAAAACTAATTGGTGAGGGTTTTATAGCCATCTAAGGACTCTGAAGTTGGTTTTTGCTTTAGATAAGTTCTAGGGGCCACTAGGGCCACCATGGGCCACCAGTAGTTTGAGGCCTAGTCAGGGGAGCTAGCGGCCTTATTCAAAAATCCAATAGTCAATTTTGGATGTTTCAGATGTTTTGGAACAAATGGTGTGGTTTTCAGAGCTTGTAGAATATTTTTGAAGGCCTATATATGCTTCAGATAAGTTCCAAGGGCCACTAGTGCCATCTTTTGCCCGCAACAATTTGGGGCCTAGCTAGGGCAGCTAGAGGCCTTATGCAGTGAACCAATAGTCATTTATGACTGTAACTAGAATTATGAATCCATTGATTGAGTTTTCAGAATATTTTGAGGACTTATAGAGGTCAATAACCCATCATAGAATGTTTTAGTGACCTGAGTGCCAGGGGTGCCGATAGGTGTTGGAGGAGAAACCAGAGCACCCAGAGGCCATTTTCAGTGAACCAATTGTCTATTCTAGATATTTTTGGAATTATTAATCCAATGAAGGGATTTTCAGATCCATTTGAAGACTTATAAAGCTCGATAAGATACAGGGAAGTTTTGGGCAGCCCAGGGCAAACCGTGGAGGAAGGCCTAGTTTGGGGATGCAGTGCTCGTTTTAAGCAAATGATCAGTCCATTTTTGGTGTCTGATGTGTGATGGAGACATTAGGTGAGGTCTTAGGGACATTAATAAAATTCAGAAGGATTTAGTGCCATAGAGAAGCTCAGTGTAGCTCAGAGCACCAACAGAAGGAATTAAATCTAAAGGGAGCCTAGATCTGTTTGCAAAGTGATGACAGCCATGACAGGGATATAGATGGTATTCTAAGTCCTTTGGTTTAGTTCAGTAACCATTGGAGTTAAGTGTGGAACTTGTAAAATAATATTTTCCATAATCCCAAAGAGCCAAGTCAGGATGACAAAATCTCAAGGAGACGTAGCCCACGATATTCGGGTGAACTCCTAGATTAATTTTTCTGTTATGTGTGGATGTTTATTTGCAGCATTATATTTTTGTTATACATGTTTAATTTCAGCACAAACAAATGGACTTAAGACACTTCAACAGTTAAAAATCATACACCTCTTTCAAGCATAATTTCTACAAATTGTCAAGTATAAGCTAGACCTTTTATTTGTTTAATTGAGTGGGAGGTTCTTGAAAAGTATAACAATTTATCCAACCTGTTTTCAGATCATGATGGTATCATAGCATATTTTCTTGATTGACAGAGCAATAGATTTCTTGTTTGAATTGAAAGGTGTTTAAACAGTGCAAAGAATTTGATTGTTTGACTGTTTGCAAACTGACTGTTGCTTGAGTTTGCTGGAGGTGAAGGGAGAGCTACTTATAGCTAAGTCTAGGAGAGGTAAAGAAGGAAGAAAGGGCTGAAGTCATCTTCCTTACCCAAAGGAACTCAAGGCCACCCTTGAAGCATAAGAGGGTGTTTGCAAAAGGCTGCTTGAATAAGAGCTTGACTCTACAACCATTTGTTTTGGAAGCTTTGTCAATTTTTTTTGAAAGCTTTGGAATTGTTGATTGAATTTATTTTTTCATTGACGTAATAATGAAAAATTTATCAAGTTAGGTTTCCAAATCCTCCTTCTTCACAAGATTCTTCGATGAAGACATGAAGCAAGACTTCTATATCTTGAAGGACATGGTGCGGATTCTATTTGAAGATAGAAGAGAAAGCACTGGACTTCGTGAGAAATTGTTTGCTATGAAGCAAGAGAAGGAAGAAATTCTTCAAATATTGCATGATATGGAGATGCAGCTCCATCAAGCCCAAGAGGCTTTGACCAAGAACATGTGTGAAGTAAAGGTAATTCACTCGAATTTTTCTTCAGTTTCCTCTTCAAAAAGATGTGTTGGTTCATTTAAAAAGCACATTAGAGGTATATGGTCCAAGTTAATGTTTAAAATGGGCTATGAAGGAAAGGGTTTAGGAAAACATTCTCAAGGCATGGTTGATCCTATTTTGATTGAGGAAAGACCTAATAATTTTGGTCTTGGTTATGTGTAATCTAATGGCAAAGACTCCAAAGCCATGAAGGCATATGAGGCAACTTCAAAGAGAAGGTTTGTTCCAAGTTCTAATATACCAACATGTCAAGTTTTTTGTCATGTTCATTGCCATTTTGTGAAGCCTATGTTATAGCAAGAATATTGTAGACATGCAGCTTATGGCGAGCATGCGAGTTCAGACAGTTTTCATGACATGAACACTGACGTTAATCTGCAAAAGAAAGTTGGAACCTCTACTAGTTCATCTCCTCAAGAAGGAAAAAAGGATGAACATGCAAGGCATCATATGAGGTAGAATTATTCCCATAGTCAAGTTGATTATGTTTCTGCAAGGAATGACAGATATTCATGCTTAAATGGAAGAAAGAGTTGATGTGCATATTGTGTTCTATGTGACCATGTTGTTTCGAGATGCTATAAGAGGAAGAAAGCATACAGGAAGCAGTTGAAGCGAAGGCAACTTGCAAAGAATGTGCATAAGACTTGCACACATTGCAATAAGAGGGGACATGTTGTTTCTCGATGTTGGACATTGCATCCAACTATTCCTCCCAAGCATTTGAGGCAAGAGGACAGAAAGACTAGCGAAATTGGAACCAAGGATTCCATCATTGATTTGAGAACAAATGTTTCACATGAAGAAGATTCGCAGCAACATAAATCGTCGTGGAAGTGGCTTGGTATGAAATGGTTTGACTTCTTGACACAGTGAGACATACTTTCATTTGCACATATGCAAATTTCAGTTAAGTATGCATGTTTGTTTGAGCCACCTTGGATCGATGATCAAGGCAGGGTTCAGCTACCTTCTGTAAATTTCTCGCTAGAAATTTCTGAGTGAGTGTAAGGAAGAAATTTCTTGACAGGAGGACAAGCGCATCTAGGAAGGGAAGTGTCGATTACCTTCGAGTTGTGGTTCAAAGGCGCTATCCATGCAAGGCAAGTGTATGGTGGCTAAAGAGAAGAGGGTGGTGTACTCTCATCTACTATATAGATTAGTATATCAGCCTTTTGGGGTCCAAAAGATTCCTAATGGGGAGGTGTGATCAAAACTGGATCATGGACCTAAGTGATAGCTCAAAATTCAAAGTGTTCGAGAGTGTTCTGAACCTGAGCAACCGGATAGATCTCGTCTTCCTGATTATGGCGCCGTGAATGGTTCAAAAAACTTACACTGTATGAAGAATTTATCGCAATTTGAAAAGTCCAGTAAACTGCAAAATTTGGACTTTGACCAAGTTTGACTTGGATTTGGGAAAATTTTAAAAGAGAATATTCCTGGAATATTCCTTGAAATATTCCCTGGAATATTCCATTTCGTCCAATTAGCTCTTGACAAGTGGCGCAAGCTTATTGATTGAAGGGTTGAATTTTTACTGGTTCGACCAATCGAAGCCTACCATGTAGCAGGCCCGGAGACCGCCACGTGGCCCAGGTATGGCATATTAAAATTTTGGCAGACTCCCTGGGATTCGATCACCCGACCTCCTACCTGCAAGTGTCACGTTTTACCGTTGGACTGTATATTAGTTCTTATTAACTATGGCATAGCAGAAATATTAAAATTTATATGGTTTTTGATATGGAGTTCAGAAGGGGGCCATCCCCCCCCATATGGCCTTGGAGCCAGGAACCAACAGCTAAGCCCTTTCTGCTGACGGTTCTAGAACTATTAACTTCGGTGGGGAAACCTATCACATGCAACATAGAAATTTAATATATCTGCATGGTTTATGCCGGCGGCTACGGCTAATTAACCATGGCTAGTTCGAACATGTGCCCACTTTAACCGCTTTAATTTAATGCCAGCAGTTTACTTGGTGGAATTTTGGAGCGGCCAGCATATATTTCGATTATGTCGAATCTAACTGGAGTTAAGTCCATTTCTCCACAATTAGTGGAGCTTTTCTGGGTGTCATTTGGAAAAATGAGTTCAGGCTCTATATTGAGTTATATTCTCCCAATTTTAGAGTGCCAATAGCCAATTTTTACTATCTCTAACATTCCAGACTCATTGGTGAGGGTTGCAAATCCATCAGAGGAATTTGAGCAGGTTTTTTCTTCAGACAAGTTCTAGGGGCCACCATGGGCCAACAACAGTTTGAGGCCTAGCTAGGGTAGCTAGAGGCCTTATTCAGAAATCTAATAGTCATTTTTTGGATTTTTTAGATGTTCTGGAACTATTGGTGTGATTTTCAAAGCCTGTAGAGGAATTTTTAAGGTCGAGATGCTTCAGTGAAGTTCCAAGGGCCACCAGTGCTAGCTTTTTCTAGCAGTAGTTCGGGGCCTGGCAAGGGCAGCTAGAGGCCTTATGCAGTGAACCAGCATATGAGAACTTCTAGAGATCGAGAACCCATCAGAGAATTTTTTAGTGACCTGAGTGTTAGGGGGTGCTGACAGGTGTTGGAGGTGAAACCGGAGCACCCGGAGGCCATTTTCAGTGAACCAATAGTCTATTCTAACTATTTTTGGCATTCAGAATCCAATGAAGGTATTTTAAAATCCATTTGAATACTTCTAAAGCTCGAGAAGCTATAGGTAAGTTTTGGGCAGCCTGGGGAAAACTGTGGAGGAAGGCCTAGTTTAGGGATTCAATGTTCATTTTGAGCAAATGATCAATTTATTTTTGGTTTCTGATGTCTGCTGGAGATATTAGGTGAGGTTTTAGGGACAATAAAATAATTCTGAAGGAGTTAGTGCCATAGAGAAGCTCAATGTAGCTCAGAGCACCGAAAGAAGGAATCAAGTCTAAAGGGAGCCTAGATCTATTTACAGAGTGATGATAGCCATGACAGAGATATAGATGGTATTATAAGCCCTTTGGTTTAGTTCAGTAACCATTGGATTTAAGTGTGGAACTTGTAAAATAATCTTTTCCATAATCCCAAAGAGCCAAGTCAAGATGACAAAAGCTTAAGGAGATGTAGCCCATGATATTCGGGTGAACTCCTAGATTATTTTTTCTGTTATGTGTGGATTTTTATTTGTTGCATTATATTTTTTTTATACATGTTTAATTTCAGCAAAAAAAAAATTGACTTAAGACACTTAAAGAGTTAAAAATCATACACCTCTTTAAAGCTTAATTTCCGCAAATTGTCAAGTATAAGCTAAATATTTTATTTGTTTAACTGAGTGGGAGGTTCTTGAAAAGAATAACAAGTTATCCAACCCATTTTCAAATCAAAAAGACCAACTATATTGATACATTCACATGAAAAATAAAGGAGGGAAGGTAATATGGGAAAACAAACATAGAGCAGTCCATAGATAAATAAAATATATCCTTTTCGACATACCTGTTGTGCAAGAGAGTTGTAGTTGGAAATAAAACTTGTAGAAATGTCCTCGAGATAGCATAATCCAACCCAAGACACAATGAAAACCCTGAATAACAGTGGAATTGATTTACAAAGAAAATTAGGGTGGAAAATGGCGTGAAAGGTAGCATTGAACAACTTTAGGAATGACCAAGAATCGAATGCACAACTTTGAGGTGGCAGAGTAAATGCAAGAGCGAAGGTCGAAGAGGCTCACAAACGGATTTGAACATCGAAAAAGTGCCAAATTTGTATTAGGGTAGTGGAATTTTTATGTTGAAGTTCCCCTCATACAACCTTTGCAATAGTCGAGAAATTCATGCTAGTTACACAATAAGGTTGGGGAATCAAACTTATGGAGGGGAGCCAACTATATTTCCACGCATTCCTTCCAAATCGATCTTAAAACTTGTTATTAATTTAGTAACATAATCAAAATCTTTCCAAATCCAATGGATATTTGATCCATAGGCACCACAATGATATCATGCAATTGAAACCATTTCCCGATGAATACAAAATGAAAACCCGACAATAACAAACCAAGCGAATTAATCATATCGTCATGTGTGAAAAACTTCCATAATGATGAAACTTGATATATGACTTAAGGAAGAATTGAATGAAAAAATTATATACAACATATATGGTCAAATTTGCACAAGGGTTATCAAATTCCAGTGATATCATCAAACCAAACATTCATTCAAGTGAACAACATAAATATCAAAATGTGCATATAACTGTTGTGGTGTCACAACCATTCTTAAAAACCTTCATACATATAATTCAACCACGTGGATGCAATCATAATCTTAATCATGATTACAACTATATCATAAAAAAATAATCACTAATGTTGAATCCTTAATATATGGTTAATTTTGAATCCTTAATACATAGTTTGTATTGCAAAGTCCTTTTGCGCCCATAGCACATCAATAGGAGTTATAGTAGTGCACAACATACATGTTTATATTTTAACAAAAGACTGTTCAAATCTCCTTCAAACATACATTTCACCACCAAATATCACCAAAGGATTATAATACTAAAGCAAGATTAATTGTTAACGTCGCTTCCATCTAACACATACAACCTTAAATTTGTATTTGGGCCCATTTAATATGCATATTTAGAATATCTATATGTAAACCAATAATCATCCATTTGACCATTTTCACCATGGATTCAAACTTATAATATTATTATGGCCAAAAATATTTCTTATATAAGGGTCCCACCATTAGGTCTTAATGGATAACCAATTATAATGAGTAGCTTAAGGAGAGCTTAACATGCAATTTTTTGCAATTGGAATTATTGTCCACTATCGTCAATAGGTTGGTGTGGCCTAGGATACCATGAGTATGGGTTGGTGTGGCCTACACTAGGTGTCATCCCAAGGTTATTTCGATGGAATAGATTCTTATAAGTTAGGGTTTCTTAATCTAAAGGTGCAATCCCCAAGTGATTTTGATGGCCTAGATGTTTATATGTCAAGGATTCTCAAGCTTAGGTGCAATCCTCAGGTCATTTTGATGGCTTAGATTATCCTTGATCACATTTTCTCAAATCAATGGTGATCCCCAGGTGATTTTGATAGCTTAGATGCCCTGGGGTTATGGTTTCTCATGCAATAAGTCAGACCCACTAGTTTTCTAACAAAATTTAACAAACAAACAAAAAATATTATGGTGAAAATGATCATGATGATAATTAATATCTATTATGACTAAAATGATCCATAGAATCTTTAAAAATTAAGAGGGTACTCAAAATTATCAAGCATTTTATTTATATGCTTGGCAAGAAATAAGAAAAACGCTCCAAAATCACTTTAGTTTGGCTAACTTAAAGGTCAAAAAAGTTGCTAATGTCACAAATAGAGCAACCATATAAATTGAATGGTTGGTAAATGTAGATATGCATCAACCCATAATAAGCATCAAAACACTTGCTTTATGATACATATTAGGTGGCTAAATTTTAAAAAATCATAAAACTAATTACTTTATTTTAAATTTAGTTAATATTATTATCATTATTATTATTTACAAAAGAATTAATATATAAGTTAAACATATATACAACCCCAACTTTATCATGGATATTCTTAATGTGTAGGGTTTTGTTACCATACAATGTGCCAATACTATAGCTTATCAATACCACATGCCCAAAAAACATAACTCACTTCAAATGACACTTGCTCATATGAAATTTTTTTAATTAATCAATTTAATTAAAAAGGCAGAACCATCATAACTACTTGGAAATAAATCTCAATTTTTGATTGGTGTATACTACTATGAATATTCTCAAATATTTCAGGGAAGTTAAATCCCTACCATCAACTCTTAATTATTGATAATTAAATTAAAATTGTGGAATCCCTATTACAAAATAAACAGGTCTATAGCATAAATATTTAAAAAAATAATAATTTGATGTAAATAAAAGTTAAATAATTTAAAAAAAAAAAACTTTTTCATTTTTAATTTTGTTAATATGATAATAAACTTTTGTATCCCATAATATTTTAAATATTTTAATATTATTTTTTATTTTCAAATTAAAATTTTGTAAAAATTAGATTGGTTTAGAATAATCTATAATATAAAGTTTATTATGGTTTATGTAATAGCCCTGGTGAAAATTCCATGTAATAAAAGTTAATAAAGAAAAAATAATAACCATGATTGATGGGACACTTATTCCAAGTTTAATGGTGGGAAAAACATCCTAGTGGGTGTTCATTTCGGTTATTATGGCTAAAGAAAATTGGAAAAGGCAATGGAAAAGGCTTCGAAAAGGCTAGAGGCATTATTTGGCATTTATTTATGAAAAAAATGGAAAATAAGAGAAAAGGAAAGTGAAAGGTCACAGGTTTCATGTGAGGAGGAAATTGAAGGAAAATAATGGAAAATGAAGAAAATAGAGGCCTCGTTGATAAAAAGGATTCTGAGGATCAGTTGGCAAGCTTTTGGCTCAAAGATTTTGTCAGTTCAGTTTTGGATCTCTCTCATTACTCTCTCTCTCTCTCTCACTCTTGGAAATTATATCTTTCTTGGAACATTCCAACATTGGACCAAGAAAGAGGAAAACAATCAAAGGAAGGACAAGGAAACAAAAGGAAAGGAAAGGAAAACCAAGCAAGGAAGAGCAGGATCAAGCATCTTCAGTAGGAAAATTTGTAGGTAACATATTGCATGTGTGATTTCCTAGTTGGTTTGGACATGCATGGCTTATGCATGTTGGTATTTTCTTCTCTTGTTGTCGGTGGGATGGTTCTTCCAGGTTTTGACAGTGGTTTTCACCCTTTCCTTACCTTTTTACGGAGAGCCATGGTGTGATGGGATTGATATCGGTTGAGCTTCGGAATTGCTGGATGGTTTTCATAATCTAGTGCGGAGGTCTTAGGAAATTCCCAAAGGCCTGGGAATCCCTTGACCGGTTTTGGAGGGATACATGGTAAAGCCTGGAGATGGTGTCTCGGTTTAGGGCCTAGTGATTTGGAGTGGAGTGCAGTAAATCCTGAGAGACAAGGAGACAAAAAATTCCTCAAGGATAGTGATGGATTGTAAAGGCATTCCAAGCTCGGTCCAGTTTTCTGATCCGACGTCGTTTTTTGTGTGATCATGGTATGGTGAGGGTGGAGGTGGTTTAACCTATGGATTCCCTTGGTTTTTTTTGGATTTGTTTATCCATGAGATCCAAAATTCATTCTTGGAATATGGAATGGGGGTGACTTTTTGAAGAGATATTTGTCTCAGCCATGTCTATGGTCGGGTGGTACGTGGAAGTGTCGAACTTGGTTGGCTCTCACCCATGTTTAATAAAAGCTAAGTTCTCTTGCTTTTGTATTCCGTAATGTTTTCCTTCAATGGTTTATCTCATTATTATTTACATGGTTTTAGGTTGGTTATAATTATGGTTATATGATTGGCTAAATTCATGCTTATTTCATGTATTTACTTATAATTATTAAGATAATGGATGCAAGACCTAATTGATGGCATAACGGTTCAAGGAAGAGAGTAGTGATCCTTCTTTTCATGTCTCATAAGATTTTTTAGTCATTCATGCTTTGTCTTGTATCCTAGACATGTAGATTGCATTGATGCCAATTTCTTGATATAATGTCAGTCCCAGTTGCAGATGGTTAGAATCTTAGTCCCAATTGGGGATGGTCAAGCCTATTCCTTGAGTCATTTTTTCATTCATTAGCCTTGTCATCATGTGTTTGATGAATTCTGGAAGCTACAGGAAGTTCTGGGCAGTGTCCAAGATTTTGGGCTTAAAAAGTGGCACAAATCTCGCAGATGCCCACACAGGTCTAAGGGAAAAAGTCCTTAGATGCACACATGCCCATGTTGTGGGAGCGTCCAAAGCCTCACAGATGCACCCTTGTCCATATCAAGGGAGCGCCTAGGTGATTTCTTCACTAAAACTCAGTGGGACCCAGGGACAAGTCAGGTGGATGATTGGGATAGCCTTTGGGGCATTGTAGTAGGTACATGAGGTATGTGTTATGCGCTTCAGTCGATTCACCAGGGAGGTTTATTTTTGTCATAGTAGCCCCTCATCTCATGCTTACCTCGGCTATCCGGTTACTTGGGTATATATGAGGGGAGGTGTACGTCATAGTTTGAGCCTAAGTTTTTATTATTAGTCCCTGCCAATGGAATCTCAAGGGCTATAGAATTTTCTCAAGCATTGATGAGCTAATAATTCATTTGTTGACCATAAATTTTCAATCCTTAACTAAAGTTTATTGCTAGAAATTTCGATGCAGGAAATCTTTAACCAAAGTTTTCGATTTTCCCTCTTATTACAAGCTTCACGTGCCCTGATGTTATTTTAGAGAGGGAAAGTTATTTTATCTAAATTTTTCAAACGAAGGTTTGGGAAATTATTTTATTCAAAGTTTTGAAACAATGGTCAGGAAAAAGTGTTTTTAAAGGTGTTTATTGTTATCCAAAGTTGTTGAGGAAAAAATGCATAAACCATTGTTATGGAAATTACACTTGTCACCACTGACTGCCACCACTATTTAGAGTTTCCACCATCCCTCTTCCATATCTTCATTCCACTGCCCCCTTTCCCCCTCTTCCACCTCTTCATTCCATTGCAAGCACATTTTTCTTACACTCTTCATTCCAGTTTCATTCTAGTGTAGTGGATCGAATCCATCTACTCAAAGATTCATCAAGTGAATGCATGGCGTCCAAAGAATCCCCACGAAGCATCAAAAATTTCAAATAATATCTTGTTGAGATTGCAACAAGATGATGAGCATAGTGGAAAGAAGTCGCCTTCACTAAGTGGGCCCGCAGGCTATTTTTGGCGCAAGCCTATTTTTAGACTATGTCTATTTTTAGACATGTTGATCATGTTCTATGAGTTGCAGGATGTTATTTGTAGATGGTTGGTCAAGTCAGAAAAAATATATGGACTTCTATTTTTAGACATATTGGGCAGAATCTATTTTTAGATTGCCAGTCTAAAAATAGATATGTCGAATATTATTAGCTCTTAATAATATTTGGACTATAAACATTATCTTATTCTCTTGGAGCACTTTAGTTAAGTGCACAGATGTGGAACAGGAGCTCACAGAATGAATTATGCTATTCCTGAGGGTTAAGTGAAGCTAATTCATGGATACTTCAGTTAGAACTCATGTGACGGAGTCTGGTGGAGTTATTGAGGTAGTTGATGGAGTTGTGTTCAGTTTAACTGAGTTAAACATAGTTGAGATAGTTGTATCTAGTCTAACTGATTGATACACTAGTGAGAGTGGTGTGAATTAATTATTAATTAATTCACTAATTATTAACTTATTAATCAACTAAAGAATACATTAGTTAACTACAGTGCATGGACAGTTTCAGTGGAGACCAGTGAAGAGGTAGGTGAAAGAGAAATGTGACTATCAGTTGTGACTATATTGTTGCATGATTTGCAACAACCAGTGATTGGAGATGCCAATGAGGATTGCATGAGCAAGGCTGGACCAATTCGAGTTCATTCAGAGCCATTCTTAAGCAGTGATTTCATATTAGAGGCAGGCTATCAGGTGGCAGAGATTGGAGTATGTGATTTGCTAGATTGGGCTTGATTAGTGTGTAGCAATTGGAGATTATACTAAGAGCTTGTGAGGAGCTTTGTATAATGATTGTTACATTATCTCTATGACATATAATATACAGATATTTGGGGGTTTTCATCTTTAATATTTCCCATAAAATATTGTGTTCATATGTGTGATTGTTTATGGTTTTAATGTGTGTTTGCGATTGTTTTTATTTCCGCAATTAATGATCAATGGTAGAAGAGATTATGTATTTTGCATGAAGTTAAAATAGTGTGTGATCAGGATAATATCGGTGAATAATATATCATTTATTCAAATTTATACATGGTATTAGAGCGATATTTATCATTGGAGAAATTGCAAAACATTGAAGCGGTTGATTTTTGTGCTGGTGGAATTCGAATTTGCAGCAGTGTTTTCTTGGTGTTGAAGTTGAGATGTCTTTCAAAGGATTTTGATTGGAGTATGCCATTGAGGGCAGCTTGAATTATATTGCATGGAAGGACATGATGGAAGCGGTGCTGGATGACAATGGGTTGAAGGAGTTCATAGATGCAGAAATTCCAAAACTTGCTTCTAGCGATGTTGCCGCACTTGACGCATGGAAAAAGAAGACAGAAGAGTGTCGAATAATTCTGTTGGAAGGTGTAAAGGATCACATAGTGTCTAGCCTTCATGGTAAGGCTTCTCCATTCTTGATGCGGAAAGCGTTGACAGACTTATTCCAAAGCAAGAGCGACCAGAGGAAGTTGGCGCTCAAGGATAAACTCAGGAACATAAAAATGGAGAAAGGCGATAGTATGCCCAAGTACCTCACGAAGTTCATCCAATGTAGGGATGAGCTGGGAAGTGTGGGGGTGACTGTAGATGACGAGGAATTGGTGAGCTTGGCTCTCCTTGGGATTCCAAAGAGTTGGCATTCCTATCAGGACTTTGTCAATGGTCGGGAGAAATTACCAAGGTGGGAGCGACTTTGGTCGGATCTTGTGCAAGAGGAGATAAGGCGAAGTATTAGGGACGGATCTTCATCAAAGAACTCAGATGGAGAAAATTGCGCTTTGGCTGCCAAAGCAAGGAAGGGGAAGAGCAAGAAGAATTATTCTCAATCCGGTGCGAAAGGCAAGAAGCAGGACATGTCCAAGGTGAAGTGCTTTCACTGTCACCAACACGGAAATTAAGCCACTAATTGTCCACAAAAGAAGAAAAATAAGCAGGCTGATGGATCTGCAGCTGGAGAGGCCTTAGCCTCGTAGTTTGAGCTAGATTTTTCGTTGATCGCATGATTGGTCTCAAGTATGATGGGTTCAGTGTGGTTTCTTGACAGTGGTGCATCTTTTCATATGACTAGAGACAAAGATTTGTTTACTGATCTAGATGAGAAAGATCTTGGGGTGCACATCGAGATGGGTGATGATGGTAGATACAGTGCGACCAGTATTGGTACCATTTCCTTTGAGAGGGAGTCTGGTAAACCCTTCGTATTGAAGGAAGTGATGCATGTTCCAGGATTGAAGAAGAATCTTATCTCTGTGGCGATGTTAGAAGACAAGGGATATGATGTTGTCTTTAGCGAGGAAAAGGCTTTCTTGTGCGGTAATGAGCGCAGTGAAACACGGAGGATAGGGGTTCAAGTTAGAACCTTTATCGATTGTAGGTAGATGGCTGCACAACAATGGCACGCAAGGTAGAAGGGTTGTCAGGCCGGGATGATGGCGATTTGTGGCACGGAGATTGGGCCACCTTCACCATTGGAGCTTTGAAGATCTTATAGCAGATTTCTCTTGGGCTTCCTAAGGGTACTCTTGCCGAGCGGATCGGTACGGGATGCCTTGGAATTTTTTTGAAAGCCACCATTCGGGGAGAAGGATAGTCACACACGACGATCCTTGGGAGAATTCACACAGACTTGTGTGGACCTTACTCAGTAGCTTCGATAGCAAAGCACAGGTACTATGTGATATTTTTTGATGATTTTTCTCGTAAGTTTTGGATCTTCTTCATGCAGAAGAAGAGTGATACATACTCAAAATTCTGTGAGTTCAAGGCACTGGTTGAGAAAGAATCAGGGAAGCAGGTGAAGGCTCTTAGGAGCGACAATGGTGATGAATTCATCTATGGCGAATTCAAGGACTTTTGCAGCGCAGAAGGAATTTGAAGAGAGCTCATAGAACCTCATAACCCACAGCAGAATGGGGTTGTTGAGCAGAAGAACAGAACGATCATGGGTGTTGCACGAGCGATGTTGCATGATCAGGGCCTACCCATACACTTATGGGCTGAGGCATGCAATACTGCAGTATATGTGCAGAATCGTTGTCCTCACAGGATACTTGGCATCAGTACACCCGAGGAGGCGTTTTCTAGTAAGAGGCCTGATATTTCCCAATTGAGGATTTTTGGTTCACTTGTTTACATTCATGTGACTAAGGATGCCAGGAAGAATCTGGAGCCGACTGCAGAGGTTGGGATATTTTTGGGGTACACTGATACGCCCCACAACTATCGTGTGTATTTTCTAGATTGTCGCAAGACTGTTGTGCGACGTGGTATAAAATTTCATGAGGAGAAAGCCGCCGTGTTCGCTTGAGAGGGAGCCACACTTGTATACCGAGATGAGGAGCTATTAGTTCCTAAAGGATGAGACTGCGGATGTGGATCAGCCACAAGAGAAGGTTCATGGAGTGGAAGAAACCACTCATGCAGCGCCAAACATCAGAGGGCGGAAGCGCACTACAGAAGCTGAGCGACTAAATTCGTATGTAGTGTAGAATGTAGGAGCTCCTACATCACAGCGCAAACATAGACAGTCACCTGACCGATTTACTAGATACATGGCTCTGATGAGCAAGTGTATCGTGACGGAGCCATCCTCTTCCGAGGAAGCTGTGGAGGATCCTGCATGGGTAGATACCATGGTGGAAGAGTATGATTCGGTTGTCAGAAACAGTGCATGGGATATTGTCCCAAGGCCGGAAGGAAATCGGTGGTGGATTCGAGATGGATCTACAAAGTGAATCAATGGTACGACGAGTGTGGAGAAGTACAAGGCAAGATTTGTTGCCGGGGAGCTTCTCTCTCACGGATTGAAAATGATTGAAAGCCTTTGCTGTCACAAGGTATTCTTCCATACGGACGATTCTTGCTCTCTCAGTGCAGAGAGGGTGGTGCATTCACCAAATGGATGTGAAGACTGTGTTCCTCAACGAAGCGATTGAGGAGGAGGTTTACATAGAGCATCCGGGTTTAAGAGATCTTCGACGACGAGTCGCATGTGTGCGAGCTTGAGAGAGCATTGTATGGGTTGAAACAAGCACCTCATGCTTGGTACACATGGATAGACAGTTATTTTACCGGACTTGGATTCTCCAAGAGTGAGGCGGATCCGAACCTATACCAGATTGTGGTGGAGGGTAAGTTGCTGATCATTTTACTTTATGTAGATGATTTGATTTTGACTAGTGATGAGTTGTTGATACTCTCATGCAAGGATGATCTTGCAAAATATTTTGAGATGAAGGACTTGGGCCTCCTTCATTATTTCAGGACTTGAGCTGACGTAGCAGTGATGGGCCATTTGTGTCTCAAGGAAAGTATGCCGGAGAGACTAGAAGTTAAACATGCATGGCTGCAAGCCTATCGACACTCCTCTTCCTGGTGGATGGAGGAAAGAGGATGCTGCATCGGCAGAGGTAGTGGATGCCACTGTTTATCGACAGTTGGTGGGGTCGCTTATGTATCTAGCCAATACACGACCCAACATATGCTATGCTGTTAACCAGCTTTCACAAGCTATGGTTAAGCCTACCAAGCTCTACTAGAAGGCAGGCAAGCATGTATTGAGATATCTCAGAGGCACATGGGGATATGGATTATGGTATAAACAGTCGGATGAGGTGAAGCTGTGTGGCTTCACGGATGAATATTGGGTAGGGAGCCCAACAGACAGAAAGAACACATCTGGAGGGATTTTCAGTATCGGGTCGACAGCAGTTTCTTGGTACAGCAGGAAGCAGAGATTCGTGGCACTCAGTTCAGCAGATGCCGAGTATATGGCAGCGAGTTTGGCTGCATGTGAGGCTATATGGATGAGGAAGATCCTGGTCGGGTTGTTCGGTTCACACTTAGATCCTACTATGATATATTGTGATAATCAGAGTTGCATCAAACTTTCGGTTAATCCAGTATTTCATGATAGATCTAAACACATTGACATCCGGCATCATCATATCAGATATTGTGAGCAGCGGAAGATCATGTTACTTTCATACATTCCCACGGAGGATCAGGATGCTGATATCTTGACGAAGGTGCTCACCAGGAGAAAATTCCAATACCACAGGGGTAGGATAGGGGTGGCAGATAATCCTTATCTTGTTGAGAGGGAGTGTTGAGATTGCAACAAGATGATGAACTTAGTGGGAAGAAGTCTCCTTCACTAAGTGGGCCCGCAGGCTATTTTTGGTGCAAGTCTATTTTTAGACATGTTGATCATGTTCTATGAGTTGCAGGATGTTATTTGTGGATGGTTGGTCAAGTTGGAAAAAATAGATGGACTTCTATTTTTAGACATATTGGGCGAAATCTATTTTTAGATTGCCAATCTAAAAATAGATATGTCGAATATAAATTGGCTCTTAACTAATATTTTGAACATAAACATTATCTTATTCTCTTGGGAGCACTTCGGTTAAGTGTTCGAGAGATGTGGCACGAGGAGGCAGCGAGAAGGAATTACGCTGTTACGAGGTTAGGGTAAACTATTGCAAGGATACTTCGGTTAGAGCCAGCAGCGAGAGTTTGAAAAATGAGTTATTGAGGCGTTGATAGGTTGTGTTCGGTTTAAGTGGGTTAAACATAGTTGAAAGCTGGTTATCTAGTATAGCTGATTGTTTTTGGTAAAGGTGGTAGCAGATGGTATTAATTCGACTACTAATTATTAACTCATTAATCAACTAAAGAATACATCAGTTAACTACAGTGCATGGACAGTTTCAGTGGAGGCCAGTGAAGAGGTAGGTGAAAGAGCAGTGTGACTATCAGTTGTGACTATACTGTTGCATGATTTGCAACAACCAATGATTGGAGATGCAAATGAGAACTGCGTGAGAAATTCTGGACCAATTCGAGTTCATTTAGAGCCATTCTTCAGCAGTGATTGCGTAGTAGAGGTAGGATATCAGGTTGCAAAGATTGGAGCATGTGATTTTCTAGATCAGGCTTGATTAGTGTGTAGCAATTGGAGATGATACTGAGAGCTTGTGAGGAGCTTTGTATAATGATTGTTACATGATCTCTATGACATATAATATACATATAGTTGGGGGTTTTCAACTTTAATATTTCCCATAAAATATTGTGTTCATATGTGTGATTGTTTATGGTTTTAATGTGCGCATGCGATTGTTTTTATTTCCACAATTAATGATCAATGGTAGAAGAGATTTTGTATTATGCATGAAGTTAAAATAGTGTGTGATCAGGAGAATATCGGTGAATAATATATCAGTTATTCAAATTTCTACATGGTATCAGAGCGATATTGATCATTGGAGCAATTTCAAAACATTGAAGCGGTTGAGTTTTGTGCTGGTGGAATTCAAATTTTTAGCAATGATTTCTTGGTGTCGAAGTTGAGATGTCTTTCAAAGGATTGCGATTGGAGTAGGCCCTTGAGGGCAGCTCAAATTATATTGCATGGAAGGACAGGATGGAAGCAGTGCTGGATGACAATGGGTTGAAGGAGTTCATAGATGCAGAAATTACAAAACCTGCTTCTAGCGATGCTGCCGCACTTGACGCATGGCAAAAGAAGAAAGCAAAGTGTCGAAGAATTCTGTTGGAAGGTGTAAAGGATCACATAGTGTCCAGCCTTCATGGTAAGGCTTCTCCATTCTTGATGTGGAAAGTGTTGACAGAATTATTCCAAAGAAAGAGCGACTAGAGGAAGTTGGCGCTCAAGGATAAACGCAGGAACATAAAAATGGAGAAAGGCGACAGTATGCCCAAGTACCTCACGAATTTCATCCAATGCAGGGATGAGCTGGGAAGTGTGGGGGTGACTGTGGATGATGAGGACTTGGTGAGCTTGGCTCTCCTTGGGCTTCTGAAGAGTTTGCATTCCTATCAGGACTCTGTCAATGGTCGAGAGAAATTTCCAGGATGGGAGCGAATTTGGTCGGATCTTGTGCAAGAGGAGATAAGGCAAAGTACCAGGGACGAATCTTCATCAAAGAACTCAGATGGAGAAAATTGCGCTTTGGCTACCAAAGCAAGGAAGGGTAAGAGCAAGAAGAATGCTTCTCAATCCGGTGCGAAAGGAAAGAAGCAGGACATGTCCAAGGTGAAGGGATTTCAATGTCACCAACACGGACATTACGCCACTAATTGTCCACAGAAGAAGAAAAATAAGCAGGTTGTTGGATCTGCAGCTGGAGAGGCCTTAGCCTCGCAATTTGAGCTGGATTTTTTGTTGATCGCATGCTTGGTCTCAAGTATGATGGGTTCAGTGTGGTTTCTTGACAGTGGTGAGTTTTTTCATATGACCAGAGACAACGATTTGTTTACTGATCTGGATGATAAATATCTTGGAGTGCACATCGAGATGGGCGATGATGGTAGATATAGTACGACCGGTATCGGTACCATTTCCTTTGAGAAGGAATCTGGTAAACCATTCGTATTGAAGGAAGTGATGCATGTTCTAGGATTGAAGAAGAATCTTATCTCTGTGGCGATGTTAGAAGACAAGGGATATGATGTTGTCTTTAGCGAGGGAAATGCCTTCCTGCGCAGTAAGGCAACTGGTGAAACCCGGAGGATAGGGATTCAAGTTAAGAACCTTTATCAGTTGTAGGTAGATGGCTGCGCAGCAATGGCAGGAAAGGTAGAAGGAGTGGTGAGCCGGGATGATGGCAAGCTGTGGCACTAGAGATTGGGCCACCTTCACCATGGAGCTTTGAAGATACTGCAGCAGATTTCTACTCGGCTTCCCAAGGGTACTTTTGTGTAGTCAGATCAGTGCAAGAGATGTACCTTTGGAAAATTTGTGAAAACCACCTTTCACGAGAAGGATAGTCACCCCACGACGATCCTTGAGAGAATTCACACAGAAGTGTGTGGACCTTTCTCAGTAGCTTCGACAGCAAAGCACAGGTACTATGTGATATTTGTTGATGATTTTTCTCGGAAGTGTTGGATCTTCTTCATGCAAAAGAAGAGCGATACATACTCAAAGTTCTGTGAATTCAAGGCACTGGTTGAGAAAGAATTGGGGAAGCAGGTGAAGGCTCTTAGGAGCGACAATGGTGGTGAATTCATCTCTGGCGAATTCAAAGACTTTTGCAGCGCAAAAGGAATTCAAAGAGAGCTCATAGCACCTCATAACCCACAGCAGAATGGGGTTGCTGAGTGGAAGAACAGAACGATCGTGGGTGTTGCACGGGCAATGTTGCATGATCAGGGCCTTCCCATACACTTGTGGGTTGAGGCATGCAATACTACAGTATATGTGCAAAACCGTTGTCCTCACAAGATACTTGGCATGAGTACACCTGAGGAGGCGTTTTCTGGTAAGAAGCCTGATATTTCCCATTTGAGGATTTTTGGTTCACATGTTTACATTCATGTGACTAAGGATGCTAGGAAGAAGTTGGAGCCGACCGCAGAGGTTGGGATATTTGTGGGGTACACTGATATGCCCCACAACTATCGTGTGTATTTTCTAGACAGTTGCAAGAATGTTGTGCGACGGGATATCAAATTTCATGAGGAGAAAGCCATGAAGTTTTCGCTTGAGAGGGAGCCACACTTGCATGCAGATGAGGAGCTATTAGTTCCTATGGATGAGTCTCTGGATGTGGATCAGCCACAAGAGGAGGTTCATGGAGTGGAAGAGACCACTCATGCAGTGCCAACCATCAGAGGGCGGAAGCGCACTACAGAAGTTGAGCGACTGGCTCAAGATGCAGAGAGGATTGTAGGAGCACCTACATCACAGCGCAGACAGAGATAGTCACCTGATCGGTATACTGGATACATGGCTCTTATGAGCAAGTGTATCGTGACAGAGCCATCATCTTTCGAGGAAGCCGTGGAGGATCCTGTATGGGTAGATGCCATGGTGGAAGAGTATGATTCGATTGTCAGAAACAGTGCATGGGAGATTGTCCCAAGGCCAGAAGTGAAATCAGTGGTGGGTTCGAGATGGATCTAAAAAGTGAAGCAAGTAGCTGACGGGAGTGTGGAGAAGTACAAGGCAATATTTGTTGCCCGAGGCTTCTCACAGATTGAGCGGATCAATTATGAGGAAAAATTTGCACCTGTCGTAAGGTATTCTTCCATACGGACGATTCTTGCTCTCTCAACGCAGATGGGGTGGCACATTCATCAGATGGATGTAAAGATTGTGTTCCTCAATGAATTGATTGAGGAGGAGGTTTAGATAGAGCATCTCGAAAGTTTCGAGATCTTCAGCAGCGAGCCGCATGTGTGCAGGCTCAAGAGATCGTTGTATGGGTTGAAACAAGCACCTCGTGCTTGGTACACACAGATAGATAGTTATTTTACCGGACTTGGATTCTCCAAGAGTGAGGCGGATCTGAACCTATACCAGATTGTGGTGGAGGGTAAGTTGTTGATCATTGTACTTTATGTAGATGATTTGATTTTGACGGGTGATGAACTGTTGATACTCTCATGCAAGTCTGATCTTGCAAAAGAGTTTGAGATGAAGGACTTCGGCCTCCTTCATTATTTCCTGGGATTGGAAATTTGGCAGTGCAGTGATGGACTATTTGTGTCTCAAGGCAAGTATGCCCAAGAGATACTGGAGAAGTTCAACATGCATGGCTGCAAGCCTATCGACACTCCTCTTCCTGGTGGATGGAGGAAAGAGGATGCTACATCGACAGAGGTAGTGGATGCCACTATTTATCGACAGTTGGTGGGGTCGCTTATGTATATGGTCAATACACGACCCGACATATGCTATGATGTTACCAGCTTTCAAAAGCTATGGTTAAGCCTACCAAGCTCTTTTGGAAGGGAGGCAAGCACGTATTGAGATATCTCGGAGGCACATCGGGATATGGATTATGGTACAGACAGTCAGATGAGGTCGGGGCGGTTTCCAGCCATGGATGCGAGAGATTGGGCAGGGAGCCCAACGGACGAGAAGAGCACATACGGGAGGGATTTCGGTATCGGGTTGACGGCGGTTTTAGGTCGACGGAAGCAAAGATCCGTGGCACTCAGTTCAGCAGACGCCGAGTACATGGCAGCAAGTTTGGCTGCATGCGAGGCTATATGAATGAGGAAGATCCTGGTCGGATTGTTCGGGTCACACTTGGAGCCTACTGTGATTTATTGTGATAACTAAAGTTGCATTAAACTCTCGGCTAATCCAGTATTTCATGATAGATCCAAACACATCGACATCAGGTACCATCATATCAGAGATTGTGTGCAGCGGAGAATCATGTTACTTTCATACATTCCCACGGAGGATCGGGATGCTGATATCTTGACGAAGGCGCTCACCAGGAGAAAATTCGAATACCACAGAGGCAGGATAGGGGTGGCAGATAATCCTTATCTTTTTGAGAGGGAGTGTTGAGATTGCAACAAGATGATGAGCTTAGTGGAAAGAAGTCGCCTTCACTAAGTGGGCCCGCAGGCTATTTTTGGCACAAGTCTATTTTTAGACTATGTTTATTTTTAGACATGTCGATCATATTCTATGAGTTGCAGGATGCTATTTGTGGATGGTTGGTAAAGTTGGAAAAAAATAGATGGACTTCTATTTTTAGACATATTGGGCGGAATCTATTTTTAGATTGCCAGTCTAAAAATAGATATGTCGAATATTATTAGCTCTTAATAAAATTTGGACTATAAACATTATCTTATTCTCTTGGAGCACTTCAGTTAAGTGCACAGATGTGGCACAGGAGCTGACAGAAGGAATTACGCTATTCCTGAGGGTTAAGTGAAGCTATTGCATGGATACTTCAGTTAGAACTCATGTGACAGAGTTTGGTGGAGTTGATTGAGGAAGTTAATGGAGTTGTGTTCAGTTTAACTAATCTAAACATAGTTGAGCTAGTTGTATCTAGTCTAACTGATTGATACACTAGTGAAGAGTGGTGTGAATTAATTATTAATTAATTCACTAATTATTAACTCATTAATCAACTAAAGAATACATCAGTTAACTACAGTGCATGGACAGTTTCAGTGGAGACCAGTGAAGAGGTAGGTGAAAGAGCAGTGTGACTATCAGTTGTGACTATACTATTGCATGATTTGCAACAACCAATGATTGGAGATGCAAATGAGGATTGCGTGAGAAATTCTGGACCAATTCGAGTTCATTTAGAGCCATTCTTCAGCAGTGATTGCGCAGAAGAGGCAGGTTATCAGGTTGCATAGATTGGAGCATGTGATTTGCTAGATCGGGCTTGATTAGTGTGTAGCAATTGGAGATTATACTGAGAGCTTGTGAGGAGCTTTGAGTAATGATTGTTACATGATCTCTATGACATATAATATACAGATATTTGGGGGTTTTCAGCTTTAAGCTTTCCCATAAAATATTGTGTTCATATGTGTGATTGTTTATGGTTTTAATGTGCGCATGCAATTGTTTTTATTTCCGCAATTAATGTTCAATGGTAGAAGAGATTGCGTCTTGTGCATGAAGTTAAAATAGTGTGTGATCAGGAGAATCTCGATGAATAATATATCATTTATTCAAATTTATACATGGTATCAGAGCGATATTGATCATTGGAGCAATTGAAAAACATTGAAGCGGATGAGTTTTGTGCTGGTGGAATTCGAATTTTCAGCAGTGTTTTCTTGGTGTCGAAGTTGAGATGTCTTTCAACGGATTGTGATTGGAGTATGCCCTTGAGGGCAGCTCGAATTATATTGCATGGAATGACAGGATGGAAGCGGTGCTAGATGACAATGGGTTGAAGGAGTTCATAGATGCAGAAATTCCAAAACCTGCTTCTAGCGATGTTGCCGCACTTGACGCATGGCAAAAGAAGACAGCAAAGTGTCAACGAATTCTATTGGAAGGTGTAAAGGATCACATAGTGTCCAGCCTTCATGGTAAGGCTTCTCCATTCTTGATGTGGAAATCATTGATAGACTTATTCCAAAGCAAGAGCGACCAGACGAAGTTGGCGCTCAAGGATAAACTCAGGAACATAAAAATGGAGAAAGGAGACAGTATGCCCAAGTACCTCACGAAGTTCATCCAATGCAGGGATGAGCTGGGAAGTGTGGGGGTGACTGTAGATGAGGAGGAATTGGTGAGCTTGGCTCTCCTTGGGCTTACGAAGAGTTGGCATTCCTATCAGGACTCTGTCAATGGTCAGGAGAAATTGCCAGGATGGGAGCGACTTTGGTCGGATCTTGTGCAAGAGGAGATAAGGCGAAGTACCAAGGACGGATCTTCATCAAAGAACTCAGATGGAGAAAATTGCGCTTTGGCTGCCAAAGCAAGGAAGGGGAAGAGCAAGAAGAATGCTTCTCAATCTGGTGTGAAAGGCAAGAATCAGGACATGTCCAAGGTGAAGTGCTTTCACTGTCACCAACACGGACATTATGCCACTAATTTTCCACAGAAGAAGAAAAATAAGCAGGCTATTGGATCTGCAGCTGGAGAGGCCTTAGCCTCGCAGTTTGAGCTGGATTTTTTTTTGATCGCGTGCTTGGTCTCAAGTATGATGGGCTCAGTGTGGTTTCTTGACAGTGGTGCATCTTTTCATATGACCGGAAACAAAGATTTTTTTACTGATCTAGATGAGAAAGATCTTGGAGTGCACATCGAGATGGGCGATGATGGTAGATACAGTACCATTTTCTTTAAGAGGGAGTCTAGTAAACCCTTTGTATTGAAGGAAGTGATGCATGTTCCAGGATTGAAGAAGAATCTTATCTCTGTGGCGATTTTAGAAGACAAGGGATATGATGTTGTCTTTAGCGAGGGAAAGGATTTCCTGCACAGTAAGGCAATTGGTGAAACCCGGAGGATAAGGGTTCAAGTTAAGAACCTTTATCAGTTGCAAGTAGATGCCTGCACAATAATGGCAGGCAAGGTAGAAGGAGTGGTGAGCCAGGATGATGGCGAGCTGTGGCACCGAAGATTGGGCCACCTTCACCATGGAGCTTTGAAGATACTGCAGCAGATTTATACTAGGCTAAGGGTACTCTTGTGCAGTCAGATCAGTGCAAGGGATGTACCTTGGGAAAATTTGTGAAAGCCACCTTTCACGAGAAGGATAGTCATGCCACGAAGATCCTTGAGAGAATTCACATAGACGTGTGTGGACATTTCTCAGTAGCTTCGACAGCAAAGAACAGGTACTATGTGATATTTGTTGATGATTTTTCTCGGAAGTGCTGGATCTTCTTCATGCAGAAGAAGAGCGATACATACTCAAAGTTCTGTGAGTTCAAGGCACTGGTTGAGAAAGAATCGGGGAAGCGGGTGAAGGCTTAGGAGTGACAATGGTGGTGAATTCATCTACGGCGAATTCAAGGACTTTGCGAGCGCAAAGAGATTCAAAAAAGAGCTCCATAGCACCTCATAACTCACGACGAGAATGGGGTTGCGAGCGGAAGAACCCAAACGATCGTGGAGTGCGCCGGGCGTGTTGCATATTCTGGGCCTTCCCATACACTTGTGGAGCTAAGGCATGCAATGCACGGTATATGCTCTCGGGGCAGTGTCCTCGAGGATGACGAAAGCAGTAGGCAGGGGAAGGCGTTTTCTGGTAAGAAGCCTGATATTTCCCATTTGAAGATTTTTGGTTCACCTGTTTACATTCATGTGACGAAGGATGCCAAGAAGAAGCTGGAGCTGACCGTAGAGGTTGGGATATTTGTGGGATACACTGATACACCCCACAACTATCGTGTGTATTTTCCAGACAGTCGCAATACTGTTGTGCGACGAGATATCAAATTTCATGAGGAGAAAGCCATGAAGTGTTCGCTTGAGAGGGAGCCACACTTGCATGCAGATGAGGAGCTATTAATTCCTAAGGATGAGTCTCTGGATGTGGATCAGCCACAAGAGGAGGTCCATGGAGTGGAAGAGACCACTCATGCAGCGCCAACCATCAGAGGGCGGAAGCGCACTACAGAAGCTGAGCAACTGGCTCAAGATGCAGAGAGGATTGTAGGAGCACCTACATCACAGCGTAGACAGAGACAATCACCTGATCAGTATACTGGATACATGGCTCTTATGAGAAAGTGTATCGTGATAGAGCCATCCTCTTTCAAGGAAGCTGTGGAGGATCCCGCATGTGTAGATTCCATGGTGGAAGAGTATGATTTGATTGTCAAAAATAGTGCATGGGAGATTGTCCTAAGGTCAGAAGGGAAATCAGTGGTGGGTTCGAGATGGATCTACAAAGTGAAGCAAGCAGCTGACGGGAGTGTGGAGAAGTACAAGGCAAGATTTTTTTCCCAAGGCTTCTCACAGATTGAGGGGATCGATTATGAGGAAACCTTTGCACCTGTCACAAGGTATTCTTCCATACGGACGATTCTTGCTCTCTCAGCGCAGATGGGGTGGCACATTCATCAGATGGATGTGAAGACTACATTCCTCAACGGAGTGATTGAGGAGGAGGTGTACGTAGAGTAGCCCAAAGGTTTCGAGATCTTCAGCAGCGAGTCACATGTGTGCAGGCTCAAGAGAGAATTGTATGGGTTGAAACAAGCACCTCGTGCTTGGTACACACAGATAGATAGTTATTTTACCGGACTTGGATTCCCCAAGAGTGAGGCAGATCCGAACCTATACCAGATTGTGGTGGAGGGTAAGTTGTTGATCATTGTACTTTATGTAGATGATTTGATTTTGACGGGTGATGAACTGTTGATACTCTCATGCAAGGTTGATCTTGCAAAAGAGTTTGAGATGAAGGACTTGGGCCTCCTTCATTATTTCCTGGGATTGGAAATTTGGCAGTGCAGTGATGGAAGTCTTTGATCCAAATTTAGCACCTGTACCACATGTGGAAGTGTTAATTTAAGCAAATAGTAGAACACTTCATATAATAGTTGCAGTAGAGTATGCCTCTCACACAAGTTATATTCTTGGATGACTTCAGTCAATCTCTGGGTGTTGTTTCAAGGTTTTCAATTCGCCCATCCTTCCTTTCCAACATCACAAAACCATTAGGTCTCCATGCATTAAATCTCTTTCACAAAAAGTTGAGAACCACATGGTGAGCCCTGGTATTGAACCAAGAGTGTTGCAACTCCCAGGGGCTACCCTACTTTACTTTATCAACCCGGGGTTCATATAAACTTTGAGGTGACAGTGTTATATACATAGCAGATGCATTCTATTCGTGTCATCCTCTTATGCTTTACAAAAGGGTGTTATTTCTAAGGGTTATTGGTGAAGTCTGTCACACTATAATGAAGCTAAACTAAGTTTCAGAAAGGAACTAAATTAAATTTCTGAAAAGAAATGACAGGAAGGAAACTAATCTAAATTGCTGAAGAGAAATGGCAGAAAGGAAACTAACTTAAACTGCACTTAACTTTACCAATCGGTTAAACACACCCTACTCTATCTATCATGCTCCTATTTATGTAGCTATTCAAGACCTTATTCTAATTTGAAGAGGTGTTGCCTATAGTTTGGAGGAAAAAAAAGGGCTAAAGAGGCTAATGGAGGGCTTCACGCATGAAACAAGGCTTAGAAGTGGAAAGAGCGGGGTTAAGCCTTATAAAACCTTATTATAGCACAGAAATGGATTTAGAGCTGAATTTTTTGAAAAGTGCAATGGCAGAGAAGCGGGAGTACAGTTCGGGAGCGGGAGCGAAGTGCGAATTGCGAAAAGGTAAAATCTATGAAGTGCGAAGTGCGACGGGGTAAACATTGTGATTTGCGATGAGGTAAATGTTGCAAAGTGCAATACGCGATATTGAAATATCGCAATCGGTTTTTGGAAACATTAAGTGTTAACGAAAACCAATTAAATGGTGTGAAGTGTGAAATGCGTTTGGTGATGTGGCAGTGGGACCGGCGGTAGAGCGTGATCGCAATATCGCAATCGATGGATCGGAGCGGTAAGTCTTAGAAGAAAAGGGTAAATGTTGCAAAGTGCGATTATGATGTACGATAGCGGGACAACTAAGAAGAAAATGGCGGAGGTCAAACTTTGATGGTTTGTCAAGCATTTTACGTTAAAATGGTTGCGATAGCTGCAAAATGTGAAAACGAAGGAATAGAAGGCAGACTTAGTTGTTTTGAAGTATTTTTGGGAATAAGAAGGGTGCGGAAGCTGCAAATAAGTGAAAATAGAAGGGGATAGAACCGTAGCAGCAGAGATGGAAAATGAAGTAGGAAGGCAAGGGTAAACTTCTCCATAATTTTAATACTACTTCCTGCAAACAAACCTGCGGATTCATGCACGGGAAAACAGAAAAGAATGTGTGATAAAAACAATGAATAGAAATCAATTTTTTTGGCTTGTGGGAAAGCCTACCCCCCTCGAGCTCTATTGAAAGAGATGAGAAGGGAAGTCTAGATCCACAAATTTTAGAGTTTTATCCTCCATGTTGAAACCTTTGCTAAACTGAGAAGGGGGGGGGGGGGTGAATCAGTTTAATGAATTCATGGTCTTGTTAAACTTTCATTTACCCTTATTTACATCTTCATTTCATGATTAAATTAATGTACAGTGAAACCACAATCTTAATTAGTGAGCATCAGGTATTAAGCAGATTAAATACAGAGTATCAACACATAATCATCATGTACATGGACATCAGATATAAGTGGAAACCCATAAGGGAGAAAACCACATATTATTATTGTTGTGATGCAAAGGCAAGCTCCAACTCCCTCTCACCACCGATTTTCTGTAGGCTCCAACCTACAGGAGGCTCCTACCTTAATTCTACAAGCTACAACTTGCAAGGAAGCTCCAACTCCCATCTATTTTCTGCAAGCTACAACCAACAGGAGGCTCCTACCTTAGCCAGCTACAACTGAAATCTATCAAGCTACAACTTGATATGGAAGCACCAACTTCCTCACTCTTTCATAAAATAAAAACCATGCTGATTTACCTGGATATCAGCTCTATTATGTTCCTTCTTCACTGTTGTCCACCAACCTTTAAATCTATCTTATATCATCTCTGAATCTTCACAGCTTCTCTTTCTTCTCCTCCTTCTTCTTACCCTCTCTGCTTCATTTCTCCATTCTCTAACCTCTCTATGCATATCTCTATGATATCATTTATAGAGTTCACCTCATGACTGTTTGTATTCCACAGGGAATTCAAAATGAACAGCTATGACTCTTTGACTTCCACCTTCTCATTTATTTCCTAGCATATTCAGAAAAATATAGCAATATGTATACATTTCAATATTACAGTGGGATATTTCTTTGCCTCCGGAGACTTGCCTTTGCGTCACAAACAATATAAATCAATTAAAACATTTACATTTACATTTTCATCTGATATATCTCATTCAACCCTTTCAGTTCTTGGCTCACTGTGTGCTTATCTTTTCTACTGCTATAGTGTAACAAACCCACATTTTCATTCCTGTGCATTTGAAATTCAGATTCTGCAAATCTAAATACCTTCACTGCACACCTCTTCAAATATGCAATCTCTGTTTACTGTAATTGTGTATCTGTTGCATATATAACTGCCTTACAAGTTTAGCCCCCAAATAATTTTAACTATGGGTAATTTCTAACACTATGCGGAAGCTTTAAATTTTCCTCAATGGTTAGAACTATATAAATAACCCATTTCATGATCTTCGGATTAATATTCTAATAGACATTAGCCCGGCAACATATATTATATCAAATATAATCTTCACCCTTAGTTAAGACTAAAGTATCAACAACCCGCTCTATAGCATATCAAGTCATTTGATTTCAAATGTCAACTCATTCGATACCCCATTCTATATCAAAGGTTCGACCTTGAATTAAAACACTGTGCCAATGTATATATTTAACATTCAACCTCTATTACTAAGCCTACTGTAAAATCCTTTCTTCAATCCGAAGTTTAAACCATATGCTGGAGACCCCTTTTATAACTTATTGAATAAATATTTGATATTGCATAAAATGTATATGCGGTTCTTTAAACCTTGATTTAATTTCGGGCTTCACCTTTCCACTGCTCATAAATCTGAATATAACAGAACTTATATAATAGGCCACATTATATAGTATGTACCTACATTAAAATGAGTTTCGGCCCCACAACGTATTAACATCTTTTCATTTGTTGACTTTGTTAAACCCAAAGTAACCATATAACCCGATGCATGTAAATGTCTGGCCCACAACATATTTCAAACTGCATATATTATTAACCCAGATTTTAACTTTTATTTACTATCCACCAGTTTCACGGGCTTTCATGTTATGGAAAGTTAAATGCCAATATGTGACCTTGTATAAGAACCAATTTATAAAATAACTCTGTGGGCCCGCCAACTCACATATAACAATGCATCCCCATCTAAATATCCCATTCGAATAATATCAACTGTGGATAAAGTAAAACCCTTCATACATTTCCCATGTAGCAATTCGAATTTTATGTTCGATCAACTCAAGTATATATATATGCACCCTTTGCATTTTAAAACCTACCAAGCTTGACCTTGGTTAATTAACACTAACACATATAAACATTATACATCCAACATCCGCAACCTTCACAGCTTTAGAATGCCACCACATAATTAATATTCAACCATACATAATTCAGACTTTGGCTGAGACCCAATGCCGACATAACATAAAAACTAGGGCACACACCTGTCCTTGCCTTGGCTAATGGTCGAAAGGATCGGATGGTCCAAATTTCATCGCGCTCAAACAAAGTGTTAGGTGCCCATCTGACAGATCTCGCGCAATATCGCACAATTAAAATGCACGAAACTTAACTCTCAAAATTTACGCGATGAAAGTGGTAATTGAATACCACTTTAGGACACGTGTCGAGCGACGGGGTATATCGCGTTTTTTTTGTGGAATTCCACTTACCATTTGAACTGTTGCGCGATACTACCGGTTTGCCCTTCCAAACTGCCTTCACTATTCACCAATCATGGTTCCATTTTTAGCTCGGGGTTCCATCTCTTTGGGTTTCATATTTATTAACTCAGATTTTACGTTATAAAATTAACATAATTTTATAAATCACCATTCATTGATTTACACTATATCATATCGTCCCGTTCTATTCATGGTTCCATAACTTCTCCTCATATGTTAAACCTCTGCTTCGCGCACATATCATTAACTTCGTTCGATTCTGGCTTCACTCTCAATTGCTTCGGATTTATATGCGCCATTAATTATGTTCTCACTTCCAACTTGCATCACAAAACCAAGGTTTTATTGTTTCAGTTGACCAAAACTCCCCCACGCTTGTTCTTTCCTGTGTTCTGGTCCTGTTCATGATTTCAGTTCATTACACTGTCACTTCACCACCGATTTGCAGACTTAGTACTGCGCCATCATTTCGCCTTATGCCTTCATGTCCACACTGTGTCATCTCCTTCCATAAAATCGTTCCAAATTCAAGGAACGCATCTTCGCATACTTAGCTAAATAGTATGATACACAGAACCCATTAACATCTCAGATACAGAGTTTCATCACATTGGTTCTTATACATTTGCTTATTGAAATCGAAGCGCTTTTTTCACATAGAATTTACTTACAGAACCTCCTTGTTTTGGCCAGATCTTCAACTCAGTGGCTCTCTCTGCTGCCTCTACTTCTTCCTGGTGTCTGAGCTACCTCTCTTACTTTGCTTCTCTGCTTTTTTCTCCTTTCTTACTGCTGCATTTCTTACTTTTCTTCTCTCTTTTCCATCAATGACAATATTTACAACACTCCATTCTATTAAGAAAATGAAAACCTACAGAAGCAATTCAAAACAACAACTTGAAAATATCACAAGAAATATTAACTAAATGACAGAAGCAAAAAATAACTAATGGACAGAAACAAACTAGCTAAATGAAAGAAAGGAAAGAATGGTAACAGGTAGAGAATCTGAGGCACATGGATTGGGCCCTAATCCATGAGCCCAGCTCTCTGGAACAAGATCAATGAAAAGTCATTTGAATACTCATTGCATTAAAATGAAATTGTATTACATCTCAAAGGTCTTAAACAACAAAAGCCTAATAGAATGGAAAATGGATGGATTGGGATGGAATGGAATGGACTGTATCGAATGGACCAGAATTGAATGCTCGGACCGAAATGGAATAGAATCGACCAAACATCCTTCCTAGCTCTAGCTCTGCTCTATTTATTCTACAGGGAAGCTCCCAACAACTCCCTTGAAAATAGTGATTGAGTCCACTTCACTCCAAGTAAACATAGATTGAGTGCACTTCGTCTTCAGTTTTCTTGACTGCCTTTTATATTTAGGGAGGGTGGACAACCCCCTTGAATCTCTCCAATATTTCTCCCTAATTTCCTGATAGTGTGCTCATTTATTCTCCAATCTTGATCTTCTAGTGGCAGGGAGAAAGTCCCTAAATCATCTCCTTCTCCAAATCTGCATAATCTATCAAATATTCTCACAATATTCTAAAAAAATAACCAATATTAGGCACAAATATGCAATTACCTTTAAACCTTCCTAAGAAAATATTGAAGCATAAGAAAAAATTATTAAGTGCAGAAGGAGAGATTTAATATATATATTCATGTGCATAAGGAAGGTAGATGGGCTTAGTAAAGGTTAGATGGGCCTTATTTTAAGTCTAATTTAGAGGCCCATCATCACCCCCCTACTGAAAATTTTGCTCATCCTCTGAGCAACCTATGCATCCTCCCTGCCAGGTTGCCTTATGGTTTTCCCTGCATGTTGGATTATTTCATTTTCTGTTTGTTGGCCCATGCGTTGCTCCTCCTGCTATTCTTCTTTCATTTCTTCTTGTAGGTGCTTCATGGAGGTCCTCAGATGCCTTAAGCAAAGTTGTTTTACATGCCAAGAGGTGGTGGATCCACCTTTTATTTGAATTTTTTCTTTTTTTGTTCTCTCTTCTCTCTCTTTTTTCTTTCTTTTTTTGTTCTCTCTTTTCTCTCTCTTTTTATTTTTTTATCTTTTATTTTTTATGTTTATTTCATGCAAAGTAAACTCACAGTTATTTTTTTTGTGAATTGAGTTCACCCTTGGTTATCCCTTGGCACTCCTTGTCTTCTATTACAATGAACTACTTCGTGCCCACTTTCTCAACTCCTTTTTACTTTTGTCTTGTTCCTTTTCTTCGTGGAAAAAGTGAAGTTAGTTGCTAGATAAGGCTTAGGTTGCTTTGCTACTGATTTTGGCTATATAAAAAAACTTTCCTTCTTACACTTTTTAATGTTTTATTAAGCTAAAATAGGTTCGAAGAAAGGGTTAGATGATTGCGTACCTGAGCCTTACCATTGATTTTTTTTTGCAGGTGATATTGAAGATGTTGATATGGCTATTGAAGTTGTCTCCAGTGGCTCTGAAGTTGCATGTGATAATCTTCTTGAGGTCCTTTTGGAGCTTCTGAGCAGAGGATGAGGAAGTCCAAGTTTGACTACCTTTAACCAGGGTGTAGATCGAATTTTCTTTTTGTGACAACTTGATGTTTTTATGCTTGCAAATGTTGGAGAGCACTTGCATTCATTAGATAGAGATACATGGATTTATTTTTTATTTTTTTTAAGGCCTACTAGTTTCCTCAATGAGGTTTTCAACTAGAAGGTCTGCCTAGGCGCCTCAAAGGAGGTTTTCACCTAGGATCTTTTTTTTTCTCTCTTTTTTTCCAACCCAATGATCGCCTCATGGAGGTTTTCAATCAATGGGCCAATCTCAGATGCCTCAAAAGAGGTTCTCACCTGAGATTTTATTCTTTCCCTTTTTTTCTTCTTTTTTTCTTTTTCACTTTCCTACTCTACTTGAAAAAACAAAACCTTTTTCAAGTATAGGAATACTTCTAATGGAGCCATGTACACATCAATATGACAGATAAAATCATGTGCACACTTGGAATACATGCTTTGACATGTACCTGAATATGAGAGATGAATTTCTTTGACTGGGATTGTATCAAGTACTATTGGAGAAGAGTGTGTTGCTGCAACTTCATGACTGTTTGGAACCATATGTCAATATAGTTGTGATGCCCCTGGCTCACTTGCTGAGTTGGATCACCTTGGATGTCCTCTTCTATTATGGCAGTCAAATCTTCCTCTTTTTGCTAATTGTTCTCTTGAACACATGGAGGAAATGTTGGTAAACATGAGGGAACTTTCTCAACATATGATTATGATATCTATTCTTCATCAATTGCAACCCTCAATATTTTGATCTCCTCATTTGGATATTTTTCTTCTTCTTGATGTTGGCATTCAATGGCATTAAGAAAATATCTTCTTTGCAATACCTTTCTTGAACTAAGATGCAGACCATTTAGATCAAGAGGATATGTTTGGTAGTGTTGTACCTCATCATTGTAAGTGAGCTAAGATACTTTATTGTATGGGTTTGGAAATGGTGGTACAGGTAGTTGAGTGGGGGTGGATATATGAGATGGATGTGGTTGAGGCTGTGGTTGTGGTGGAGGTGGATGGTAGGGATAAAATGGAGTCAGTTATGGAGGATATTGAGGTAAATATTGAGTATGTTGAGGATTTTCCCAATAAGGACCTTTCCAACCATGTTGCCAAGATTGGTTTTGCGGTTGAGATGGCCAAGGTTGCCAAGGAGGGAGTGTGTCCCAATTAGTTTGAGATGGATGTGAATAAGCTTGAAATTGTGTAGTGGGTCCTTGCATCATATCAAGTTGACTAGGCTGCCAAGGTCTCCTTGGAGCTACATAACATAGCTTATTTGGTGATTTCCTTGCTCCATTGTCTTCCTGGTAAACTTCTTTAAACCTGGGGAATGATGAACAACATTAGCATATGATTCTGCATGGAAAAAAAAAAAATCAACATCTTCTTTTTGCTCATTTTGCATTCTTAACATTTCTACTTGTTCACTTAGATTGCTAAGAATTTATGTTTTAAAGTTATCAAGAAAATTTCCAAGTTCATCTTGCCTTACCAATGTTGATGTCGACTTACTCACTCTTTCCCTTCATCTTGATATGCGCTTGAATGTTTCACAAATTCCTTCAAATGACAATTGATATACATATCCTTTACTCATGAGATTAAGGAGATCAATGCACTCATCCCTAATTGTTCTAAGTAGGAGGTTTTTTAGTGTGTCAAATCCTAGATGATGCAATTTTTCCCTCTTAACATTATACATGAACCTCTCTATTAGATCCTCAAGGCTCTCATCTTCTTCTTGGTTCATTCTAAAAATTTATTCTCTAAGATCACGATCTTTGTATTTTTCTAGAAATATATTTTGCATACCATTCCATGATCTTATTGAATTAGTACCTAGACTCATGAACCATTTAAGATATATATCCTTCAATTTTGCAGGAAACAATCTCAATTTTTGAGTGTGTGATAAGTAGACATAAGATCTACAAAGTATCTCAAATTCAAAGAGAAATGTTTCTGGATCCTCTGTCCTCATACCATGGAAGTTGCGAAGGAAAGATGGAGGGATGTTCTTCGTATGTACACTGATGTCCATATCTTGAATGGGAAACCCAATAAGATCTTATTCATTGTCATCATGTCCATCCATCTCTTCTACCTTCAAAAGTGTATGGTGATGTGGTTCTTACTGCACCACGTGGTCAAGTGGGGGGGTTGGCATTGGAGAAGGTTTTGGTTTTCTTTTTTCTTTTTTCTTTTCTTAATCTAAGTATCCCTACTCCTATGAGGCATGAAAATCAGATCTTCTTGTATTTTTTTAAATATTTCTGGAATGGCATGAAAAGAAAGGAAAGTAGAAAAGAATGCTAAAAACAAAATCAAAGCATCTACTAGACACCTCCCCGGCAACGACGCTAAAAAGTGGTGAGCACCAGGGTGCTACAACTCCCAGGGGTTTATCTAATTTACTTTATCAACCTAGGGTTCATACAAAATTGGAGGTGACAGTGCTATATACATAACAGATGCATTTTTTTCATGTCATCCTCTTCTTCTTTACGAAAGGATGCTATTTCTAAGGGTTCTCAATGAATTTTGTCACACTTAAATGAAACTAAACTAAGTTGCAGAAAGGAAACTAAATTAAATTGTTGAAAAGAAATGACAAGAAGGAAACTAATCTAAATTGCTGAAAAGAAATGGCAAAAAGGAAACTAAATTAAATTGCAGAAAGGAAACTAATTTAAATTACAGAAAGGAAACTAACTTAAACCACACTTAACTTGGAAAATTTGGCTAAACACACCCTACTCTATCTATCATGCTCCTATCTATGAAGCTATGCAAGACCTAACTCTAATTTGAAGAGGTGTTGCCTGTAGTTTGGAGGAAAAAAAAAGGGATAAAGAGGCTAATAGAGGGCTTAACGCATGAAACAAGGCTTAGAAGTGGAAAGACCGGGTTAAACCTTATAAAACCTTATAGCACAGAAATGGATTTGGAGTAGAATGTTTTGAAAATTGCGATGGCAGAGAAGCGGGAGTACAGTTCGGGAATGGAAGCGAAGTGCGATTTGTGAAAAGGTAAAATTTGCGAAGTGCGACAGGGTAAACATTGCGATTTGCGATGTGGTAAATGTTGCGAAGTGCGATACACAATATCGCAATATCACAATCAGTTGTGGGAAGCAGTAATTGTTAACGAAAACCAATTAAACGGTATGAAGTGAGAAATGCGATGGGTGATGTGGCGGTGGGACCGGCGACGGAGTGTGATTGCAATATCGCAATCGTCAGATCGGAGCGGTAACTCTTAGTAGAAAAGGGTAAATTTTGTGAAGTGTGATTGTGATGTATGGTAGCAGGAGAACTGAGAAGAAAAGGGCGAAGGTCAAACTTTGATGGTTTGTCAAGCGTTTTGCGTTAAAATGGTTGCGATAGCCACAAAACGTGAAAATGAAGGAATAGAAGGCAAACTTAGTCATTTTGAAGTGTTTTTGGGAATAAAAAGGGTGCGGTATATGCAAATAAGTAAAAATAGAAGGGGATAAAAGCGTAACAATAGAGATAAAAAATGAAGGGGGAAGGTGAGGGTGAGCTTCTTTGGAACTTTAATACTTCTTCCTGCAAATAAACCTGTGGATTCATGCATGGGAAAACATAAAAGAATGCGTGATAAAAACGGTGAACATAACTCAATATTTTTGGCCTGTGGGAAATCCTACCCCCCTCAATCTCTATTGACAGAGATGAGAAGGGAAGTCTAGATCCACAACTTTTAGAGTTTTATCCTCCATTCTATTAAGCAAATGAAAACCTACAACAGCAATTCGAAACAACTACTTGAAACTATCAAAAGCAAGATTAACTAAATGACATAAAAAATAAAAAATAAACTAATGGAAAGAAACAAACTAGCTAAATGACAAAGAAGAAAGAATGGTAATAGGGAGAGAAGTTGAGGCACATGGATTGGGACCTAATCCACGAGCCCAGCTCTATGGAACTAGATCAACAAAAATTCATCTAAATACTCATTGCATTAAAATGAAATCTTATTTCATCCCGAAGGTCTTAAACAACAAAAGCCTAATAGAATGGAAAATGGATGGCATGGGATGGAATATAATAGATTGTATCGAATGGACCATAATCGAATGGTCGGACCGAAATGGAATAGAATCGACCAAACATCCTTCCTAGCTCTAGCTCTACTCTATTTATTCTATAAGGCAGCTACCAACAGCTCCCTTGAAAATAGTGATTGAGTCCACTTGACTCCAAGTAAACATAGATTGAGTGCACTTCGTCTTTAGTTTTCTTAACTTCCTTTGATAGTTAAGGAGGGTAGACAATCCCCCTAAATCTCTCCAAGATTTATCCTTAATTTCCTGATATTGTGCTCATTTATTCTCCAATCTTGATCTTCCAGTGGCAGAGAGTAAGTCCCTAAATCATATCCTTCTCCAAATCTGCATAATTTGCCAAATATTCTCACAATATTCTAAAAAAATAACCAATATTAGGCACAAATATGCAATTACCTTTAAACATTCCTAAGAAAATATTGAAGCATAAGAAAACATTATTAAGTGTAGAAGGAGAGATTTAATATATATATATATATATGTGTGTGTGTGTGTGTGTGTATGTGTGTGTGTGTGTGTGTGTGTGCATAAGGAAGGTAGATGGGCTTAAAAAAGGTTAGATGGGCCTTATTTTATGTCTAATTTAGAGGCCCATCACCACAAATGTTAAGTGTGGAGGGGGCATGTGGAGGCTGCATGCAAGATAGTCTTGTCTACCTACCAATTTTTATGTTTATTTTATTTAACTTTATATTAGTTATGATATTTATTTTTTTGTCTAAAAAAAAATCTCTCAACATAACGACATATTTAATATAAAATAGTTTTCACCACCCTTGCATGGAACACATGTGTATTAATCGATATCATTGTGGGTTCGTGATGCTCGTACCATTACGTGAGTTGGAGCTCAAGGTATAGTTCTCTGGGCCATAGTCTAAAAAACCCACTTAATAACCCAGAAATTCCAGTAAGATTATGAAAAATTCTGGCAAAGATTTTTGAAAATTCCGATTACAGTCACTAAAATTCAGTATTTTGGGTGCCCTAAGGGTTTTATATGGTTCTTAATCCATTTCCACCATCAAAAATGAAATCCAAATGCTCCAAAGACCTTATTTTTTGAATTTGTTTTACCAGATTTTGGCAAAAAACTGATGTCCAGGCTATTATGTTGCGTCGGTAGACAACTCCGTTCTCTAGAGGGTAGGGAGTATAGGGTATAAGGTCTATTATTCCGTAGAGTTTGAGGCCTAGGTATAGTTCTCTTATTAGTTTCTCCAGGAAAATACCACCTTTTGTCAATGAGACTGTAAATGATCAGCTAGGCCTCCTGGCCTCTTGTACCGAAAGATATTATAAGAGCTTTCAGGCCAGGTGTTTTGACAATTTTAATGGGTGTCAGTGGAGTTGGAAAAACAAAGCTGATGGATGTTCTCTCTGGAAGAAATACTAGTGGTAATATTGAGGGAGATATACGAATTTCAAGGTTCCCAAAGGTGAAAAAAATATTTTCCCGATTATCAGGTTATTTTGAGCACAATTACAAGCATTCTTCACAAGTAATTGTCCACGAGTAAATGATATTTTCATGTTGGTTGCGCCTTGCACCTGAAATAGATTAAAAAACCAAGAAGGTGACCTATGAAAATGAGTCCCTCATCACAATATTACAACTATTAATAGATTCCTAAATTTTATCTTCTTTTTGGTTCTGTTTCTAATAGTACAATCTGTTTAATGATTGACTTAGAGTTTTCCTTTAACAGCTTCTTTTAAGTGAGTTCATGCAGCTAGTCAAATTAGATGGTCTGAAAGTACTCTAGATGGCATTCATGGCATTAGTGGTTTATCTACTGAGTAACACCAAAAGGTTGACTATTGTAATAGAGCTTGTGACCCATCCTTCCATCATATCCATGGATGAGCCTACCTCAGGTTTAGATGTAGGTGTTGGTACTATAGTAATGTGGGCAGTGTAGAATATAGTGGACATAGGAAGTACAATAATTTGCACTATTCACAAGACAAGTATTGGTATTTTTGAATCATTTGACGAGGTATATATATGTATATTAAAGTACTATTACTCAATATTGAGAAGCCTGATAAATTCCTTTTGGGACGATAGATGCATTCATATTATCTCACCATGATGATCTTTTGACTAGTTATAGTTACTACTAATGAAGTGGGAAGGTGAAATTATTTATGCTAGTGCATTGGGTCACCACTCAAAGACCACTATTGAGTATTTTGAGGAAGAAAATGGATTCCTAATACCATACATTTTTGGTTATATCCAAGTAAAAATGATTTGTTGCTTGAGAAACCAAGTCTCCAGTGAAGTTTATGTAATAGTGATTTGCTTTCATTTCATCTGCAGGATATTCTAGGAGTGTCAAAGATTAAGGAAAAGTGTAATCCTGCAACATGGATGTTAGAGGTCACCTTTATGGGTGCATAACATCGCCTTGGTATAAATGTTTCTCAGATTTATAAAGAGTTAACTCTTTTTTGGTAAGCATAAGGAAATACCTTAGCCCCATTGGATTTTTAAACTCTTTTTGATCTTACAAACAAATAAAATTCCTTCTTTTTCAATGATTTATGAAATACTAATAAATCTCATTTTGTTAAGGCAAAATAATGAACTTGTTAAGGATTTATGTACTCCAACTCTAGATGTCAATGACCTTTATTTTCTAGATGACTATGCCTAATGTGCTTGGAAACAATTCACAACCTACTCATGGAATCAATATTGAGAATATTGGCGAAGTCCTAGTTACAATTAGTGTGTTTATCCTTCAGTGTTTTTATTGCATTTTTCCTTCGCATTATCTATTGGAAACAACTGAAGAAAATGTAAGCTAATTCATTGCAGGTCATAACAAACTTTATCTTTTTGGTATACAATCTACTACTTACTTTAAATATGGTCATCCAATTTTGAATGTCAGCTTACTTGATAGTGGAAAACATGTGTTCTAACTATTCCTTTTTAAATCTATCTGGACATAAGTCAGTGCTTGCAACCTAATGAAGAGTACTTACATTACTGGCTTATTTGCAATAGAAATGACCAAGAAGATATGATAAAGATAATGGGGGCCATGTATGGTGCCATGTTTTTTATAGGAGTAAATAATTTCTCCTCTGTGCAACCATTTATTGATGTGGAACACTAGGTTTTCTATAGAGAAAGAGAAGCTAGGATGTATTCTCCAATTTGTATGATTTAACATAGGTAAGGAATCCAAGGTCTTATTCAAATTGACCTGAATTATATTGTTTTTTTTTTTTTTTTTGTAAATTTCGTAGAGCCTTTCTATTTTCTATTTTTAAAAAAGCAAGTTGCTATACATATTCTGTTGCATGTGGTAGCCTCAACCTGCCCGAAGGAAACCAATTCTGTTGGCCACCTCAGAGAGTTAAAAGCCAACCAAAACTAATTTTTTTTTTCCTTCTACTTACTGCTTTAACTACTTTACTATGTCCATAAAAGTCGCAATTGAAACATAAACTATTAACCTTATCCGCAAAAAACATTTAAAACTATGACTAGCTAATATAACCCATCAGAAGAATCCACGGGATCTGGGTCCTTTACAGTGGAACCCGACATCTCTACTTGCTGCATGTTTTGGAGTTGGTGCTCAATCCTCCCTATTCGTGTCGCTGCTTGAAACTGTGACTTGGCCATCTTGCTAATATCCTGTTTGATCTACTGTAGTTCAAAAATCACTATTGGGTTACCTTCCATTTCTTGCATGCTCGACATTGCTTTTGCTAAGACGCATTTTAATTTCCAATATGTGTTGACTGATCGATGAAATAGAGATACTCGACCTCTTGTATTTCCCGGGTCAGAAATGAAATCCATTGTTGCCTCCTGCTGCTTGATATCCTCATATTCTTCATTACTATCTCACTCCCAACCCTGGATGGTATTACAAATATGAGTTGGGTTTCCTGATTCATAAAGAGCATATATATTTTCCAGAACTTGTTGATTACTCTTCCTTCCTCTCTTGCTTGGTCCTGCACTCTGTATTGTTTGTTGTTGTTTTCCTTTGCCTGTGATTTTTATTTTTCCTTCTTGACCTTTGGCCATAATGGCTTGGCAAACAATTTCCCCTGTGAAATACCAAATATTGATCAGTAAAATACATCTGGTAAGCTTTGGTGGCTTCCTCGGGATTTACCGCATGCACAGCAGTTTGAGCAAACAGAGTTTGAACGCCATAGTCCAGATTACCCTAGGGGATTTGCATTTGCATCTAGATACAAATTATGACCCATAGATAACAGTTTAACATAAATAGAAATTGGGGGAAAACACAACTTTGAAGACGACTAGACCTACCATGACCTCTACAGACAACATTCAAACTATACTGACAATGCATGCAGGCCTATCCATGAACCCAAAGGTTGGTACCCTTGTTAGTTTGTCAGGCTTCAGTTACCCGAAACTAACCTTTCATATCAGTGAAATACAAAGACCATGAATTAAGACCATACATCTTATCTCCTAAATCAGAGTGAAAAGTTTGATATTGATACCATCTTGATTTAAATTTCAAAAGAATGGAAAGAAACTGGGCTGGAGAGCTTCGAAAATAGGGTTCGATACCCTTAGCTCTATAGAAAAAAATGAAACATGCAAGCCTCACCTATGACCTCTACCATTGCGTTAAAACCAGATGAATAGAAGACTATAGAAGATTGGTAATTTATTCCATTGAAGACACAACATTGCAAAGATTCCATTAGAGCCATCATCTTCAACTGTCAAATTTAGAGCTGGAATTATGAATTGGGAGGTAAGGGTCACAAGAGCCATAACATACCAATGATCCTAGCGTTGGCGTTGCAGCAATCCTTCCTCCGCATCGTCGAACTGAACTCCTATGTGGTTTGCAATGACATACCTCTGTTGGAAGCACATTTTATTCCTTACACCTTCCTGCATCCGGCGTGGTTTCCCATTTCCTCCTGACATGCTTTGCAGGCTGAGGACGGCAATATTCATTTGCATTAATGTCGATCGTGGTAAGGACGGCCTACTCCACGCATTAAACCTTAATCATGATGTATGGTTAGGTTCCCACCTCTGCGTGGCACTGACCTTCTCCCATCGCTCTCCTTGTGGCACCCCGATTGGGGTTGACCTGAATTTTATTGTTAGTCTTTGTCAAATTCTCTCATAAATTTTCACGTTTTTAGCATATCTTAATTTCCATATAAGTTCACAACTAATTTGTTGGTATTAGGAGTCACTAATATTACAATATAATAATCTGTGAACGAGTTTACTTATGTCTATTTAGAGAAATTTAAAAATAGATGTATTATTTATTGAAAAAAAAAAACATGCTTCCACACCATCACCAAAAATTCCATTTTGGAAAAAAAAACTATAAAAACATATATATCAGGTCCATGAGGTCTAATTTCTTGCACATAAGCAAATTTAACAATTTTGTTCAAAAATTTCTTATGCGAGTCAAAAAAAATTCCTCCATTCTCCAAGTCTTTGGCTAGATAAACAGAGTAACCAGAATTTTTGAATCTTTATCAATTCAAAATATTTATCATGCATGTATAAGTTTAGATTCTGTACTATCCACCAGTAGTTCAAGACCTGTCCTTTTTCTCAAGATTTGGGTCCCAAACTCTAATAAATCTATAATTTTTCTTTATCCCAATGCTTTTCCCATATCTAGCCGCATTTCTCATCTTCCAAGTCATAACCTTTCTCATCTTCCAAGCGAATAATAGCCCCATTTTCTTCTGCTTTGGTATTGAGAACCCTAGTCAAGGCTGACTTGTGTTGACCCTATTCCATCTAATAATCAAGACAAACTTAGGTTGTTAAGGGAGACTTGTATTAACTCTGTTCCATCTAATGTTAATTTTCTTTAAACATTTGTCTTTGTTTTAAACAATTAATCATGACATATTATCATAACCAAAGACAACTATTATGTGATAAAGCCCGTAGCACTCTGATTGGAGGATGTTTTTGCTAACCAACACATCAAACAAACAACAAATAATAACTAACAACAAATAATAACTAAAGTTTACTGAATTGTTGGCCGGGACTACCGCTAGTTGCCCTTGTTATTATTATTAATGTAACATTGAAACCGTATTACATTGAGTTGTATCTTTTACAATTTTATAAACTTCATAAATAAGGGATTTTTTCCTTTCTGTTTTTTTAATCAGAAATCGGATTCGGTTGGTATAAGTAACCTAAACAAAAAGCTAAAAAGTACACATGACGCGCGCCATGATTCATTTGTTTCTACTATTTAATTTGTCTCTTAATTTGTGGTTTTTCAAAATACATTAGGTACGGTTAATTTAATTTATCTCTTAATGTGTATTTTTCAAAATATATTAAATCTTTATCATAATATTAATTATGAAATTAAATTATGTTTTTTATTTGTATTAAAGAGTATAGATTTTATTAAAAATAATTTTAATAATGATTAAAACAATATTACTTGATTTAATTTTTTTTTGAAGGTTGAAATTACTTTTTTTTTTTTTAATTTTAAATTAAGATTTTAAAATGTTTTTAATTGGTTAATAATTATTTTTTTCAAAAATATGGAAAACTATGTTCACAACCTAAAATCCAAAAACATTTAATAATTAAAACTTTATTTAAAGAAAAATTAAAACTTTATTGAATTATTTTAAATATTATTTACTTGTACTACATAGTATCTTGAACAAAATAGAATTTTACTTATAACTTAGGCTTGTAACAAATTTCATGATGCATCACTGTTGTCTATACTGACTAAAATAAACTTTATGATTAGAATTTAGAATGATATTTTCTTTCCCTTTTACTTTTATTTGGTTTAATAAACACATTTTCTATAAATGTAATTAAATATATTCGAACCAAGATTCAATGATTTAAAGAAAAAAAAACTCTATTAAATTATTTTAAATATATTTTATCTACATATACTGCATCATTTTAGTGAACAAAACAAAACTTACTTATAATCTATATTGTAACAAAACTAGTAAAGGAGTAATATTGTCTATATTGGCCAAACTTTATGATTAGTGATTAACTTTTCTATCCCTTTTATTTACATTTGATCTAATAAACATACTTTTTATAAATTTAATGAAATATATTGGATTTTACTTATAATTTATATTGTAACAAAATTCATAAAATTGTAATATTGTCTATCCTAGCTAAACCTCATGAACCATCAATGTTGTCCATATTTTAGCTAAACCAAATATTATGATTAAGATGAGCTCTTTTATACTTTTATTTTCATTTGGTTTAATAAACACATTTTCTATAAATTTAATTAAATATACCCAAAATTTAAAGATTAAAAAACACTCTATTAAATTATTTTAAATATCTTTTATCTACACAAACTACTACATCATTTTCGTGGACAAGACAAAACTTACTTATAATCTATATTGTAACAAAATTCTTAAAGAAGTAACATTATCTATACCTACATAATCTTTTTTATCCTTTTTATTTACATTTGATTTAATAAACACACTTTCTATAAATTTAAAGAAATGTATTAGACTTTACTTATAATTTATATTGTAACAAAGTTCATAAAAAAATAATATTATCGATGCTAACTAACCCTCTTGATTGAGGATCATCTCTTTCTCTTTTATTTTCATTTGATTTAATAAATACACATTTTATAAATTTAATGAAATATATTTGATTCAAAATTAAAAAATAAAATAAAACTCTATTAAAATATTATAAATATATCTATAATTTTAAAATTATATTAATTAAGCTTATATTGAATTAAAAAATAAAATAAAACTCTATTAAAATATATATATAAATTTTAAATTATATTAATTAAGACTACATCACTAGTTCAATATTATTGAATATCGTAATTTATTTTTAACTTATATAAAAAATTAAAAAAAATAGTTTTACACGGCTATAAGGGAAATTCAGGAATAATCTTTATCTTTCCAGAGTTTGGTGGTAACATCCTTGGTTTGAATAGATCATTCACTTAACTTAAATTAAGAGTTTTAAATTTAAAATTATATAAAAAACAAAACCGTGTAAATTAGATTAAATTTGAATAAATCTAATGAAGTAAAAACATTTGTTCCCTCCACTAATAAACAATACAAATCGGACAATAATACATTCACCGAGAAGGTGTCGATGAAAGGGACGCCAAATCCTGCTCAAATACACTAATAAACAATACAAATCGGACAATAATACATTCACCGAGAGGTGTCGATGCAAGGGACGCCAAATCCTGCTCAACCAAGTTGGGAAGTATCTGGTTGTGTGAAAGAAGTCACTTGAATAACTTTGTCCATGATACAATTAGGATGTAGATACAACGCCACGTGGCCTGAACCCCACACAGAAAGATACAATGTAACGCCTGGTTTAAATTTGTCCAGATGGTTCAAAAAGAGAGGCTATTCATCATCCGATTCGACAAGCTCTGATTCCGCATGAGTTAAGCGGTATTTATTCTTATGTATGACGGGAAGAATCTCATAGAAAATATACCTTATTAGAACCTGTAACTGCAGTTTCACATTGCCCGATTCGTTAATTTGAACCATGATTCACATGGTTAAAATCCCAAATAACCTGTACCTGCAATTTCACATTGCCCAAAGCGTTATTTTGAACCATGAATCACAGGTTAAAATCCCAAATAATGGAACTCCGAAGGCATTCACCTGGTCAAAATCGTAATTTCTAATGTGACTTGCAGCTTTCAGTTCGCTGGGTTCGGGGACCTGGCCGGAAATGGGCCCCGTATACCTCACGAATACAATCTGACACCTACACACGCTTTCCCCCAAATATAAACTCAGGCTTGAGTCTGAACTCTGTGGACTCTGCATCCACGGTTCTCAGTATGGATGGGAATGAAAATGTTCACTGTAAGTACTTGCTGGATAATAAAATGCAAGCAACCCGAGTTTCTTCGGAGCTGAGGTATGCAGGCCATCCCCGACTGTAACAGAGCACATCCGCACAACGCTACTTGGAATGGATCGGATGTCGGAGAAAAGCTTCACAGAGCCGATAGAACGAAGACATCTGAGCAGCAGCTTTAATCCACACGGATTTCTGATTTTACTTTCTTTTTTGGGACAGAGATTGAGATGAAGCCTAATATTCTGATGGACAGGTATGAATTAGGGCGCCTAGTGGGGCAAGGGACGTTTGCTAAGGTCTACCTTGCCAGAAATCTGAACACTGGCGAGAATGTCGCCATTAAAGCTATGGAGAAGCAGAAAATTCTCAAGGTCGGGATGATGAAGCAGATTAAACGGGAAATCTCTGTCATGAGGATGGTCCGGCATCCTAACATCGTTCGGCTCTACGAAGTCATGGCGAGCAAGTCCAAGATTTACATCGTTATGGAGTATATTAAGGGGGGCGAGCTCTTCAACAGGGTAGCCGAAAAGGGGAAACTGAAGGAAGACGAAGCCAGGAAGTATTTTCAGCAATTGATATGTGCAGTGGATTTCTGCCACAGCAGGGGAGTGTATCACCGGGACTTGAAGCCGGAAAATTTGTTATTAGACGACAAAGGCGACATGAAGGTCTGCGACTTTGGCCTCAGCGCTTTGCCGGAACAGTTCAGGAAGGACGGTCTTCTCCACACAGCGTGCGGCACTCCGGCGTATGTGGCGCCGGAGGTCATAACGATGAAGGGCTATGACGGTGCCAAGGCCGACATCTGGTCTTGCGGGGTTATACTTTTCGTTCTCCTGGCGGGTTTCTTGCCATTCCATGATGCGAATTTAATGGCCTTGTATAAGAAGATCCACAAGGGGGACTTCAAATTCCCGCCCTGGTTTTCCCCAGAAGTCCGGCAGCTCATTCTCCGGTTCCTGGATCCCCACCCTGAGACGAGGATAACCCTCGCGGAGCTAATGGAGGTCCCCTGGTTTCGGCAGGGCTTCGAACCCCCGGAACCCGACTGCGATGTCAATGTCGGCATCCTTGACGATGTCGACTCTGCGTTCTTTATCCCCAGGCCGGCCCGCTTCAACGCCTTCAACATTATCGCTCTGTCCCCTGCATTCGACCTCTCAGGGTTATTCGAGGACAAAACCCTGAAGCAGGAATTGTGGTTCACATCGACTCAGCCGGCCTGGAGCATAATATCGAAGCTGGAGGAGATTGCCAAAGTACTGAGATTCAGAATCAAGAAATCCGAGGATTGCAAGATGAAGTTGCAGAGATCTGAGCAGGGGCTGAAGGGGCATTTGACGATCGATGCCGAGATTTTCGAAGTAACACCCTCGTTCTTCGTGGTGGAGCTTCGTAAGATTGGGGGAGATACGCTCGAGTACCGTAAGTTGTGCAGCCAAGAGCTGAGGCCGGGTCTCAAAGACATTGTCTGGATATGGGATGGTAACAGACAATAGAATGGCGTATATACACTGTTTATACAATTCTTGTACAGGCAATAGAGTAGCGTATATACACTGTATATACAATTCTTGCGATTCTTCCGATAACATGTGTTTTTCTAGAGGCTGAGGACAAGTCATTGTGTAAAACGAACGAACTTGGAGTCGAAATATCTTGTCTCCGTCGACGGTGTAGAAATGATTTAGATTTTATGTGATGCGACAAATAAAAAGTTTTCGATCAATATCGGGCTTTGTAATTCCATTCGCGAAACTTCCAGTTGTCGCTATTAAAATAATTTGAAGCAATCAATTTTTCGTGGGAGCCTATAGGAATTTTTGAGGATGTTGCTACTCGCTTTGATGAGTCATTCTTCATTATTTTACCAACCAAGAAACTAATTTTAAATTTATGGTCCAGTCGAATCAAGGTGATTGTTACTTTAATGTTTTTAAACTTTTCATTTACAGACATGTATTACACGTGTAATTCTAAAGATGCAGGCATTTATTATTCTGGTCTTAGTCTAAAAAATCTATAAAATAACTTTTTTGTGATTAGCTATTTATTTAAATTTCAAATGCCACGATTATGGTGAATAAATTTTTTAAAATACTCAATATTTGTATAGTTTTTTTGTGAGACTATTTGTTCACAATAAAAAGTTTAATATATTAATGATATTTATTGACATTTTATATTATTAGGTTCTTAATATTTGAATATCCAAATTCCACAATGTATAAGTGAAAAATGTCCATAAAATATTGGATAAACCAAAAATGTCCATAAAATATTGGATAAACCAGAAATGTCCATAAAAATATTGGATAAACAGGCTGTTAAATAAAATGTATAAGTTTAAAAAAAAAACCCAAAAAATTAACGTGTGTATTGCTAATATAAAAAATACAACAATTCATAACTTGAAAATAAATAAAAGAGAGTTAACCTTTGTAATTTAAATTTAAGATACATAATATGAAATTCTAGAGTATTATGACACGTGTATATACAGTATTAAGGCACTAGTGTGTGGAGAGAGAGCGGGCGAGCTGAGGTGTATATTTTATTCTTTTGTACTCAACAATTTTACATTTCATGAACTCAAAATATAAAAAATCTATCCATGAAATCATGGTATGCAATTAGGTTAATATATGTTCACATGAACTAAATTGTATTTGTATTATTATTATTTGAAAATAAGCTAACCTTATTTCTTCTTTTATTATTTTTGATGTAATGTTATGTAACATTAATCTGATAATATCTCTGCTATAACAATGCATACCTCAACATATAAAGCGTCCACTTTAAAATGCTTTATAGCTGCTGTCTTCAATCGTAAACTTATAATTAATAATGATGAATCTATTATTGGTAATCTTTCAACTTGCTTGAACCCTTAAGCAAACTTCAACTCTTTCACGCTACTCGGATACCTACCCATACCCAAACTTCTCTACCTAAACTCATACTCCTCTATCTTGCTCACACACCTACCCAAACTTGTGTTGATCACTTAATATTTTGAATTTTGCTATTATGTTTTCTCATTTTATTGTGTTTTATGGTTTTTTTATATTTCAGGGTTGATTTTAGATAATATAGTAACTTGAATGTTTTTTAACCCAATAAATATGGATTGGAAAAAATTTCGACCTTCATTTTATAGAATCTAATTACATACTTAAAATATCATTGCTCCATAAATCAAATTCCATTGCTCCTTGTACTTGACCGTATCATAAATTATTAGTTATTTTCAATGTTACATAAATATATATTTTTCTAATTAATCTAGTGTTTATGTAATAACTTATATTAATGGAATATATGTTTTGAATTTAACCTTTTTTTTCTTCTAAATTGTATTCTTTACATTTTTATTCTTATTAGAATGTGATACTTATTATATATTATATACTACTTAAGTGGGCCTAATGGTTAAGAGCATGTGTTTCCTCATAAGAGTTCAAAGTACAAAGCCAGAGGGGGTAGAGTATGTATGCCTTTGTAGACTTAGCAGTCAAATTGCTGCGCAGAAATTATACAATGGCAATAACATAAAATATACAAAGATTTTATCATGGAACCTAAACTGGGAAAATGTTGGCAAGCCAACAACATCCCCTCTCATTTCTCGATGACATGGCCCCTCTCTATTTTGCTTTCCTTCATTTTTGGTTTCTAAAGTTGTGGGGTGTATTCTTTGTATTCCTTTTATTTGGAAATTTTTTCATTTACCTATGTGTCTTTGCATGGAACTCATAGACTCTTGACATTGAATATCTATCGAAGGGCTATCACTATAGTTTTGCATTTAAATATTTGCAGAAAAGGCAAAGAAAAGGTCACTACAAAATCCGAAAAATTTGTAGTAGCATTCACTTCAAAGCTTATCAATTTCTTTTAATATTCATATATTATGCTTAATCCAAATGCATGAAATATTTAAAATGTCCCTATATTTGGCGCTTTGATAATTGTGGTTACTTGTTGCTATTCTAATGTTAGGATTCTACTTACCGATTTATACCTTTCGACCTTGATTTGATCATTTAAACCTAACTTATGAATTTAGTCTTGGGATTAAAACAAAATAAATGTTCTCGATCCTCGACTTAATTATTTGTAGTCATGGTGGGTCTATATATATCATTGTAATTACTTGTTAAAAGGACAGGCAGTCCCAATCATCTCCATCTATATTGATCCAACAATAGCCCCTGTGTCGGCCTATCATAGTTACCCTTTGCAATGATTTCCCAAGATTATCATACCTCGAGACTAGTGATTAGGAATTTTCCCTGATTCAATCCTCCTCAACTATGTTATTCTCTTCTTTATCCTTCCCTTTTGAGGGTTCTGGTTAGGGTAAAATGTGGGTTTCGAAGGAAAAATCTCAGTCAAAGTTTCCTCCCTTGGAACCTACAAATGAACAAACAAACAATCAGTATAGCCAAGATCATGAAGCACATATTAAAGATAAATTAATTAATAGAAGAATCTCTAGGTATCGGCAGAATAAATAGAATCCATCTTCTAATCAAAGTTATGTTAATCTTGATGATTCTCGACGTAAAAGGGCTAAGTCATAAGCTCCATAAAGTCGTGACTCTCTTGATGATGTCAACACCAAACCAGATCCGGACAGTAAAGCTAGAAAAGTTCCTTCACAAACTTTAGAAAATACTTACTAGCACCAACAATTTATTTTCGTAGTGTATCTGTTAAATGACCAAATTGAAAAACTTGTTAGACAAAATGAGCAACTTAGGGCTACTTGTAGGTTAAATGAAATGAATAGGAAACAAAATTCTACCAGTTCATTAAAATTTTCACAGTTCTCTAATGCAGAAATTGTAATAAAATCGTCAAAGGTTAAGCTCAGATGTTATGCAACCAACTCACAAAATAGAAGAAAATATAGTTCAAGGACTTAAAAATTATCCATTTCGACGGGGAAACCTCCTTTACATTACATAAATGAACAATTATTCCATGATTCAAATGAAAAAAACCTCCTTTTTATATATAGGAATCTAAGGGGTCATAATATAATCAGAGCTGACATAACAATAATAATGTAAGGACACAAAAATAACAATAGCGGGATTATATGGGGCACAACAATAACAATAAGGGGTCTACATTAACAATAACAATAAGGGGATGCACTAGTATTATAGGGATCTAACATGCCCCCCTCCTTTAAAAAAGTGGTGTCCTCAATGCTTGAGTATTTTTGGATGCTTCTGTATAAAATTCTCACCCTCCCATGTGGAATCTTCAACTGGTAATTTCTTCCACTTAATGAGATACTCTGAAATTTATCAATTTCGTAGTTGCTGAGTTCTTGTTTCCATGATTGCTTCAGGTTCCAATATGATTTTTCCTTCCTTGTCAATTTCTGGCAATATTGTTTGAACTGGGAGCTTTTCACCTATAACCTTCTTTAAGCATGCAACATGGAAAACTGGGTGCACTTGTGTAATATCCCAAAATAGGAAAAGAAGCAATATAGCTCACAATAATGGAAAATAGCAGCAAATAACAATACATCAATCATGAGCCAAAGGTAGATCCATGTTATTAAGTACAACAACAACAAATGTATACAATATCTTGGAGAAAAAGCCCCTCAAGCTAGGCAAGAGAAGCCTCCATCAACCAAAAGCACCAATACATGTGATGCAGTTGCTACACAAAATGTATGAAGCAAGTACAACGCAGTTTTAGAGAATAATACTACAGCTGGAAAATGTAAATAGATGGATCTGATAATATCATGCTCATACAAGGCCAAAAATGGAAATATATGCTCCTCAACACTTTTCCTAGATAACCCAGGAAGGGTTTTCATAAATACGCAATAATACAAATGGTGATCTAAAGCCTTAGGGCTGAAGAATCACTGCAATTGAAGCACATAGAAGGAGGTGGTTGAAACTGATGTAGATCTGAATGGAACTCCTCCAATAGACTCTCTCAATGAAGGGTTGATCCCTCCAATGAAGATCTAACCTCCCAAATGTGGCAATGAAACCTCCTTTGGATCGGCTCAATAAAATAACGTAGTTTGGGAGTAATACTGCCCTGTAGGAGATGAAGTTGTCTTGGCCTGATGCCAAAACATGAAATGAATCCCAGGGACCTTCCTTACTAATCTTCCAATGGAAGGAAACCTTCCTCCACTGAAACACAAGCTCAGAAATGGCCCAATGAAATCCTCCACTGCTGCACCCTGCAACTCAGCACATCTCTAAACAGAATTTGCGTTGTAGAAGAAAGTTGTAGCTTGGACAATTGCCAGAATGTGGAAATAATGCTCAATGTACTTCTCCTGAGTAAGCACTCGAAGTCCCTCGAGGATGAAGGTGGGATTCCCGCTCAGGAACACCCTTATGCTAAAAAGCACTGCAATCTTAGCTAAACAACAAATTCATAATAGATGACAATCAAATAATAATCTAACACATGTCTTCAATGGCTTCCAACCCCTTCCTTATATTCTTGGTGAGCTTCCTCACCCTTGGCCCCACTCATTAAAGGCACTACTTCCATGTAAAAGATCTCCCTCCAAAACTGCATTGTCCCTCATTGAATGTCCACTCCCTCCATACAAGCATTGTTGATTTGGTCAAAGTTGACCCAGTCCACATGCTTCATCCCTTGTTCACACATAGGAAGCTTTATCCAGCTCTTTTGATGCCCTCCATTCACATTTGGAGTGGTTTTATTCCTACTAAGGAGATTTATGGGTCTCCCTACCCTCTTATTCTTCTAACTAAGAAGCAAAATAAAAAATTAATATTCCAATTAGTTGCATGCTAATTTAGGAATATTACAATCCTCCCCTCCCAAATGTTGGTTGTCCTCAAGAAACTACAAGGATAGACCTGAAAAATGTAGGGAACCTTCATTCCCATGTGAAGCTCCAATATCCAAGCTATCATCCATATAAAATGAATCACCTTCTAGAATGGTAATTCATAGAAAAAATCCTCCCACGTGCTCATGTGTGGCATCTCCAAAATTCTCAAGTTACCCAAATGGCTCATCCCATAAGGAAACAAGAGGTCCAATGTAGCAATCATGGATTGTCCAATGTTCTCTCTGAAATATGAAACATAAGAAATGTGGAGAATGTCAACTCTAATAGTAACATCCAATCCATGTGTCATCTCTCCAATCATGCCCCCAACAATGATAAGGGCATCATCAACAAATGGGATAATAATTAGAGTCCTACTAGCTGCCATGTGTAATACCAGAGAAGGACAATGGTCTCTCAAGTGCAACCAGCACAGTTTGACTCCTAATTGCAACAAAATATGGCATGATGAGTGGTTTCCCAACCACTTGTTTTTGCCCCAATCTTCTCACATGCTTGGAGAAGGTGTACGATGTGTAGTGTAAATTGATCACACCCTAAATAAGATAGCATCTCCCCAATATCTCCTAGGGAGTGGCCATCATCATCACTGCTTATGGCCCCAAATAGAACATGAAGTCTACAAGAAAGAGTGTCCCCTCTTGGAGCAATTCCCTGCACATGAATGGTAAGGAAATGCAAATACATAGTAAGTGAATCATGGTGTACATAAATACAACCTTTACCATGTACTTGGTTCAAGCTAGTAAGGTGGTTCATAAATGGGCTTCCCCTCACTTCCGATGAGAAAGGAAGTGGTTGTGATAACTCTACCAAAGAGTCATGTCTCTCCTCAACCTCCAAACAATCCATGCATCTCCTCATATGATGATGCACCTCCTCTTTGAATCCTTCCCAAATGAATCCCTCCAGGATAGTACGATATGATCTTATAAAACCAGTGGGGTGTGAGAGAAACCCCTCATATGCTACATGTAGTAGCTTCTCCTTGAGCTTAAATTCTCTAGTCAAGAAGATCCTACTCTGAAAATAGATGACCCCATCTCTCACTGCATATCTCCCATCTGATAAATGTCCATCAAGCATTTCTCATGAAAATAGGTCCTTGGAGTATTCCACCAACAGCTAGGATCTCCAATAAGGGTCAATAATCAATAATGACAATGTTGTTGATCTACCATGTGAAGTACCTGTCATGTTGTTGCCTCCTTCTTTGACATCTCCCATGCCAAAGTCATACGCCAGGATGTTGCAATCTTGCCTCTGCTGCCCCTCTTGCAACTGCTCATGCTCTAGTGAAGGTGTAAGTTTTTGGAGGCTAGCTTTCCATGGAAAGATATCACTTGTCAAAATTTTTTTGAGTTTGGCCAATGCAAGCATGAGTGGCCACCAACCTCTACCATATATGGAGTATTCCTACCAATGTGGAAGTATCTTCTAATTCTCCAAAGTCATGGAGTGGTCTCCTTGCACCATGATGATGCCATCCATCCCTGAAACATATTCTCTTAGCACAAGATGTTTGGTGAGAGTGGGTAATACTGATATTGGGAGAATGTCCCCCTCCTCCTAGAGCCTACCCCAGACTCTTTGCACTGTGTCAAGTCCTCCCAAGGTTCTCACGCTTCCGGGATATTTGAGTGGTGCAACGAGATGTGATGCATCTCTCATCAACTCCTGATCTGTTGGTCTCCCAGGTGGAATGACTCCATGTAGTGAGACATCAATGTCAAGAGCAGACTGCATATATGAGTGGAATTCTTTGTACATGCTCTCACTGCAAAAATCAATCTGCCTCTTTTATGTATCACCCTCATGAAATAGATAGGGGTGTGTGCTCCTAATCACTTGATGTTGGCCATCCTCCCTATCCTTTCCTTTCCTCTGCAAGGTCTCACAATCTATCAATGATGGCACATTTTTCTCATGGATTGTGCCTTGATCTCCACATGTTATATCCTTTGGAAATTCTTGCAAAGATACAAGAACTCCTCTCATTGGAGCAATTGATCCATCTCCCTCTCCATGAGGTACTAGATCTGCTCCTGATGTGACAGCACTGTTACCTCTTGCCTGCTCTTCCTCTTTATCATTATTGGAGGATACCTCTTCTTCATTAAGAGGCCCTTTGTCTTGATTCTCTTTTGAAAGAGTGATCTCCATGTCTTCCTTTTGAGAAGAGAGCTCTTCCTCAAGTGGAGATCTTGCCTCTAGCAAGGTATTCTAAAAGTTTCTAACCCCCTCAATAGTATTTTGGAATGGAGTTGGGTTTATGGATCCTTCCAACTCATGCAAAGGTTTTGTTTGTTTAGGCTTGGCTAGCTCAACCAAGGATGTTTCATAATGTTTTTCATCAAATATTTCCACTAACCTCCTAGTGAAATTTGCATAAGTATATACATTTACATGATTCATGGAAGAAGTTTCATAAAACCACCAGGTATAAGCCTTACCTTCAAGATGCCGCTGCAACTCTAATGGCTTCTTCTTCTGAAACTTGATGCTGCTGAAAATAGGTGTCTAGCTCCTTCACCCAAGCCCTAGCTGTACATTTAGGTGACCCATCAAAAGTAGATAGAAAGAATCTACCCAAAGCATGTTGCTTGCACCTCTTGCTTCTATTGTGATTTCTAGGTATTCTATCCTCCTTGATCTCGCAAAACCCTTGGAAGTTTAGATGATCTTTGAACCTCTGAGATTGAGATTCATACTCTTGAATATAGTCACCAAGAGTCTCCTCCTTTGGTACATCTCCTTCCTCCATATCTCTTGCTATGAATGTAGGTGTAGTAGATCGTTGTAGATCTGATTGTGTGGCTAAATGCTCACACCCATAATATGTAGAACTTGAGCTTTCTTCATGTGCAAATATTTTATTATGATCTTCATGCCTTTCCCTCCTCATTCCCTTGATTTCTCTGTTAAGCTAATGCATAGTTTGGAGAAGAAGTTATGAAAACTTCTTTCCCTCCATTTCTCCAAATAATGGAGACTTGACTTTGTCTCTTCTGTGAGTCTTCTCCTTTCTGTGAGAAGCTTCTTCTTCTTCTGATAATATAGATGTAATGTCTTCACAGGCTGAGCCAAGATTATGCTCTGATACCACTGTAATATACCAAAATAGGAAAAGCAGTAATATAGCTCACAATAATGGAAAATATCAGCAAATAAAAATACATCAATCATGAGCCAAAGATAGATCCATTTTATTAAATACAATAGAAAAAAATGTATACAATATCTTGGAGAACAAACCCCTCAAGCTAGGCAAGAGAAGCCTCCATCAACCAAAAGCACCAATACATGAGATGCAACTACTACACAAAATGTCTGAAGCAAGTACAACACAGTTTTAGTGAATAAAAATGTAGCTGGAAAATGTAACTAGATGGATCTAATAATATCATGCTCATACAAGGCCAAAAATGGAGATCTATGTTCCTCAACACTTTTCCTAGATAACCCAGGAAGGGTTTCCGGAAATAAACAAGAATACAAATGGTGATCTAAAGCCCTAGGGCTGAAGAATCATTACAACTGAAGCACATAGAAGGAGGTGGCTGAAACTCATGTAGATCTGAATGGAACTCCTCCAATAGACTCTCTCAATGAAGGGTTGACCCATCCAATGAAGATCTAACCTCCCAAATGTGGCAATGAACCCTCCTTTGGATCTGCTCAATAAAATAACGCAATTTGGGAGTAATACTGCGCTGTAGGAGATGAAGTTGTCTTGGCATGATGCCAAAATATGAAATGAAGCCTAGGGACCTTCCTTACTAATATTCCAATGGAAAGAAGCCTTCCTCCTCTGAAACACAAGCTCAAAAATGGCCCAATGAAACCCTCCACTACTGCACCCTGCAACTCAACACATCTCTAAACAAAATCTGTGTTGTAGAAGAAAGTTGTAGCTTGGCCAATTTCCAAAATGTGGAAATAATGCTCAATGTACTTCTCCTGAGTAGGCACTTGAATTCCCCTGAGGATGAAGGTGGGATTCCCGCTTGGGAACACCCTTATGCTAAACAACACTGCAATCTTAGCTAAACATGTGAAGAAAGCCCAAAGTCATAACATACCACAATCAAGTAATAATCTAAAACATGTCTTCAATGGCTGCCATCCCCTTCCTTATATTCTTGGTGAGCTTCCTCACCCTTGGCCCCACTCATTAAAGGCACTACTTCCATGCAAAGGATCTCCCTCCAAAACTGCGTTGCGCCTCATTGAATGTCCACTCCCTCTATACCAGCGCTGTTGATTTGGTCAAAGTTGACCCAATCCACATGCTTCATCCCATGTTCACACATAGGGGAGATTTATCCAGCTATTTTGATGCCCTCCATTCACATTTGGAGTGGTTTTATTCCTACTAAGGAGATTTATGGGTCTCCCTACCCTCTTATTCTTCTAACTAAGAAGAAAAATAAAAAATTAATATTCCAAATAGATGCATGCTAATTTAGGAATATTACAACTTGGGAAGATGCAAGAAGCTCCAATTGGCATCCCATAGTACCAATCTTTTGCAACACCTTTTTTGGAGCAGGGTCCCCTAATGCTGAATTTTTTTTCTATATTTTATAACAATTTAGTCTTGCGTAGGGGTTTTGGGGTGGGTCAAAACCCCTCATGATTTGTAATGGGTCAAAGGTTAGATCAAGGGGCCACAAACTATGGTTTTCAGACCATAGGATAATGGAGGCTAAATAGTATAAATAAATGAATATATTGAGTCTAAGAAGTCATTTTTTGGATAAGTTTGAATGTGGGTGATATATTTGGATATTTTTTTATTGGTTTTGTGGATTTTTCAGGGTAGAAAGCTTCTACTGGCCGTGTGCACGAAGACCTTAGTCCTGCTGTGTGCAGACCCTGTTGGCTATGTGCACGCGCTGTTGAGGTGTTTTGTAAGAAGGATTTGAACTGATAGTAATAAAGGAATATTGTTGTGAATATCTGAGTTATATGTGCATTTGTTGGTTATGTTATGAATGTTTCTGCATATCGTTTCCTTTTCCTGTACTGTTTGAAAATATATCTCTTGTGCAACTGTGATTGGGTTTATAATAATGCTTATTGGACGGATCTGGTGGTATAAGGCTCTGATATGACGTAATATCCCAAAATGGGGATGCAACAATACATGAACACAAAACTAAAAATAGCAGTGTAAATCAAATCATAAACATTGGACCAATATGGAGACATAAAATCATGTATTATATCAGGAAATAAATACATAATAGTGAGGCATGAGCCATATACAATGAAGGAACAAGCCTCCCATGAGAAATCACTGCACAAATGAACTTCTGTCACAATACAAGAATGCCAGAGACTGCTATAGTGCAGTTATAAACACACTGCTACAGAAAAATAATGTACAAAATATGTAGGGTTGTTATATGCCTCAAAAGATATGCCCAATACAGATCTAGGCTCAATACAAATTCCTACAGAGAACCCAGAAAGGGGTTTCAGAAATACACCCTATACAAGATGGGATCTAGATCCCAATGGTTGAAGATTCACTACAAATTGAAGAAAAAGAGTGTAGAAGGCTAAAATATAACAGATCTGATGTAGATCTCATCAAATATCTCCTCCCATGAAAGGATGAACCCTTCAATCACAAGAAAACACTGCAAAGGTACCACAAGATCTTCCACTGAATCTACCCTCCAAAATAACGCAATTCCCAGCTGGAACAACGCTGGAAATGATGGAAAATATATGGCCTGGTGCCAAAGATCTGAAATAAGCTCAAGATCCCTCCAAACAGATCTCCCAAGAGAAGGAAACCTTCCTCCTATGAGAAACTAGCTCAGAAAGTGGGATTCTAACCCCTCCATTGCTGCACCCTGCAACACAGCACAATATCCTGCAGAAACTGCGCTGATGAAGAAAGTTGTAGCTTAGCCTGGAAACCTAAATGTGGAAATGAATAAAATGCTCTTCCAAGAGACCCCTCAAGGAAAGAGGTGGGATTCCCACTCGGGAACACCCTATGCTAAACAACACTGCAACCCCGCTAAACAACAAAAGGGAGAAAAAGTCTAAGCAGACCAATATCAAAATAATAATCTAAAACATAAGCTCATATGGTTGCCATCCTCTTCCTTAAATAGAATATGAGCTTGCTTGCCCTTGGCCCCACTCAATTAGGTCATTTCCTTCATGAGATCCATCTCCCTCCAAAACTACGTTATTCCTAAATTAATCTCCACTCCTCCATGACAATGTTGTTGACTTGGTCAAAGTTGACTGAATCAACATGGTCCAACCCCTGTTCACACTTGGAGGTGCTTTATTTAGCTGCTAAAAAGGTCTCCTTTCACACTTGAAGTGTTTTTATTGCTGCTTAGGAGACTTATGGGCCTTCCCACCCATTTATTCACCTACCTAGTGATAAAACAAACTATAATATTCCATTTAGCTTAAGGCTAAATTTTTGGAATATTACATATGATATGTTAAAGGGTATTACTTGATTTATGGTCGTTGTGTTAACTTGCGCAAGATATTCTGGATATTTGACCTAGGTCTGTCTGATAAGGGTTTACTAATTAGGGTTGTTGTTGTGGAGATATGTTTATGATTGGTTGGATCTTAAGGCACCCACATCATTCTGAATCTCTTTGAAGGTGCAGAAACCTGGTTCCAGCACCCCCCCATACTGCTTCGGGTGAGACTTTGACTTGCGCAAGCAGGTCACCGCTAAAAGGGCCAGTAGTAAGAGGGTTTTGTTCATTAACCTCAATTCCAAACCTGGGTCAGGACCCCTCAAGCCAACAAATGGTTCCGTTGCTAGGACCAGGAGCATTTTGAGAGAGATTGGGTGATGCTGCGAGGTCATTGGCAACCATTAAAGCCCGAACTTGAGGATTGGTTTGAAAAACAAATTCAATTGTTTTCCATAAAAGAAAAAAAAGTAAGAAGCTATCTTCTTAAGAGCAGAAGAATAAGTATTTGTTTACGGAGGTGCACGAGATCTTCTTCGTAACCTTTTCACAAAAACTACAAGAGTGGTTGGCGATGTTAGCGGAATTCCAAACCTGTTGGAAGGATGATCAGGTCACGCAGTGGACCCCTGAATTAATCCAACAATTGGAAAAGACTGAAAATTCTATTACCCGGACTATATATCACTAAGTTGGTAGCATCTTGGGTGGATTTGTAACTGAATTTGTAGTCAATCAGTTTGTGTCCTACTCTGAAGCTGAACAGAGGTTTTTCAAAGGATTGAGGGGTAAGTTCTTGTAGGTTTTAACCCTGTACAGAAATTATCTACAAACAAACCCTAAAAACAGAAAATAAACAATAGCGAGAGCATAAAACATAAAACAGACATACACAGAGTTTTTCCCTTGGATCCCAAATCAGGACGACCAACTTGATTTTTTATTATATTCTTTTTAGTGTTACAACACATATATATACATGTCGAAGCATACATAAACCCCAATCCATTAACCCTGGATTAAAACATAATCGTAGTTCCCTTGACCGAATATACAAAATACCAGGGGTTGAAAACCATCATGCCCCAAAACCATGTGCAAACCCGTGCACAAAACCATGGGCGGGTCCGCCCACCGAAAAATAGGGTCCAATTTTTTTTTTTTCCTGGGGCGTTGCCCTGAACCTCGAACAGGGGGGGTTGTCACCCCCCCCCCAATCCATTAACCCTGGATTAAAACATAATCGTAGTTCCCTTGACCGAATCTACAAAATACCAGGGGTTGAAAACCATCATGCCCCAAAACCATGTGCAAACCTGTGCACAAAACCATGGGCGGGTCCGCCCACCGAAAAATAGGGTCCAAAATTTTTTTTTCCTGGGGCGTTGCCCCGAACCTCGAATAGGGGGGGCTGTCGCCCCCACTGTGACCCCCTTGTTGCGCCCGGCGCAATGTACAGGGGGGGCTATCGCCCCCCTTGTGATCCCCTGTGCGTGACTAGTCGTGGAAATAATATAAAACATACCCAACAGTTCTTACAAACTTTGCCTTTGCTAATTAAGATGTTATTATGTTAAAAGGGTGTTTTCTGCAGCCACACCAAGTGAATGACCCTTGATCAGAGCGGAAGCACGACACGCAACCAGAAATATTATTGGGTCAATCAAAAGGGGGATAAATCTGTGTACATTCCTATGAGAAATTCCCCTGATCTAAACAAAAGCGGGGATACACACGCGGTGACTAGCCCTCCGGCTACGCCACCATCAAACTCACGCAAGGGTAAGAACCCTCCTACCCTATCTCCACCCGCACCTGCGGATGATATGGCCGCACAGATGAACTTACCCACTTTTAAGGGTGCGAGGGATGAGGATATGGACCGATTTTGGTTCGTGGCGAATGTGGTGTGGGCTGCACAAAATTTCAATAACGATGTTGTTAAGAGAGTGCAGCTAGAAATAGCCTTTGAAGGTTGGGATTTGGATTTGTTCATGGGATAAATTACTCAACATGTGAATCCCACAATACATGAGATCAAGGATGCCCTGAAGCAGCAATTCTGGAAACCTAAATATTATTCTCAATGCGTAGTGGAACTAAAAGATATTAGGCAAGGGCCTACGGAATTAGTTTGGGAAGCTGACCAGCAACTAAAAAAGGTCATCAACGATGGAGGATTTGACTACGATGACAAGTAGCATAAGGAATGGTTCATTTCCATGTTGTTGCCGCACTTGTGCAGGCCCATGGGTCATTAGAAGATTGACTTGCGAGAATAAGCCCTAGAAATTGCTATGAAGTTAGAAGCTGCACCAAGGGACGATGCTCAATTTGGGGAGCTATATATTCAGAGCCAATTAGAGGTAATGCACTTATAAAATCAGGATTTATGAAGAGGCCGGGGTAAAGAAGCTAGCACAGATGTCTAGTGCATACGCTGTAGGGTATCTGGCCACACCAAAGATCAGTGCCCTCTACTGTTGGATTATATTCAAGCTGGGGGACCAAGTCCACTGCGCCCATGGGATATTGCTGGGCCTAGTACCCCCACACTGTGGTTCATTGACTGTTGGGTGGTAGGGCGGCATGATACAAACCATTACCCACGGTTAGGTGCCTATGATCCATAATTGAAGCAACAGTGGTGCATATTCTACTCTTTGGTGGGACATGATGAGCACAACTTCCGCACATACGAATTGATGATTGACAGAGGGAACCATTACGGAGTACAGGCTGACCTTTCATCACCAGCATCTCCCTCCAGACGCGGAGGAACCCCAACAAGAGGACAGGGAGGGGGGAGAGGTGGAAGCACTGGTAGGGGAAGAGGGTAGCTAATTTGCTACAACTGTGGAGACGTCAGACAGTATGCATGATATTTCCTGAACCCCGCACGATAATCTTACAGGTATCGTAGGAAATTTGATCATGTAATTAAAGATTGTCTGGTGTTTATCGCTAAAATGCAGGAAAAACAATAGATGGCAACGCAAAACATACAACGGGTTATAGTTGAGCCACGCGATGACGATCCAAGTGTAAATATCATTACACGCAGTGGAATTGCTACTGGAGGAAATGAGGAGAAGGCCACTGCAAAACCACTAATCATAAAAGCATCTGAAAAAAAAGGAAAGCCTCAACCTGCATAAAGAAAAAGTGACTTTCATCAAAGCCAGAAAGGATTTTGCTGATGTAGAAGCAACCACTTTGAGAACTCTCGGGGAACCAAAATATGACGATGAGGTTAAGCCATTCTTACAAGCCTACATTAAGGTACTGTGCAATAAGAAGGCAGTAGATAATCTCCAGGCCTTGATAGACAACTGCGCAGAAAAAAAGGTGTTGCGGACAGAAAGCAAGCCTATAAACAAAGTTTACAAGCAGAAGAAGAGAACGGGTAGGGAGATGCATATGACGGTGCAGATTGGAGACTATGAGATGGACCAGGTCATCTTATATCTGGGGTCCGATGCAAATTTCTTACCTAAACAAGCCTGGTAGAACATGGGAGAGCCAAAGTTGTAAAGGTCCACCATTCAAGCTACACATGGCTAATCAGCAAAGTATCATCCCCCTTGGCAGGCTTCCACAAGTTGAGGTAGACATCGCAGGAGTAAAGGTATGTGCTGAATTTTAGGTTATACAAATTGTGGACAATGCAGTTCCATACCCTGCGCTCTGAGGATTGGATTGGGCCATTGATATGGGAGGTATCATTAACCTAAAGCGCAGAAGCATGATTTTTGAGAATAATGGTACACAGGTGATCGTCCCACTAAATTCGGAGAGGAAGAATGATACACAGTGCCAATGCGCGAAGGGGATGAGTTTGAACATATATATAAATTGACCGCACAGAAAGAATATTGGATCAACCCTATAGTTGATGGCATGTTGAACTGGGAGATGGATAGCTCCTGTTTTTCTGATTCTAATGGCGAAATGGAGAACTGGCAGAACCGGTTGCACGATTTATTTGCACTACGTTGCCTCAAGATTACAAATAAATTTTGGCGCATCTCCTCTGAGGTAAGGGAACTACCCTACTTTGATGGTTCTAGTAGTGTCAAATATTTTTTAGAAGCACTGGAAAAATTCATTCTAGAGGAACGAAGGTTTTGGGCGCTGGATTTGGCTATGTGCAAAACTCAAGCGTGGTGGTGGGAAACGCACAAGGGAACTTTTCAGGACTGGAAGGAATGTAGACAAATGATGATGCTGCACTTTGAACCTCCCGCCACATTGCCGATTGAATTATTATATGGCCGGGGAGATCCGCGCAAGCACCTGACCATGTGGATGGAGGTATGGGATGAGAAGACATGGAATGAATGGGTTCATAGGTTTGTCCACTCATTAGGAACAATACCCACGACCTGGTATCTATAAGTTGAGTTACACCGAGGCACTCGAGACGTGTATACAATGACCGAACATTTCCCGGCAACCTTTGGCTCTGTGGAAGGCTCAGAAAAATTGGATGAGGAGCTGCAAGACATAGATGCGTTGGTCTTTGATGAATCTCAGTCCCCCAGAGAGTGCACTGCACTAGCCTCGAATGTGCAGATGTAAGACATAGTTAAATGCCGAAATCTGTCAATTGAGGATAACGAAGATGACCCAAGGGATGTTAATATCCCTGAATCAGAAGGAGAGCGCGGACTTGCAGGACCGACGTTAAGAATGGTGGACGTGACTAAACCTCTGAAATTGAAGGAAGTCAACATTGGAACGGACGAGCAATCCAAGTTGGCCAAGATTGGGGACTACTGGGATGACGATACAATAGGAAATATTGTAGAGCTGCTAACGAAATATCAAGATCAATTTCCTACAAATATATCGGAGCTGAAGGGCATTGTGGGGGACCTGGGTGTCATTAAGATCACATTAAAACCTGATGCTCGCCCCGCCAAGGAGCGCCCATATCGATTGAACCCCAAATATAAGAAGAAGGTAAAGGAGGAATTAGAAAAAATGGTGGATGCGGGTATCATTGATCCGGTCGAGTAGTCCGATTGGGTAAGCCCAATGGTAGTCCAGGGGAAAAATACCAAGGGAGAAATTAGGATCTGTGTCGAATATATGTGCAAGTTGAATGATGCCTGTGTGCATGAACCCTTCCCTACTCTGTTCCCTGACAAAATTTTGGATAATGTGGGAGGGAAAGAAACTTATTCGTTTACAGATGGGTTCTCAGGTTATCATCAAATCCGAATTGTGCCAGAAGGCCGCAACAAGACCACCTTTGCCACTGAATCGGGTTCTTTTCAATATACTATCATGCCATTGGGGTTGACAAATGCACCTGCAATCTTGTCGTGGGTGGTCGTGGCTGTATTCAAAGCATTCATGTATAAATTCTTGGAAGTCTACTTTGATTACTGGACAATATTTGGATTGGTAAAAAACCATGTATCAAATCTACACATGATGCTCGATACCTATCGGAAACCCCAAATTTCTATCAACTTGAAGAAATTCATATTCTGAATACCTTTTGGGATTTTGCTGGGGCATATAGTATGTCAGCAAGGATTGATAGTGGACCCGGAAAAGATCGCAGTTATCATTAACTTGGAAGTCCCTTCCACTGAGAAACAACTGCGCTCCATTGTAGGACATACCGGTTATTACAGGGAGTTTATCAAGGGGTATGCTCTAATCACTGCACTGATGGAGAAGTTTCTAAAGAAAGATGTAGCATTCTTTTGGGATGACGAGTGTCAGAAGAGCTTTAAGCTGCTAAAAGAGAAAATGGTCACTGCACCCATTTTTATATTCCCAGACTAGTTTAAGGTTTTCCATGTGCATGTGGATGCATCTGTCATAGCACTGGGAGTTGTTTTAGTGGAGCCAGGAGAAGGCGATATTGATCACCCAGTAGATTTTGCTAGTAGGAAGCTCTCAGGTGCAGAGCACAACTACTCCATTATAGAAAGGGAAGGATTGGCCATGGTATATGCACTGCAAAAATATAAACACTACTTGTTGGTAGGGTATTTCAAGATGTTCACTGATCATTTTGATTTGAAATACCTGGTCAATAAGCCTGTGTTGGGGGGGAAGATCTGCCGATGGTTGTTTCTTTTCCAGGAGCATGAATTTGAGATCATTGTAAAGCTGGGAATCTTGTTGGGCCTGATCACCTGTCACAGATTGAGAATGGGGAGGAACCAACCAGTCTGGAGGAAGGGTTAGCAGACGTGCAACTCTTCGCTATCAAGGTGGTTGATGAGCACTTCATGGACATTATTCATTTTCTGACTACGGGAATCACGCTTGTAGAATATTCGGTCCAACAAAAGAAGGAGTTGGTTTTGCGCGCATCAGATCTCACCTTGATTGTAGGTCAATGGTATAAATTAGGAGCAAATGAAGTATTAAGGAGATATGTTTTGGAATATGAAAGACGAGATATATTGGCTGAAGCTCACAGAGGAGTAGCAGGTGGCCACTACGTTGGGAAAGCCACCACGCAGAAGGTGCTGCGTGCTGGGTTATGGTGGCCCACACTGCATAGTGATGCGCAGGCATAATTTCAGGCCTGCGATGCTTGTCAGCGGACTGGGAAGCCATCGTGGGGAGATGAAATTCCCCTGCAGCCGCAGATGGCCTTGCAGGCATTCGAAAAATGGGCTATAGATTTTTTGGGACCAATCAACCCTCCTGGGAAGAAGACTGGAACACGGTATATCATTACTACAACTGATTATGTGACCAGGTGGGTGGAGGTGAAGGCAGTTAAGGACTGTACTTTAGACACTGCTGCACACTTCATCTTTGAGCACATTTTTACTAGGTTTGGGTGCCCAAATATTTTTATGAGTGATAGATGTACACATTTTTTCAACAAAAGGATTGAAGCATTGGCCGAGGAATTCCAGATCCATCACAAAAAGAATAAACCTTATCACCAACAAGCAAATGACGCAATATAAGCATTCAAAAATATTTTGGAGCACACCCTTACAAAGGTCTGGAATACCAATCGAGATGATTGGGATGTGTGCATCTGTTGTGTACTATGGGCTTACAAGATAACATGAAAAAAGCTGACAAGAAAAAATCTATTCAGGATGGTCTATGGGCTGGAAGCCATCATGCCAATGGAGTATATTGTCCCAATTATACGCATTGTGGCCTTCACTAACATGGTCGATCTTGACATTATGGAGGAACAGTTGATCAGGAGATCATGTGTTATGCTCAAAACTGAAAGTGCTCGAAATAGGTTCGAACCTGAGTGACTAGAAAGGTCTCGTCATTGCGATTCAGGCACCGTGAATGGTTCAAAAAACCGATGTCATATGAGGAAGATATCGTGTTCCGTCCATTTTCCCAAACATCAAAAATTGTGTGACTAGATGCCCAGTCAGCATGCAAGTACAGTCAGCAAGCATATTCTAGGGAATATTCCCTTTTCTCTCAGCCAACTAGATCATGCCACGTGGCATGTTTTGGGTCATTTATTGTTGGTGGTACGAGATGGTTTTGGACCGTTGATGTTTTGGGAAACTGAACATTGGATGAGCGACACGTTGCAAGCCCAGAGGCCGCCACGTGTCCTCAAGATGTAGTGGTAAAATTTTTTGGTGGAGTTCGGGGGATTCGATCCCATGACCTCCATAGCGCTTGCAAATTCTTCAACCAGTTCGCCTATCCAAATTTTCTTACCCTTATAGGTCTCAGCATCATTTTAAACTGTATTGGTTTTACATTTGGAGGGGGGACTGCCAGTGATCCCAACATGCTGGTGCCCCCGTGGTAGCAGTCACATGGTTTTTAAAAGTTAACATCAAATGTTATACCAACCCGCAGCATAAAACCGTAACAGGCGGCGATATTCCGTTCACATATTGCGGTGACATAAAATTGTAGGTGGCGGTTGTATGAAGTGGTTACTCCGGCGGAAAGTTTGTGTCATTCACATTGCGGGTGGTATGGATTTCAATGCCATGGTTATCAGAACCGTGCCACTCCAAGTTCCGCCCACCTTGTATGTGGATATTATCAAACGATTAATGCAAACATGTTTAACGTATGTCACATGGGCACAGTTTCGAGTTTTAAATGCCACGGTTATGGAACCGTAAACTCCGAGTTCCATCACCTCGTATGCGGAGTTGATAAACATTTAATGTAGAGTTATGGCGGGGGGTCGATATGTGACCACCCCACCCCAAAATGTTTTATGCTTAAACCAAACGGTCATTTCAGCGGGAATAGTAGCGAAGCCCTAAATTTAGGGTTTTAATTAAATCTAACTGCAGTTAAGTGCATGTCTCCACTTTTAGTGGAGCTTTTCTAGCTGTCATTGGAAAAAATGCATTGGGAGGTCAATTTTCAACCAATTTTGGTGAAACAAGAGTCTACCTAGACTAATTTGAGCATTCTGGAGCCATTGGTGCAGAGAAAAAAACCATTAGAGGCTTGTAAACACATGAAATTTACAATTTTAAGCATAATGACAAAGAGGGACATGTCATTGGGAGCTGGACAAGCAGATGTAGCCCAGGAGGGGTGAATTGCTTCATCATGCATACCATGTAAAACTTATGTGTGATTATTTTTCTCTGTCATACACTACTGTTCAATGTTTTTAAGGCCTATTTTCATGCTTAAATTTCACTAATTCTTCTATATTTCATGGTTAAAACTCTCTTTCTTTAAGTAAACAAATGGAGACAAATTGTACATGTTTATATTACTGAAAGGATACTTAGCACAGTAGAACTAATACACTCTGTTCAGATCAAGTTGGTATCATAGCTAGAGTTTAATCTCTAGAGTTTTTATGTGCAAAGATTTGTTAACTGTTTGCAAGGGTTTTCATGCTTACTAGGCTCAAGCTTAAGAGAGGGGAAGGCAAATTGGTGGAAGCAAGAGGTTCTCAAAGTGAGCCACATCAAAGGAGGGAAATATTTCCACATTCTCCACCACCTAGCTCACCTCCACAAGAAGCAGAAGTAGCATCACACATGCCTCTAGGAGAAGAAGAAATCCATGAAGAGATGGATCCCAAAGAGGAAGAAAGAGTGTACAGAAAATAATTTCTTTACTTGAATGAAATGGTGAGAGTCCTTTATCAAGAAAGGAATGAAAGACTAGAAGGAGAAGGATCCAAACTTCACAAGGAAGGACAAGGATCATCAACAGGCCACAATTATGAAGATAAATCAAAGAGGGGAAATGGAGGAAATGGAGACAGTGGAAAGTCACCATCATCACCCTCATCTTCATCCTCATCATCCTCTACTTCATCTTCAGTACATCAGCCATACAAGTCAAAGAACATGGGTAAAAGTCATTTTATAAAACTTGATGTTAAGTTTGAATTGCCAATGTTTAATGGTGAAGTCAATGCAGAAAAGCTTGATAATTGGATTAGGAAATTGGAGGTTTATTTGAGAATTTAGAACCTTCATGATGATGACACCAAAATCCAACTAGCTTCATTGAGGATGGAAGGTGAAACTCTTGTTTGGTGGGAAGCCAAGACAAAGGAGGAGATCAAGAAGCATGGTAAGATTATTCTATCATGGACTGATATCATTTATGAAATAAAACAACATTTTTATCCATTATCTCACATGTAGAAAGCCATAATGGACTGGAAAATTTGTAAACAATTGAAAGGACAAAATGTACAAGTGTATAATCAAGAATTTAGGAGAAAAGCTCTTTTATTAGGAGTAGATTTGCAGAGCCAAGACACTTTTCTCAAGTATATAGGAGGCTTACATACCTACCTTATAAGACATACTATCCTCATGTTTAATCCTACAAGCCTAGATGAAGTTTTTGTACAAGCCACACATTTAGAGGCAAGGGGAAAACAAAACTTAGATGAGAATGGGGAAAATGAGTTTAAAGGAAAATGGAAGAAAAAGAGCAACGCAAATATTAAAAAAGAGAAAGGAAAGTTCTTTTGCAAACACTGTTCTAAAACTAGCCATAATGAAGACCATTGTTGGAAACTTCCTCAAGAGTTGAAACCAGAAAGTTTAAAGGCCAAAGAGAAAGCCAAGGAGAAAGGAAAAACTGTTGCAATAGTTGAACAAGACCTAGGGTCGGATTCAGGAGATGAAACAAAAATCATAGCTATGGGACTAAAGAAAATAAAGGGGAAAGATATTGAAACTAAACCCAGTTCTAGTATATCTAACTGTCACATACAAGCTCCAAATGAAGAAGAGAGAATTGAACGGTTTCATGTGAGGGTCATTTCTAAACATACCAAGGTTGACACATTGTTTAAAAGTGGGTCACAAGCGAACTTAATTTCTGAAGACTTGGTCAAGAAGCTTAATCTTGAGACCATTCCGCATCTAAAACCATATCCACTTGGTTGGATTTGTAAGGATGCAAATTTACAGGTTTCAAAGAAGTGCATGTTACGCTTTGCAATAACTGCACATTTCATTGACACAGTTGAATTAGATGTTGTTCCGCTTGATATAATAGGTATGGTGTTTGGAATTCCTTACTTGTATGATAGGAAAGAAATCTTCCATTTCCATGAGAAAAAATACCATTTATTCAAAGATGGCAAGGAGTATATTGTGAGAGCTCATCGTAAAAAACTAGACACTTCTTTAGTTAATGCAGGGAAAATGAAGAGGCTAGTCAATGCAAGCCAAAACTTGACATTGATGATGATTAAACAAAGAGAAGTTTTACATAATCCTTTTCAAACAAATGATGATGTATGTAAAGATTTTTTTCAGTTTGAAAGAAGGTTGTCTTTGAAAGAAGATGACAAGCAGTTGCAGCAGTCAACCTTGGTGTTGAACGGTGTTGAAAACAAGGTGTCAGTGCAAGAAGTTGCAAAGGTAAAAGAGAGGGCAAAGCAACGTGGAAAAGAAGGCACATGATTCAGAAATGTTCATTACTGGTTTCCGAGAGGCATGGTACAATGGCGAAGAAACTTGGTCAAGAATCGACACAAGTTCAAGGAAAATGAAGCGAAAAATCGCCATAAGGATAGAATGCAAGGTGAGAGTAATTCCAAGTTTCCTTTGATCATTGACCAATGTAGAAAAAATATGATTACTACAAAGTTAGGTTGTTGTTCTGCAAGTTCAGTAAATTTGCAGCATGACAATGTCAAAAACAACAATGGTTGGTCGACGAAATTAAGGAAAAATTTGTCGTTTCATGAAAAGCTACAATTAATGAAATTAGGGAAATTTTTGTGGATAAATATTGGAAGAGTGGGGACACAGTCTCCTCATCTTCAAGTTCAGTAATCCAGAGAGCTTTTGGGGCCCAAAATCTTCCCAGTGGGGAGGTGTGATCAGGAGATCACGTGTTATGCTCAAAATTGAAAGTATTCGAAACAGGTCTAAACCTGAGCGATCGGAAAGGTATTTTCGTTGTGATTCTAGCACTGTGAACGGTTCAAAAAACCAATGTCGTATGAGGAAGATATCGCGTTCTGTCCATTTTCCCAAATAGTAAAAATTTTGTGACTAGATGCCCAGTCAGCATGCAGGTACAATCAGCAGCAATATTCTGGGGAATATTCCCTTTCTCTCAACCAAACAGATCTTGCCACATGGCATGTTGTGGGTCGTTGATTTTTTGTGGTACGAGATGGTTCTGGACCATTGATGTTTTGGGAAACTGGCCATTGGATGAGCGACACGTGGCAAGCCTGAAGGCTGCCATGTATCCTCAGGAAGTAGTGGTAAATTTTTTTGGTGGAGTCTTGGGGGTTCGACAATGTGACCTCCATAGTGCTCGCAAAGTCTTCGACTAATCCGCCTATCAGAAGTTGCTTACCCTTATAGTTCTCGACATCATTTTAAATTGTATTGGTTTTACATTTGGAGGAGGGACCTCCAGTGGTCCCAACCCGTTGGCAGCCCCGTGGTAGCAGTCACATGGTTTATTAAAACCTAACATCAAAATTTATACCAACCCGTAGCATAAAATTGTGACAGGCGACAATATTCCGTTCACATATTGTGGTGACATAAAATTGCAGGTGGCGGTTGTATGAAGCAGTTACTCTGGCGAAAAATTTTCACCGTTCACATTGTGGGTAGTATAGCTTTCAATGCCACGATTATCGGAACCATGCCACTCTGGGTTCGCCCACCTCGTATGCAGAGATTATCAAATGGTTAATGCAGATATGTTTAATGTATGTCACATGGGTGCAGTTTCGAGTTTTAAATGCCACGGTTATGGAACCGTAAAATCCGAGTTCTGTCACCTCGTATGTGGAGTTGATAAACGTTTAGTGTGGAGTTATGGTAGGGGGTCGGTATGTGACCACCCCGCCCCAAACTATTTTATGTTTAAACCAAACAGCAATTTCGGCGGGAACAGTAGCGGAGCCCTAAATTTAGGGTTTTAATTAAATCTAACTACAGTTAAGTGCCTATCTCCACTTTTAGTGGAGCTTTTCTAGCTTTCATTGGAAAAAATGCATTGGGAGGTCAATTTTCAAACAATTTTAGTGAAACAAGAGTCTCCCTAGACTAATTTGAGAATTCTGGAGCCATTGGTGCAGAGAAAACAACTATTAGAGGCCTGTAAACACATGTAATTTACAATTTTGAGCATAATGACAAATAGGGACATGCCATTGGGAGTTGGACCAGTAGATGTAAGCCAAGAGGGGTGAACTGCTTCATCATGCCTACTATGTAAAAATTATGTGTGATTGTTTTTCTCTGTTATACATTGTTGTTCAGTGTTTTAAGGCTTTTTTTCATGCTTAAAGTTCACTAATTCATCTATATTTCATGGTTAAAACTCTCATTCCTTAAGCAAACAAATGGAGACAAATTGTACATGTTTATATTACTGAAAGGACACTTAGCACAATAGAACAAACACACTCCTTTCAGATCAACAATTGGCGCAAATCATTTCCTTGGAAGAAGATCACTTCATTGATAACTTCCACTAGCAGGTGCAGAAGGTGCGCAAGAAAGCCTGGCATGTTAGGCACATCAGGAAGAAGGTATTCAAGGAGGAATATTTGGTGTTACTCTATTATAGTCAGTTTGCGTGCTACACAGGTAAGTTCATAAAGCATTGGTTGGGGCCATATGTTGTAAAGAAGATCACTGGTGGCGGTGCGGCACTCTTGGCCACGTTGCGTGGAGATGACCTTCCTGGATACTTCAATGGGAGCCGCCTGAAGCCGTATAAAGACAATTCGGTGCCTACCAAATGAATATATGGCCGAAGCATCCGAGTGAAAGGGCCTACGCACCGGAGATGGGAAGGGCACAGGAAGGTGCACCAGGAGTGTAGAGGTAATGCACAGGTCGAGAAAATAGCTGTTGGAATAGTGCAGCAGGGTGAAAAAATGAAATTACCATTGAAAGGAGCGGATTTTTTGCATTTAATGAGGCAATATTTGACGATTTTTTTACCGTTCGCTTGAAGCTAAATGAAAATTAATGATAATCTGACCGTTCTTCCCATGGGTGACTTATAAAAAGGTGGGAGTGGGTCTCAATTGGCTCCTTTAAGGTTTAACCATTTTGCGCCCTATGCTCATATGTATTCTCTGTCATCTTGCCATATGAAAATTCTGCATGTCTGGTCGTGAATCCCCTTTCGATAGTAGTAACCCCGAGTTCATATTCCGAGAAATAATGACAGCCATCAAGCCTGCAGAAGATAATTCGACGCCCCTCACAGCGTCTATAGAGGAAGGATCAGACGAGGTCAGAGAAGTGGTCCCGAACATGGAAGAAGTTGAATCCACTCTAGTGAAAGTGAAGGCCAAGGGAAAAATGTCGAATTGGGTTTCTTCTAAACCATGCACCTCTCCGAGGAATGTTCCGTCCCCCAGAAAAGCTTCCAAGGAGAGATCCCCCATTGGTGATCCATCCAAGCGGCCGATGACTGCTAAGCAAGAGGCACTGCTTGTAAAACCAGTTTCTTGGTGGCCACCCTATGTTAAGCCGTGAAAAACTTCAGTGTGTAAACCATAGAACCTTGATGCGGTGCGGGAATACTTGAAAATGTTGTTGTGCCCTCAAGATGTCCCAGTGGACGAAAAAATGCATGGCAAGCTCCCTCAAGTGAAGTTTGACGATTATGACCTTGCTAATGAAGTAACATTTCCAGATCTTGCCCCAAAACATTACTTGGAGCTGGTGATGTACGATGATGTACTGAAGGTAGAGCCGATGCCTTGGGCATGTGGATTGCACACACAGGAGTCCTCAATTTGCTAAGAATCCCTTATTTTTGGTAGTACCCCATCACAAACATGTGCGTTCACCAATTATTGGCCTTGGTCCATGACGAAGCGCTCTGGATTCAAGGGAGAATCCCTATCAATGTTGTTCTGATCCATCGGATCACCATTTTTCCTGTGAGGGGGGCCCATCCAATGACAGGATTTGGGAAAAGCACCAAATTGAAGGTAGCAATGGAGGTGAAGGAAACATAAAACGTAGAATGGGATAAGAGGGGTTTGCTGGTCTAGACCATCGATGAATAGGAGGCGCGCATGGGAACCCTTGTCTTTTTATGTAATATTATGTGGAAATGATGATCGAAGACAGTTCCGGCACACGTCATTTCCTTGGCGGGGCAGTACGAAAAAGGGGTGTTCTATAACTAGTCACAATTTCTATGTGAGCAATTTTTGGAGAATGTGCGTGAGTTGCAGTAAATGGGGAAGTAGTTTTGTTATTCATGTATTTTATTGCTAATTGCATTGGTAGCATGGGAGACCCCATATGATGTAATCATTCCCGACATTGAGCCAGGCATCTGCGAGGGGGCACGCTACGCAAATTTGTGGGACTTGTCGAATTCCAAGCGAGTCGAATAAAACAAAATTTTCTGGGTTATTTTTGAAGGTGCATTGGCGCAAGATATTCATTCTAGACCATGACTCTCACTGGCCATATATGAGAAGTATAAAAGCATGGAGGAGTTTCAGGTGACCATGCACAACATCATGATCAAGGCACGTAGGAGCCCCAATTGGTATCCCTTACCCTACATGGTTATGGAAGCGGAGGTTGACCAAGTCGTCGCATCATGGCCGAAGTCATGGAAAATTGGACTTGGCTTCATAAAGCCTGTTACGTCATCCACATCCGGGAAAGAAACAACTCTGAAAGAAACGACTCCGAAAGAGACAACTCCAACTCCAAAAGAGAGAGTGCCAAAAGCTATCGTCGAGCCGCACATAGAGATAGGAAGAAAAGATAAAGAAGCTGAAGCAGAAAAAGACCCGGATACCGAAAAGATGCAAAAAAAAACAAAGGCCAGGAATTAGGAGGTGACCACGTGGAGGTGGACCTCAGCGGGTTGGACAGGCTTGGTGGATATGGTGCTGAATCATCGCGCAACACCAAACGTGGGGGAGAAATATCTAAGGGGTCGTGCAAGAAGAGGAAAGGGTCCAAGGTGGGTGGAGATGAGGAGGTTACACCGACTGAAGAGGACCTCGACAAAATTTCCGATGTGGTTACCTTGGCGTTTCAGGATTGGTGGAGCACCATGGAGGCCCAACACAAGGCCGCGATGGAAGCATTTCACTCTAGCTTATAGGTTCTGTAGCTAAAGGTCAATATGTTGCAAGCGAGCATGGATCAAGCAAGGCCGGTGAAAACTAGTGTGGATCAAGCTATGATGGTGCAAGAGAGCCTGTCATCTACAATGATCTTCGTAACCACAAGAAGCAGAGTCTACACCCTCTCGGGCACAGTGGTATCTCTATCTCTAGCAGATTTATGTGTGCAATTCCAAGCCTGCTTCGAGGTCAGCCTTGACCTTGCCAAGTTTTCAAGTGGGCAGCTCCATGCGCTACATATCTTTATCTCAGCAGAACTTCAAGACAGGGAGGCGCGTGCCAAGCAGCAGGTCAGGGAGGATGAGAAAATCACAACAACAAAAACGGAAGAGTTTAATCAGGCTCAGACAGCATAGCAGGTAGCCTTAGCTTAGAGAGCGTAGTTGGAACGTGTCATTGATAGGCTATGCAACGAGATTACAGACATCGCTATCCCAACCTATGTCGCATTGCAAGATAAATTTGAGGGCCTGGTCGCAGCTCTTAAAGCCTCCAGGTTAGAAAGTCAGTCCGCAAAAGCAGATTTTGAGCAGCATATTGTTGTGTTGCAGGCGCAGCTATAGCTTGAGACTCCCCCAAAAGTGTGCGCGTAGCAAGCAATGACTATTAAGAACGCCTTGGCTAGCATTTAAGCATATGTCACGTATGGCTCCACCTTGCCCGAAAAAGCCATGGGACTATGGACCTCTGTATAGACAAATCCTTTAGTCAAGAAAATAAATCAGGAACTGTGCATGAAGGAGTAGGAGTTTAATGACTTACAAGAGGTTCTACCTACCCTTATCCCTACTCGGAGAATGGCACGCCTTTAGACCAGCCAGGCGCTGCGGGACAAAGTGGAGGAGCTCCATCGCAGGAAGTAACTCATTATCGATCACATGAAGCCATGGGCGGATCAGGCCATGAAGCTCTCTCTGGACCTTGATGTTTCCATCCGTGTAAAGTTGTGGAGTGTATTCTTTGTGTTAGTCTCCTGTATTCATAGTATCACTAGATGACTATGGATTTTCTACAGTCTGCTGAAAATAACATTCCCTGACTATCATTTATTTTCAGAAATCTCACTGCCTTCATTATTCTCCATTTAACCTATTCACTATCTCTCATTTTACCTATTCATATCACTCTCTTACCCTCAAAAAACCTATGTTTGACCTTAATCCCTCATTTTTACCCTTTCCCCCTACCCAAAACCCCACTCCTATTGCTTAAAACCCCATTTAACCCCTCCTTTTCACTCATTCCCATATTTTCCTACAAAACAATATAAAACCCCTCTTTACATTGTTTTTGAAATTAATATTATCCAGGCCCCACAATTTAAATAAAACTCTGTTTTATTTTTAATACCTGACCCCACTATATTCCTAAGCCCGACTCACCTTTATGATTAAAGCATCTCCGCTTTAATATGTCCCCAATACCTTCTATGTTTTAAACCCCCACTCTGCTTCCTAACCCTGTCACTTCATTGAAACCCTGACCCCAGTCGTATTTTAACCCTGGCCTCGCGTTATATTAAAACCCCCGCTCCGTTTTATCCTCAGGCCCCACATCATATATCCTGTTGTTTCATCAGACCCTGCCCACTGTCTGATCCACTCCGCCAGATCCCACGACCCACGATCATTGTCGCAAATCCAATAGCCCGAGGGATAATACCTTCTAGGCTTGCGATATGGGTGTTTTTACCACCGTCCCATCCTACCACGCGTTGCCCCCACCTCTTATCGCATCCCCGCGATACAAACTTCCTCACCGCCTATGCCCAATGCGAAAACTGCTAAAACACTCTCATGCCATAACACGAAACTCCCGACCCATTTGAATGCTTCGAAGCCGTGTCCCATTGCGATAAGCCTTGTGAATTTGTGATAAGTCCCGAGCCACCATAAAACCCCTGCAACGCGTCCAAAGGACCTTGGAAGGTGATAACCAAGTGCGAAAACCTAAATCCTCCATTACCCGGACTCTGTCCACAGCTCAATTTTTATTAATATATATTTTTTATTGTGCAGGTGATGTATGTTGTGGAAAATGCATAATTTTCATTTCTAACTTTCGAGAATTATTGAATCAGGGTTCTCTGGGTGACGATCCAGAATGCCTTGTTTCATCAAAAGGACCAGGAGTGCAAGATTAATTTGACAACACCAATGGATTATGACCATTGATTATCATTAAAACACTCTAAGGACAACAAGGTTTCATTAAAGGGTAGGGTAAATAAAATAAAGAGAATTTTACAGTGGCCTCGAAAATATTCCAGACATGCAAATAACATGGTTAAACACTAGAAAATTTGGCCCAATTTCCGACGGCCACTTCATCGCTATTCCGACACATAGTCATCACAAGAGCGACAGTTCGAGGCTGGAAAAAATGTGGTTAGCCATTACGTCGCAATTCTGATGGTTTGCCAAAGTGTCGCAATAATGACACATTTTCTGACGTTTCCAAACAATCGTCACTCTTTCGACTTTTTCCATATCGTTGCTCTTCCGACGTTTGTAAAATGTCACAATTCCGACGATATGGGGTCCGACATTTTGAACGTGGCTCTTCCGACGCTTATTAAAGTGTCACAAGACCGACGCTTTTCTGAAGTGTCGCAATTCCGATGATATGGGGTCCGATGTTTTGAACGTCGCTCGTCCGACGCTTATTAAAATGTCGCAATACCAACGCTTTGCAAGAGTGTCGCAAGACCGACGCTTTTCTAAAGTGTCACAATATCGACGCTTTTCAAGAGTGTCGCAAGACCGACGCTTTGCTGAAGTTTTTCAATATCGACGCTTTGCAAGAGCTTCGCAAGACCGATGCCAGGAAGAAGTGTCGCAATAACGACGAACAATTTTTTTTTTTTTTTTAAATGGAATGTCGCAAGACCGACGCCTATAAGGCCTCGCAAGAACGATGCTTATAAAGCATCAGTATACCGACGACGGGTTAAATTTAAAAAAAAATGAAAATTATTATTCTAGCGCGCATAAACCATATATATATATTATGTTATAAGGTTGGCCCTTTTTATAAAGCGCTCAAATTATAATAGAAATCCTCCCCTTATATACTGTATAAAAAGGAAAATATCCCAAGGCTCACAGCTTAACCACACACTTATATCATAGGTGAGCCCCTTATTTTATTTTGTTTTATCAACTGTATTAGCTGACTCACTACTTAACCCCCTCTCTCTAAGGTTTGAATCATAACATAACAACCGCTTCGTATTCCGACCTTATCACGTATCATTAAACCAATGGTTCGATGACTTTAACATATGCACCAGCGCTTATAACATTCAAGCATAGGTTATAACATTAACACGACGTTTTTATAACGTATTGTATTTACGGGCCCCACACATCAAAACTCGTAAACGAGCAGTTTTCAACATGAGTCAATGGTTCATACCTTAAGTTAACCTCCGTGCAATTGAACGCGCGATATTCATCAGATCTCTTGGCCTCCAGATTGGACGATGCACAACAATATCGCATTTTTTTGCTCGCCTGACTTTAACACTTCAAAAAAACGCGATGAGGGGCGGTATTACCCCAACGACGTGGCATCATGTAATAGGATCGCATATTTTTTAAATGGTTTTGCCTCTGGCCAAAAGCTGCGCGATGAGGGCTATTTTGGTTTCGAAAAACCACTCCCAGATTTTGAATAGTACTCGACCAGACTTCTACTATGGTTAGCACATTTCTTTGTATAACCTCCGCCCCATTAAATCTGGGGTCAAGCTTCAATGATATCGTTCAACTCACAATAAAACACGTTAAATTCTTCAACTGGTAGGGTTTTCCGCCTTCGAGAGGGTTTCAAAGCTCTTTGGGCAACCAAAGCATAACAGGGTTTCACTCCTATGAAGTTTGTTCGAACACACAAAACTCAATGCCTTATACAAAGGTTTAATATCCTCACTTGGACTGAGAACCACTACAACTCACTCTCTGCCTCTTACAGGGGTTATATACCAAGTTTACACATTCACATTAATCACATAGACTTGCGTTCAACCAAAGACAGAGAGGGCCACTGGAGATTTAACACAAAAATTTTTCTTCTTCCAATTATACACAGAGTTCACAATTCAAAAGAGTAATTATTCAGAGAATGTCAATAGCACATACACAGTTAGGCAATAAGGCTTAAATATTATTCAACAGAGAAGACAGTTTCTCAATTCAACCTTTCGCTACCATTCAATCACAAACTATCATTGACTATGAGGGATCTATCAACAAAGGAAATTTTAATGAAAGAGGCAAAGATTAAATAATCAAACAAGCTCTAGCCCATCTAATCCTTTAGTGAAATCCAATCACTTCAGGGAACATGCACCTAAACTTAAAGGAGCAAATCTTCAGGAACCCCATATGCCCGTAGATGGTTAACCATGACAATTATACATGCTCCATAGTACGTGACCACCAGTTCTCGATACAATGCCCAAGAGGTGTTCGTGCCTGACCAGTTGCAGTATGTGACCAGGAAAGGAAGGAGTCTAGGGAACATGCACCTAAACTAAAAGAAGCAACTAAGAGGGTCTTGAAACTACCCACAACTTGCTCATAACCAAAACAACTTTAGCAAGAAGACATGCCAATCACCAATGAAACAATGTAAGAACCTAATTTCATAGAGAATTGCTTACACAAACAAGAAAATGCACCATCCGTGTTGGCAAAACAATGATCAACTACTTAGCCAACCTCTTCTGAAGAAGAACAGGATCACATGAAGCAATTAGCCAGGATCATCCCCATCATCAATCCAAAGAGCTCAATAATGTAGTGATACCCATGAGCAAACAACACCAACAATGAGCTATCCATGTAGATCAAGATAATCAGAGTTACTTCATCATCAATGCATACATATGGTCTGTCAAATCCATTGAAGAAAAGACATCAATATCATAGAAGATACCCTTAGTTTTTCTCAACAAGGCACCCTAGCATTCATGCAACAAGGAAGATCTCTCGAAAATAGTGGGGCCCTTAATTCCTAGGGACCAATGTCCTAATACCCACAATAAGATTGTAGGTACAAAATGAACCATTCACCAACTATCCATAAACAATTAGCGAATACAATGTCACTAAAATCCTTTGTACAATCGTCACGAACAAGCAAGTTTAAATTTTGAAATATAATTGGAAAACAACTATGCCTCCCAATCAAAAAACATGCTTCAAAAAAGAAATCACGTGGATATATCATATTGCATGTTTTAATAAGACTTCTTGCAAAACAACAGACATTTATAAACAACATTTCACCTTTTTCTATGGGCTGGAATTTTAAGAAAATTTTCGTGGTTGGAATCCAAAATAAGCATTCTCTTTCACCATCGGAACATTACATGATTCAAAGCAAGGGTTTCATCACTATTGAGATGTTTTCATCAAAACCAGCATAAAAAACTCTTAAATATCATATCCTCTACACATCACCATAACAAGTAAATACTCGCGCTATAAATCATAGAAAACCAGATTGCACAATATTATAAAATACCCCGTCAGTAACAATAGATGGCAAAGAATTTCAAATGATCAGTCATATTTGACAATCGTAAACAACTTTCTTTTCAAATAAATTTTTGTTCAATAGTCTTGAATCACTAGAACCACTACAATCCATCTACACCAAAGGTACAAATCCTTAACAAATGTGGCAAAATACAAAATACAGAAAAAAAACATGGTATACTTAATCGTGTTACTTATACAGGTTTCCATCTAGTTTACCAGTCTCCAAAGAGCAACCCACTGGTGAGAATATGCAAGCTACGCTACAACAGTCCAATAATATTCTTATCCCCACAGCTAATATATAGGTCAGGGTACAAAACCTAGATATTTGAAATACTCGTGCTCCAGAGCACTACGAGCAGTGATCCGTCTACTGGGCTCTAGGCACAACATTTTCTGGGAGGGAACATGGTGGCAGAAAAACAAAGAAACAAACAACAAATTTGTCAGCATTAAGAATAATTGTAACCTAGCATCCTTTGATCATATTCCAAATAAGGAAAGATAATGTCTGTCCTTACCGAGAGAAGATCAATTCCCACTGGCTCAAGACCTGGAACCACAGTTGCCAAATCCTATCGAATGCAAAACAAGTGAAGAAAGTTTTAAATCATGAATCAATATCACCATGTCTCCCATATGTATTTCAAATGGAAATAAAACATGAATGTCCACTGTTCATCAGAAAAACATTAAATGTTATTGATAGGATGTTCTATGTAAGAATAATCGTAGAGCTAATTAAGATCAATTATGCTTGGCCAAATTAAGAGCCCCTGCCAAGTATTGTGAAAAATTTATGCAATACAATGGAACCCAGTTATGCTGATGATTTGACAATGGGCTGGCTCTTGAGTTATTCTCATGTCATTTACCATTTTCCAAAACTTACTCTATGCTGATGAATCTAGAAACATTTCAATCAATAACTACAGCTAAGCCTGGGAAAAGAGCAATTGCTTATATCAACTCGCCAGGAAAGATCATTACAAAAGTGCCTTACAGGACCTAACCAAGTCCCAGATCTTAATAGTAATAAAATTCTAGTTAACCCATCACAAGCAATCTTTGCATAATCCCTATAATCTGATTCAAAACAAACCAGTGTTTATTTGATATTCCCTAACTTTTATCCCATTTTCATTTCATTTCATTCCTAAGCAGCAGTAGCAGTTGTTATCCACATTTCATTTCATCTGCAATTAGCAGTAGAAGTGCAAGCTACATTTCATGGTAAACAATGAACATCTGAAGAAACACTTAACATTCTTGACATTAATTACATCTCCTCAACTTAGTGAAATATTGACTAGTTGAGACTACTACAATTAAAGGAACTGTAAAGCATGGGCAATGAATGACGAGGCAATAACACATGCAAAAAAAATTAGGGTATAAACATTAGTACATTAGTAGAAAGAACTAATATCAACAAATAATGATAGTATCTAACATAGACAAAGAATTGTGACACAAGAAAATGTGAACAACTTAGGACTTAAACAATGGATGGCACTAGAGAAAAAACTAAAAATCAAAACACCAAGGCAAATGAAAACATTGTCTAATGCACCTCCACCTTTAATGCATCCTGAAAGATATTTTTCTACACCGCCTCCAAAATTCTATACATGTTAATAGTGATCCTAAACCATTTGGTCTCACTGACATAACTGGTCTAGTCAAACCATTTAAGATCTCAAGTTCATGCGCTCTCAAGATAAAATGGAAAGCTTGGTAACAATTAGTAACCAAACAAATGCATTTGGACTATGTGGCTTCTTGCCCTGGATGGGATTTGGCTGCATGATCAATTTGGAATTTCTCAATGGAAAGAAGGCAGTTTGGGATAATTCCTTTTCAGGAAGATGGATGGCATATCAAGGTTTTCATACATTGAATGATTTGTGGGACAAGGGTGCAGGTAAGTGATTGTCCCGCAGAGCTCTTAATTAGTCTCAACAACTTCAAGCAATTGACCAGCCTGGAATGAAATACCCCAGATTTGATTCCCAGATCAGTATTGTGTATATGTACATTGTATTTGAATGGCCAAAATCCAATCGATGTAATATATAGAATTGTACAATGAGCGATAATTAAGAAAAATACATCAAAGGTTGCAGAAGAGAAAGACAAAATAATGGGGAGCTATGTATCCACTCAAGGGGAATGACGAGGGCACTAAAGGGGCTGTAAATATATGAATGAAGGAAATTTTTCATGAATGTATGTGTATTGTTTATTTATTCTGTGTGAAGAATGCCTTGCGTCCTTGGGTATTGTGTATGAAATTAAGACTATGTGATAGGGCTAGAACATGCTTTAGTTCAGTAGAAGAATCGATGTCAAGGGCCATGAGTTAGGACTGAATGTATGAAGGGTTTATAATTGAGCTCGTAAGCATAATGAGGAATTTGTTTGAACTCTGTGTGGAGAGGTTTAATTATATGGGAAACTATATGTGAGACTCTGTACAGGTCTCTGAGTTTCGTATCCAGTTGTGAATAGATATGTGATAAACTTACATTAAATAAGGCTCCACATGAGAAGGGAGAATTGATTTTAATATCGATTTATGTTTTGAATTCCATATATAGATTTTGCTGTAATGGAGGCACAAAGTCCTTTTAACTCTGGTCGAATGTTGAAGGAAGGGCTGTTTAACCACACTCTACAAAACCTAGAGCGAAGAAGTTATATGTCATAGCGTTAGCGTGGGGAAAGGCGAGATAATGAAACAAAGTAGTGAAGGAATTTTGACGGAACCTTGAGCAGAGTTGTTGTTTTAAACTTGGTTGACAAGGGATTATATCCCGAAAGCCAATTTCATTGTTGAAGTCACTGGAAGCGGAGTGAAAGAAATGGAACCATAGTTCTATTGGGAACCTGAGTTAATTAAACGCCAAGGAGGTTTTGTGGAGAAAACCAGTGGGTTTGCATTTTTTAAAATGGTAAGTGAGACCGCTAAAAAAAAACGCGATGTGCGTCGGCGTTTGACACGTCATAAAGTGGCGGTATTCTAATACCGCAAGTTTCGCGTTTTTTCTGAACGTTAAGGTTCGGAGACAAAAAAAAATGCGATATCCATCTTGGTCGTTGGATCAGTGATGGCTGAAGCGACGATGCATCCGTCGTTGGATGTAGAGGGAAAGTTAAAGGTTGGGACCCATTTCATCGCGCGACGCTGAGAAGTTAAAGGGCGAGCGAGGTTATCATGCGACTGTCGTTGGATTCGTTGGTGGGAGCGCGATAGGACTACAACCGTAGATGCGAAAGGTATGTTAGTGTTGGGGCCCAAATATAGTCATATGTTGTATGGGACGAATGTTGTAATATGCTGGTGGTTAGTTCTTAACCCAAGTTCAAAGGTTATATTGGTGAATTATCATATGAGCGTATGTTCGTCGGGTTTTTGTATTAAGTCCCAGTCAAGATTTAATAAAGGTGGATATGCATAAAACTATTGATGAAGTTCCACAGAAGTGTGAAGGTACGTGGAAACTTCTGTGGGCCCGAAATTAAAGGTGGGGTTTTATTAAAGTGCGTTATGATGGTTTGATGGGTTGTGGGACCGAAATCACATGTCATGTGATTTAATTAAATTTAACCCTTGGTGTTATGCATAAGCACGAATGTGTTATAGCTGATATGGTGTTTGAGGTTGAATTCAATTGGTGTCAATTACTTATGTTTGACATTTGAGAATGAGATAGTGTGGCTGTGAGGTCATTTGGTTTAAAAACCTTAGAGTTGAAGTTGGTTGTTGTATACGGTTCCATAACCATAGGAAAGGAGATATTAAAGCTTTCGCCCTATCTATTTAAATTGCCAGTCCAACAACTAAAGTATCGTGGAATTGCCCAGGTCTTGAGGTTAATTAGGAAATGAATAGGAGGTGCAATTTTTCATACACAGAAAATGGGGACTGTGGGTTTTTACCTGGCATCATAATGGTTGAAGATGTACATTTGGGTCTCATACCACTTTTAAATTCTACCATAGTGCATACATGAGGCAATTTTAAGCTATTAGTACATCTCATTTGTTGGGGTTAATTAGTATATAAGACTTTTATAAATGAATATCAGTTGGTCCCTTACTTGAATAAACCTGAACAAAACGAGAACTCTATCCAGTGTATTCTCCAACTCCTCCTCTGAAGTACCTTTGTTACCAGATCGAAGTTTCTCATCAAGAAATTTGGCAATAAGTTATGTTGGTCGGTTCTGTAGACAAAGGCCATAATTCAGATAAATGCAAAAACAATATATCTAATATTATGAATGCAATTGTATGCCTAAAAACATTGTTTCATTACTTACCTTTATATTTTTTGTCATTAATCCTTTCAAACTTTCCGTCTCACTTAATTTGATAATCAAGACCAAAAATTCAATGAACAATATGTATAAACAGAAAGAAAATGAAATAGAAAGAAAATGAGCATAAACATATAGTAACTAACCTGTATAATTAAATCTGTATAAACGGAAAGAAAATGAGCATAAACATATAGTAACTAACCTGCCTTAGACTTATCAGATGCTCAAAGGCATCCTTGATAGTATTAGAAAAGGTCTCATTCTTCAAAAAAATTTCTTCCCATATTGTATCAAGTCGTGCTTTCAAGTCTAGAAGTGATGACACCATGTCCTTGTCTTTCATTTCATCCAATACAATGCCTTGCCCAGTAGCTTTAATGTATGCACTGAGAGCCAGCCGAAGTAGCTCAAGTGCACTCACCCTTTTAAAAAGAGAGTACATGCGCTGAAGGTTTGGAATGCGATTGGCATCCATGAGAAAAGTAAATCCCTGGGGAAATCATGATTTGGCTACCCTGTTAAATACATATGAACCAACATATTTCTGAATTTAGAGAGGGGATTTGACTCCATCAGTAATAAATAATGGGCTTCTCTATCGATTTATTTCCACATAGAAGAGACCATAATGATTAATTACATAGAACATCCAATCAACAAACAAATATGGGAATTTGAACGATTAACATGAATGAATATCAGATAACTCAATGGAAAGATCCGCATTCCCAATCTCCATCAAATTTTCCAAAAAATACATGTGATTTGAATGGTAAGGGTATTGTCGTCATCATTGTTTCTTTAGGTGAGACATTTCCCAACATCCAATTGTATTTGGCACCTTCACACCTGTACTTATGGACATACTCCCTTTATAAATGCAAACTCTTTAATTTTCCCAGAATGAAAAATAAGAACAAAATCTCAACTGAGGGGTTTACACCAATCATGCAACCATTTTCAAGAACTTGTTTGATTTTTCCTGGAAACGCATGAAATGAAATGGAGCAGCAAAAGTCAGTTTTCTATAAACACAGTACACATGAAAATAGAAACACTGAGGTGCACCCACTTTGATCAAAATAATATTATACATATTTTTTGGTGCATCAAAAGAATAACACAACTCTCGCATAGTACATAAAGCTTCCATAGAAAATGTTACCACATAACCATGACACAATGTGGCATGACAAACTACATTTTTTATTTCCATTTCAAGTGCATTCATCTTTGTAAAGACTTCGACCCGAAAAGGGTCACCATCAGAACAATGCTTGCAGGAAAATTACATAGATATGGTAAGCAATCCATAGTTTTGTTTCACTGATCTAGTGAATAAATCTGTGAATTTGATCAATAATGGAAGCAGTAATCTGTGAATATCTGTGAATATACAAGGATGTCAAAGAAATGAAGGCCAAAACAGGGGACATGGAGCCGAATTCCAAAGAATTTTTTGAATTTTCAGAAGCTGTAGGTCAAGAACAGGGTAAAAGACTCATTGATAAGCTTCAAGAAGGATCCAGGAACTATAAGACAAATAAAGGGAAAAGGATAGGGTTATAGTTTATCCACAATACCATGATTTATTTTGGGAGCTAGAGAAGATTTTCGAGATTCTGTGTCAGTTTTGTGCCAAATAAGGTTCCTTTATTGACCTAATTCCTAAGTCCTGGGATGAAAATCTTTATGGTTGGTTTGCATATGAGAAGCTAAGGAACCTATTGCTTCTTCCCTGCAGTTTTATCCCTTCCTAGATGTCATTCTTACCTGTGTAAGTAATTCTAGCTAAGTAAGTAATTCTTACCTGTGTAAGTAATTCTTAATGTATGAATGCTAGCTATTGTAACAAATAGACTTGAAGATCATCTTATATATAGTAGCCATCATTGAAAGATGTTATTGGAAGCCAAATAAATACTCTTGATAGATTCTCTTTCCTTTTATAAGTAAGTTATCCTCTATGCTCTATGTCTGCAATCCAAAAGTCGATATCCTAATTTCAGACTATGGTTTGAAGCATCTTTCCAAAAGTTCTGTAGGTTGAATCCTAAAGGAATATAGGATCAAGACTGAAAGAATAAATCCTACATCTCTTTGAAGCTAATCTCTCGACCAAGTTACAGAAACAAGCACTTAATATGACACCAAACAGTTACATGTGACTATACATGACATTCGATACAATATTCTTTGTGATTTATGGAAGAAGATGAAAGAATATCCAATGAGGTTTGAAACCTCTTAACCATCTATTATAACTCGCTCTTGCTTAAGGTTGAAGGTCAAGTTTATGATAATCATCTTTACAAAAGGATAAATATTTTATGGGCAAATTAAGGTAGAAAATGAAGCAGAACAGAATTTGGAAGAGTACCGTATATATGTGACATGTGATCTGAAGTATCAAAGATCATATGACAATAAATTTGTTGAATAATCTAATCTCAAAAGATTGGGAGAATTGTTTACAATAGAAAAACACAGGAAGCATTCACGATAGATCTGAACCTATGACTTCTTTGGTGGTATCTGAATCTTTTATGGCATTATAGTATACTGAATTTTTGTGACGCTCTGACATACAAGTTTTGAAATATTTGTGGCATTATGCCTATGTGTTAGTTGAGTTCTATGACATATATCTCTCTTTATATGATTCTTTGTGGCCTGATTCATTGTGCTAAAATGAATGTCAAAAGGTACATAATGATGCAAATTTTAGAGACACCTTTTCAATAACACAGAAGTAGCCCTCGCTCAAGTAAAACCCTATTATTTGAAGATACATGAAGAATTCAAAAAAATTCCTTCAACAGAGGCCTCTAGAATTAACAGTAGAATTCTCCTGTATGCTCCAAAAATAGAGATACCCTCAAAGGTATGATGCAGCAGCACTCTACCAGCGGTCAACTTAATTTACAATAGAATAACACAACAGAACTCTACCAGAAATCAACTTAGTTTCCAACAGAACATTGATAAATCATAAGACTGAAGTAATACATTGTAAAACCTGAACACTCCATTCCCCTCCAGATTTCTATATGTAGTACATAACATTAAATCTTGGTTAAAAATATTTAAAAAAAAAATTCTACCAAATGTGCTAGTTTTAAGTAAATAGGTGACTTAGCTAATTCAAAAGTTCTGTCCAAGCATCAGTAAATAGGAGATAATCTGAGATTTTAATAGATTTTGACCACATAAAATATGTCAAAATACTGTAGCTATATCCCCGGCCTGAGACTGAAATGAAGAGGTCCAAATTATGGTGGCTTCAATAGAACCAAGCCTCAATATAGGGTTGCAGTAGGTCCGAGGGTTTAACTAATTCAAGTATTAATAAAAGGCTACAACACAGAACCGAGATATTATGGTATATCTCTATCCTCCAATAATGACAAACATTAAATTCTCTTGAGCATGGTAATAGAACTAAATTTGTTTACAACAGTCCATAAGATATCCATTCATTTCTAGAAATTCTGCAAGAAGAAAATGAAAGTCATGTGTAACAAAGTATTATGAAAAGACTTCAAGAAACCAGAACTTAGCCTAAATATCCTAATACTGAAGTTGGAAACATCGTCTCTCCAAGGTTGTTAATGTTGCAATCCTCTTTTCAACATTGATACAAATGTCGAAAACAAGTTAAAAGATGAACCAAATAATAACATTCAAAGGAAAGACTAGGATGTCACCATTTCTACCTGCTATCCTTGAAAAGAAGGAGAGATTACTTACATGCTTTTGTGTTTTCAAGGTGGACTTGAAGACCATGTTCATCCTAAAATGAGCTCAAAATGTACTTTTGTTTTTGGATTCGTGAAATAGAAGGACAATGTTGTCAAAAAATAGTGAAATGGAGATCCCATAGAGGGCCTCCACCTTTACCACCCATGGATTTTAAAATGAGAAACTCTCATCCATAAATACGAAGTCCAAAGAATGTGAGGTAGTCGACACCCTTGCTTGACTACTATGTTAATGTATATAATAGACCCCAGAGATGATCATTTGAATCTCATATAGGGTCATAATTATAGAGATCGCCAAGCATAGGAGAGGTATACCTTCAGCCTCTCAAATAGTAGGTGTCTTCCAACTATCTAAAAGGCTTAACAGGTGTCCATGGATCAACAATATACTTACTTTTTCTTCCTCAATAGCATTTGGGAGGATTGAAAAATAGTCAAAAGTGTGGTGATTCCATTTGCAATGACTAAACCTTAAACCTTCAATTTGTTCCTCTCTGCCCATATGGAGATGAATTTGTCTGCTCTTCTGGCAAAGATTTTGAACATGGTGTATCCCATCATGATAGTCTCACAATTAATTGATTTAGAGGTCAGGATGTATGCAGGAGGTGGAGGACTTAAGTGAACTACCATACTAAGGAGGAGAGCATGAGTATTGAAACTGGGTATTGCTTCTCCAGTGAACACTTGATTACTTACTGTAATGGGTTTTACATATTAAAATTGTATTCATACTAAGAGAAGCCGAAATAATAGAGATTAAATTTTCTAGATCCAAACACCCAATTTCCATAAAATCAAGAGAAAATTGGGTTAAAACAGTTTAGCAAATTGATATTTCAAAAACTAATGTCAGGAACAAGAACTGTAAGCTACTTAAACCCTAACAAGCACTTTTGAATTGGATGTTCATGGAATGTTGTCCGCCCCATCTTAGTTAGATTGGAATTACACCTTGCAATTTGATAAGACTTTGTATTGCCTGATGAACAAAATGCAACTTTAATTGCAACAAAAAAAAAGGCAATCCTCTTGCAGATTCCATAAAGGTGGTAGTTCTATATGGCCAGGCTTCACTTGAAAAAACATGTCTACCATTACATTTTTAGTCTGCTCTGCCAGACAGAGCTGAGGCAAGGATGAAATGCATGCTCAAGAGTTCAATTTTCAAGGCAAAAACTTGAGAAATTTAAAGAAATTTCACCTAAAATTCTCAGTAACACCTACCTTCATTGGCAACGGAGCTTTTGGTACATATAAATAGTAGTAAAAACAAATAGATGAGAAATAAAGGAAGAAAAACTGGACTCAATGCCTGGCTTGGACCTGAAGATGAGAAATAAAGGCACGTTTACATGCCATCTCACATAGACCTGTCAGGACAATGCAATTTTATGGCAAACAACAGCGCATTGATCATGGGTTCAAATCAAATTAACTGACTTAGAATAGCTGCCCTCTATCCAGATGTGTCGAGGAAGGAGAGGGGATTACACAAGGATTTCCTTTCAAAACAAAAAGCCATTACTACTGTAACTGTATAGTACTACAATCAACACTTTGCAGCAATTAACCATGTGCTAATCTATAATTATAAACTCGAACACATATGCATGAAAGAAAATATGAAGTTGTGTCAAATTTCATGAGTGAACGTCAAAGAGTTTGGAAGATTCAAATGGATGACCCTCGCATAAATCTAGCACACCTCAGGACGAAGCCCTAGCATTCTCGCTGTAAGAGGAGGATCCTGAAGTAGAACGTAGAGTCTTGAAGGGTACAATGTGGGACAAGCTACGTTGTAGAGGCCAGAGTGAAGTAATCATACCTGCGCTAAACTCAAAGACATGAGTCACCAAGAAGTGCAGCATGCCAATGGAGTTTTCCCTAAAGCAGAACTGAATGGTGATCCTGCACAAGATGCCAGCAAGATCTATAGGATCTGATTTTTAGCATTTTAGAACATGATCTGATTTTTAATGTTTTAGATAGTTGTATTATATAGTGTAGCTGAGACATTAAAAGTATCAAATTTTTGTGTGATTATAGACTGCATGATTAATTATATTATCTGGTTGCGCAAACTTATTTAAGATTGAAACTTTGGGACTAAAATGAATACAATGTTTCCAGGACCAGAAATTAGCCTTATAAATAATTTAGTTTATGCCAGAGGTATATTTTTCCCAAGAAAAAAAGAGATTGTAAATATGGTTGTAGAGGGCTTGGTTAGTTTATATGATCAATTTTACTGTATGCATTAGTACCAAGGCCCAAGAGGCAGAGTAGGAGGTTTCCATAGCCCCAATGTCATTGAAATTTCAAGACTAGGCAAGGTCCCGAATTGTTGCGCAACAGAAAAGCATCTCTAACCATTCCATTCTGCTCATCATGGACGATCATGGCTAGGAGGATAAGTCCAAGTCTAAACCTTATTCCTTGGGGAAAAGTAGGTCCATGTTATGTCTGCTCATTTTCATTTACAAATATAAATGCACTACTATCCTGTAGCAATGCCATTAGAGGTACTTACAAGCCACAATAAGGCCACAACTGTCTCCAACAAGAACACATAAAGAAGAAGGTTTACAGGTGGGAGGAAGGGTGGATTTGAGCAGGGATAGGTGCCCTAACCAGGGCCGAGTTCTTCAAAAAATACAAATCACATTTTAAGGAATTGGAAGAGAATTTTGTGGAGAACAGATGTAGGATTGGGTTTGAGTCTTGTGATAGCATTATGTGCTTGATGGTGTGAGGGTCACCTTTGTCTAAAAGACCAAAAAGGGAGGTTGATACAACAATAGTTAGAGGGATTGTTTGGAGGGTCATTAGGCATAGTGTAGGAGTGTTCCTTAGCAAGTAGCTCCTGGAATTGAATGTGCAGTAGCATAGGGGGTGTCTCCATAAGTAAGGGAAACGTTCATATTACTGGTTGGTCCATAAGTGCGGTAGGGATAGTTGAGGAGAAACCTCACCCTAGGGTAGTGTTTTCTTCCTTTAAGTGGACAAAAAATAGAAGCAGCCTGTGGGAGAAGTTGATACAATGAGGAAGAAATTGGATAAGGGCTAGAAGAGTGCCCTAATTGGTCTTCTAGAAGCGAATAATTCAAGGGCAAGAGGGCAACAACAGAGAGTTGCAGATTGCCTCTTGGATGATGGCTTGAAGGGTGTCCTAGGAGATGACTCCAGGGAAATGGGAAAATCCCCATCTATTGCAAAAGGGATTTCCCGTCCCGAAGAAAAAAATTATAATAGAAAAATCATGAAAAGAAAAGGCTCAAATCTCTCTTCCAGATTGGTGACATGGCACAAGGCCACATGGACCACTGTGATTGGTTGAAATAACACATTAGAAGCATGATGTTAGCATCTAAAATATCTAGGACATGTGGCACTCCATGATAAAGACACATGGTGTGTGGATTTGAGTTTTTCAGGTGGTCAAGTGGGCCGAAAATAGGTGAAATGTGGCACCACTCAGAGATTGAAATGTGCCAATTGGTACAAGTGGTAGACAATTGGCATGCTAAAACAACGAGGTGATGCAGGAATGAAATGAGGGAGAAAATATCAGAAAAACACCAAATCTGGAGAACTAAATCTCATCACCAACTTGAGATTGACAACTTTACATGATGTAACCTATGAAATCGTAAATGGAGAAATCATAGTAACAATAAAGTAACCTATGTAACAATAAATTCGGATTCATCCTGGGAGTGGTAATGGGAGAAATCATAGTGAGCAACAGGAAACATGCAGAGTTGCTTACAATCAAATAGATGAAAAAACACATACAAAAAACCTAGATAATAATCATGAACAAGCTTAATATTGAATTATGAACTGTAAAAGAACTTACAAAATGTGACATTACGAACCTGGTCAAGCGCACAAGAAAAAATATCCTGGACATGACCCTGGTTGACAAGTTGTATTGCTCATGATGCAAGAGGATTGTACCTGCACTGCCAAGTCAATCAAAATCCATCATTATCTATACAATAAATACAAGTAATTGATGTAGTATTTTTTACTCTAAGATGCATTCTTATGATAATGTTAGAGCATATGTTGAAAATGTCAAAACATACCTGAATAAGCTCCTCTTCGTTTCAAGAACAATTTATTGGAGTCGCATGAACTAGGAACAAGCCTCCCACGATCTGAAAGAGTAGCAACTAAGTCATCAGTGAATTTTTTGTTGCTAGGTTGGATCGAGGGAGGTTTGCTACAAGATTAAATCGCTCCAATAAATTATTCTCTACTAAACAGGGCCAACCACGTGAAGGTGGAAGCTCGTATGGCCCCTCCCCCCCCCGCTCACATCATTCTCAATTCCCCAATACCCAATCTATATTTCATTTTTTACTTTCATGAGCATAAAAAAAAAATTCAATAACTAATAAAAAAACAATTCAACAAAAAGTACACAAGAAAACATTGAAATTACTGCTTGACATAAAAATAGTATGATAAATGAGTTTTTTTATATAATGCAAAAAACGTTCCAAGTATGGTAACGTTTGTCTTATAATAATACAACATTTTACATTATCAAATTTTCTTTTTCTTCTTCCTATTTCTAAAGCTCCTAATTACATCATCAATATCATCGTGCTCTACTCCTGTTTCGTGCCTTTTGACCCGCACTGCTGACCTAGTTGTGTAGTCACGATGTCTGGTCTCATCCAGTGACGGGGCATCGCCTACAAAAAAAGATAATATTAAATTTTAATTGTTAGTTTTTAAATATCATTGAACTAGTTTGGTAATATTAATAAAGAAAATTGCAATGAGATTATTTACCTGGTGCACCAGTTGTCGCCGTTGGGACTGTTGCCCTGTCTTCCTCTCTGGTTGTAAGATCCTCAAGGGAAAAATTCTCTGTCATTTAAACAAAAAACGTTATAAGGACAACCATCAAGGTATAATTAGAAAAAATTATAAGTGGAAATTAATTACCGTCACGACCCTCACTGATAGTAGCATTGTCGGCCTGGTCCCCACTACAATGATCAGGTTGCACGTGAGGAACATCTACATCTGGCCCTACAATTGGGTTATTTGCCTCGTTGGCACTGCTGCTCCCCTGATTAAACAAAGTTGTTAGACATTAAATTTATGGACGAAAACAAACATATTGAAAGGTTAACGTTTTACCTTATCAGGCATTCTGGATATTGGGACCTGCCCCAAGCTTTTGCAACGTTCAACTACGGCTTGATAGCCGAAATGGAAAGCGATATTTTTATCTTCCTCTGTAGTTTCTGTTTCGAAGTCATCACCCTACATTACATATGATTGTGTATTTTTAATGTTATTTGATAGGATTACAAAAATGTTGGAAGGCAATACAATTAATTATAAGATGTTTAGCTACTTACAATTCTTGCGGCTAATTTCAAGTAGCCACCCTGGCCTAGCTTGTGATGGCCCTTTTTTTCAATCCTAGCTTTGGTTGCCTTCGAGGTGTCAGACAACCTATCATTAAAATATTGAAGTCAGATATGACGTAGCACACTTTTATTTTAGACATAGAGAAAATTAAAGCTATTGAATTAAAGTTGTAATTTACCGTGCAGGTCCAGTTGGCATTTTTCCTTCTTTCTTTGCCCTTTTCTCTTTTCTGTCATGGATGAGTGCTCTCCACTCACTCTCTATAACTGTGAGAGGATTCTCGTATCTAGGGTTAAATTGAAATTGCGTCCTATAGGTATCCCTGGTATATTTCAAATATTTGCCAGCTACCCGAGCCACCACTATTCTGTCAAATGTACCCACCCCAAAAAGGGCTTCTAGATAATCTAGAAGTTCTTTTTTCAGGTTGGAATTATGGGAATTCCACCTTGTGCGTATGGTTGGGCCAAAAATTACCAACGCATGGCTCTCCAAAACCCTGTAGAACTCATTGTTTCCTAAAAAAGAAGAAGATATTATCATTAATTTAAAAATAAAAATCATGATAAAATATGTTTTAGATAGAGTACATGAAATAGTTAAAATATTAAAACTTACCTGGGAGTTGTACGTGCTTTATAGGGACACCTTCATCGTTCACCAACAACGTGCCATTAATGGTCCCTGTGGAGATGACACGTGTAGCTCCAGGAAACGCAATAATGTAGTTGACCATATCAACCTCATCACTTCTAACACGTTCAGTGGTTGGCTAGGTGTCTGCTTTGGCAGGGTGTGTTTCTTGGCTGGCACCTAAAGGAGTAGAAGGTGTACGAGAGGGTTTTTGGGAAATCTCTTGCCCTTGTGTCCCACTACCACCAACACCAAGTTCAGCAAGTGTCAGATAACGCTACATACAAAAGAAATTTTTGTTAGTTTAGTCAATGTAAAAATTAAAAATCAAACTATCACAATTCATCTCATGCAGAACAAAAAAAATATCCTTTTGATTTTTTATTATTACCTGATATGTTTCTAGCTGGGTCATAAGTTGTTTTATCCTCTCTTCTATTTCAGGTGTTTGAGGCGCGTCTATCAAAGTATCAAATTCCAACCTTGCTTTTCGCGCCTTTTTTCGTAGCAAGAGCAATGGAGATAGGGATGAAGAAAGCTCTTCCTCATAGAGGTAATCATCAGGCGTACCATGGCCAGGTGTCTGCATATTTGAACAAAATTAATATTATTTCAATTATGTAAATAACTAAAATACCTGAAGATAGAGCAATGTTGGCACTTTCAATGTTCTTCCATTGGCCCCTTTCCGCGATCATCCCGTCTCGGGGTTGTTCCTGTACTGCCCTGATCAGTCTGCCACATTGCAATAAAATTATAAATGTAAAAACTTGAAAACAATATCTAACTTGAAAACACAAAATGAAAACTGAAATAATTTCTAATAAGACACCGAAAGACGGAGTTAGAGTTTCAAATATGCCTTGCATTGAATTCAGTCCTGGAAACATGTCATTGCACATTAAGGCACCCAAACAAGAGACGAGTTGACAATGAGACTAAACTGGGTTATTTGTAGTGAAATTTTAAAATCTCAAAAGGTATATTAATTATCGAAACAAATCAACTTCATAATTAACCTCTTGAAAGATGAAATCAAGAGTCATATTACCATATTAAATATGGATTCATGTTAATGGAATATGATCCAAGTTTGGAGTTACACCTTTATATGACATGATATCAAATCTTTGGTGGTTCTAATAACTCCATTATTCTCGCTAAGACCTGCCTCTCTTCTTGTTTAACATTATTTTCCCATTAGACCTATCTTAATATGGTTTTTGTTCTCCTGTGTTGTAACTCCATGTACAGATAATTATTTGGTATATATTAATTACCTTTGCTCGGGGCTTCTTTAGTGTTCAATGATGCCTAAGGTTCACACAACATTTGAGCTTCAAGAAATAAATGAGATAGAGGTTTGAGCTTGATGTAGTAAAGAATCCTCTTGGAACACCTAATGGATGTCAACCTCTATATAAATTTTGATACATTAAAGCCACAACATAAAACACATGAAGATTGGGAAGGAGGAAAAACCAAGACCTTATATGAAGAAAACTCTGTATATTAACCTATATTAATCAACCATCATTCTCATGTGCTTCATTTTGGATACAACTGGTCCCTTATATGACTATAGGTGATTAAAACTCTATATTTAACTTTGTATTTGGATGAATGATGTAGTTGTTTGGATCTTGGAAAACCCATGCCTCTTAGAATATGTTGTTGTAGAAAAATTGAGAGTTAAATCAAATGATTTGTGTTGACTGCTTCACATCAGTATCAATCGATCAATGAAATTTTTAGTAACATAGATGTCATGATCTATAATGAGGTGGAGGAGGAAGTGTAGAAGTGAGAGTGTAGATGGCCATGAATAAATGTTAGTGATCCTCAATTTGGATATGGAAAACTTTGTTGTGGTATTCAAGAAATAAGTGAATGATTGGGAGACTACTATTAAAGAAATTGTAAAATATACAAGTGTTATAAAGTGGAAAGGTTGCCCTGCCCAGGATACTCTGGAAAAATACAAAGGCGATCGAAGCTAAAAAATAGTGTGTGTGGGGCTAAGCACTACATCACCTGACTAACCTGTTTAGAGCTTCTCCTCCATAGGTTGAATATAAAAAGGCTCATTGGTTTCCCTTCATTCCATGTTTTCAGCTAGAGTCAAGAACTAAACTCTTGAAACCTTGAAACCCTCCTCTTTTCTTAATTTGAATAAATCTTGCTTCAGGAAAAGGGTCCAACTATCCTAGAACTTGGCATTATAGACTTTTATTGTAACTTCGTTGGTTGTAATTGAATCAGTTTATTCAATAGAAAATGGATAGGAATGGGCTGAATACTATTTGTAAGTCGAGATGACAGCTACAGTCATTGTCTGTGGGTTTTTTTGTAGCCTTTTCTTGTCAAAAGGATCCAGATTTTTGTTTGATAGCTTCCTTCTGGTCACTCCAACCCAAGAAGTGGACATCCAAACCAATAATTACAAAAATTCCAATGAGAATGAATGCAAGAACAAGAATATCTGTGCATTGAGTGTTGTTAGCATGCTGACTGAGGGAAGTACAAATAATAGCGCACTTAGATGCAGACAATCACATAAATCTCTTTCAGGGAAATCTTCTTCTGCCAAGAAATCCAAAAAGGAGATAATTAAAGGAATGGTCCAACTTCTGAGAAATATAATCTCCGGTGAAGATTACATGGACACTGCTATTTTCCTTAATAAGACTATTAGATATGTTAAATCTCTCCAGGTAAAAGTGAACAGATTGGAGGCTAATCAACAGGAAATGGTGAACTGGGTTTTACCCCAGTGTGACTAGGTGTCTCTTGCAGAACTCCCAAGATATAATGAGAAAGTGGATTATGCCTAAAATTCACTAATATGGCTTTGCCAGCTTAAAATAAAAATAGAAATTCTCTCGCATACTTGTCTACATTCAATGATAGTTGTAGCCATATTTTGATCTGATCCTAGTTTTAAGTATGCTGGAGATTGAGGTTTAGCATTAGCTATAATTATATCCACATGGCTAACTTATCTGGCCCTTATGCTGAATGTATACCTCCTGTCAAGGGATATGTATCATCCATGCCATGTGGAAATTGTGCCAATGTTTGGGGTGGTGATTTCGCTGATAATTTATCACAAATTAGATTTCTTGATACTTTTCAATTACAAGCACCTGATTATTACAATAGTATGTTCATGTGTGACTATAATATGAACATATGTGGGTTTAATTTTCACCCTGCACTAGTACAAATCTTTTCAGAGATTTTTCCCAACAATGGCAAGGCAAAGAAAGAGACCAACCCTGAAAACATGGCCATGGAGAAAAACGCAATTTCTGAAGTATTGGTTGTAGGAACATCAGGCCTCTGGGATGTTAATTTTCCATGGTATAGGGAAACTATTCCCTCATCTTTTACAACTATGCCAAATATGGGATTGAGTCAATTATGCATGATAGCCCTGGACAACTATCGGGGTGAGTTTATTGATTGTCCTGTGGTTGAAAATGAAGATGCAATTCATGTGAGCTATGATGTATTATCAAATTCGGATGGGATCTATCAAAATTAGGATGATGACTACATGTGCTTAATATTGTTTGAAGGAAAATGGTAGGAAATGGTGATCAATTTTTCTTCTTGTAAAACAAATTGTGATGATAAAAATCAAGCTGCCAAATTTTATGGAAAGCATCTTTGGAGGCGGAGTTTGGGAATGTTGTAGCCATCTATAATATTTTGTTATACCAAAAGGTGGCTAAATCTATTTTGAGTCTTCGAGGAACAATTTTCCCTATCTAAAAGCGTAAAATCTTGAAGACTCTTGAAGGCCTCATGCCTCTGTCCGGATCCCATCACTACTTTGTTTACATCCACAAAACCTTACTCACAAATCCTGCTGAGTTCCAAGCCAGATCACTGCTGCAAAGGCCATTTTTCCCTCCCCCCACTTCAGAACTAACCTTCATTTGTTTCCCCCTTTTCTTCCATACGCCCACACCCCAAGACCCAGCGCTAACTCTAGAGGCACTTATCGCATTGCAGATCGCAAATTATGGTTTTATTTAAAAATGCTCATCGCAAGAATCTGCGATGCGATCAATCGCAATATCACATTATCACATTTTTCTATGGTGCGTTTCAATCGACTCATCGCAAAAACTTACGATGCGATCGTTCCGCCCAATCACAAATCACATTTTTTCGCCCGATCACATATCGCAAGTCGCATATTTGTTATTTCGCATCCAGTGATCCCTCACAAATTTATGCGATGCAATCAATCCATCGCCCCATCGCATATGTCCGCCCATCGCACTTTCCACAATTGCGATCAACCCCGTCGGGCCCACCGTACGACACCCCCGCCATTCATATAAAAATGCCTTTTCCCTTTGTAAAGTCGAAAAATGACATTTTTCGTTGTTTATAAAGGTTTCGCCGTTTTCCTCCCGCCACTGCATTTCTGCTATTGATCTGTGCCCACGCTCCAAGATCCAACAGTCCTCCGCGCATCTCTCGCCTAATCCATCTTTACATCATTTCATTGTTTTTTCCGTTGTTTTCACATAACCACGCCGATTTCTTCCGCACTGCCTTTGGGCGGGTGGTGGTTTTTCCCCGTTGCCCAGCGAATCCATACATCCAGCGACGCATGTCCCTTGTACTATTTCAAAACCACCGTATAACCGTAGTCCCCCGCGCATTAACGTTCAGACCATGGATGCCCAGCGAAATTTACCGCAGCCGTCTGATCTGTGGCCCCTCATCCAACGGTTGTTGATCGCCGAAGTTATCTGCTGGTTAACCAAAGTGCCCGCGCGATAACCAAGCTATTGTACAGTGGCAATCGCATTCCCACCGTCAATCTTGCGCGATCGATGGCTCTGATTTAATCACCTTTCCGTCTCCCCTTTGACTCCATTCGATTAATCCCGACCGTTGGATGATGCCATCCAACGGCCCTGCTTCCTCCGCACACCCTCCAATGCAGTTTGACCTATAAACGCAGGATTTCGTAACATTTGTTTGTTTTTTGCAGGGTTTAATGTTTTTCCACTTAAATGAAGAAATTTCGTAGGCCGAGGATGACGATCCTCTGGCCTTCGAATACATCAAAGGAAATCGTTCGCAGGTGTTAAATTCACGCTGTCATCAGTGTTTCATGAGGCATTGATGCCGTATAACCCTGTGCAGCCCTGTGTAACAGCGAAGCACCAAGAATCCAGCACAGTCAAAGAATATCAGTTGTAGAAGACTAGAAATGTGCCAATACAGAGGATTGGAGATAGTTTTATGGGGATTACGTCTAAGACTGTTATCAAAAGCCTAATCCCCGATTTAAAAACACGATTTAAAGAAAACCTAAAGTGTTTATCAGACAGAAAGGACCAACACCGCCATACTTGAGGCGCATTGATTCCTCAGCTACCATAAAAGCCACCTGTTGCCTCAAAGCCTTCGAACAGAAGCTGAACTTATTTCAGAGACAAATATTTCGCCTCCAGCACAGCCAGGGAGTTACTTTTGCCAGAAAATAAATGCAGAACTATCTGTAGAAGTTACTCCAAACGTACTCGGAGCCTCAAAGTCAAATAAAGCTCCGACCGAGCTTAAATCATAAGTGTAAATCAATTAATGCAGTGAAACACCTGTAAGCTTCTCCATTGAGCCCCTCAAAAGGCCGAGAAGTCATCACCCTGTATTAATTGTCCTGAGAGATCTTTTCCTCAGATATTTTCTCCTCATTCTTCTATAAATACTTCTGTAGAAGATGAGAAACTGTTTGTCACTGCATATCTGTAGCATGTAAATAGTTTTATGAAGCTACTGTAAGCTCTGTTTGTAAGAGAAAATACCTAAGTTGAGCTGAGAAGCCTGAAGCTGTAAAGAACCATTGGACTTAAAGATTGTAACTAGTTTGGAACATCAATACAAGCTGATTTATGGGATCCTGGTCTATGTTGACGGTGATGTTATTCTCATTTGTAACTTGTTATTTTATTTCTGTTTTCATTTTGTTTCATTTTCCACTGTAAAGAACAGTTTAAACGGGGTTAGGACCTACTGTATATCAGTAACCTTATCTGGCTGAGAAATCTTTATTTTAATGTTTTCTTCCCTTTGTTTTATTTAGGAATGATTTAATTCGGTTTAAGCATAGGAATGATGGCGTTCCCTCATCTGATTGTTTAGCTGAATGTCAGTCTTGAATGTTATGTTCAGTATTAGTTAAGTAGAGATGAACGCTAGAAGATATGGTGCGCCCTGGTCCTAGTTCCACTCCCAAGGACTGTCTAAATGTTTCCCTTGGAATGTGTTAAAAGCTGGCTAGTTTAGAAGCACTTACCAGATCTTAGACCATTCTGTGTTATCTTTGTGTTTCCCCTTGTTTTGTATGTTTTCTATTGAAAGTGTGTCAAAGGCTGGCTAGTTTAAAAGTACTTCCCAGATCCTAGACTGCTTTCATGTCCTTCTTAAGTGTTTGTCAAAGGCTGATTGGTTTAAAAGTACTTATCAGATCCTAGGCTGCTCTTTGTTCTGCATCTGTTTATTTCCCCTTCTTGATGTATCACTCCATTCCATAAATCAAACTTTAAAGAGATCCTTAGACATAGATGACTTGCCCCATGGACCACTCTTGCCTCTTGCTACTCCAATTAAAACCCTACTATGACTCCATAGCCCAATGGATTGAAGCTATTTCTTGCCTATTGTCGAGGTCTGGAAAATCACTGCTACAACATTGGGGGATAACCACCCGGTCCGGACCTTAATACAGCTCCTTTTCCGTTTATGATAGTGGCTCCGACTGGTTTAACTAGGTCCAGTTAACTTTTCCGTATCGCTATTGGTTTATGATGTATCCTTAACTACCAATAGATAGGGATATTAGATCAATTCTTCTTGCTGATCGGGCAAGAGAATGATCCTTAAGCTGATTTGGGTTCAGCCAAACCAGAACTAAGATTTTGCCTCTTTGAGAAGAGGACTTAAAAGAATGTAGAAATTAATCTAAATGCAAACTTATTCTATAATGCAAGCAAAAGAAACTAATCTAAATCCTATCTCAATTAGGTAGATATAAATCTAACCCAACTAAGAGCAAGATAATTAAATAATGAGAATTAAAATATGTCTAGTTTTAAATTAATGTTAAGCTAACGAAGAAATTCAATTAGCTCATATTTGTGAGTACCAAAACATATTCTATTGAGACCATTTGACTAAAATAATAAATCAACAACACTCCGGAAGAAATTCACCAAAATGATATTGATTATTATTTCAGTCAAACTAATAATTAAACAATAACATGTGGAAGAAATTCACAACACATTACTATTTAATAAATTAGTATTATAAGACAGATTTTTGAGTAATGGTTACTCAGAAATCAGAGTTTAATTCATAAGAGTAGAGATACTTAACAATTTGAGACAAATTATCCATATCAACAGAAATGCCAAAACATGAATAAAATGAAACAAATTTTTTATTAAAATAAAAATGAAACTGGTATTTGATACAGAAATGTCAAAAATACTAGTTAATTGAATCCGCTTCTCTGATCATGGTCTCTAACAATACTTTACATTACTTGAATTTCTGTTTTCAAAACTAGAGCTGCAGAAATGCAAACTCTGCCCATCATGCATAATACAAGACATAAAGCATAAACCCTCAATAATGTTCAGATCTGAAACTTTCTCTCCTCCCCATCTACAACTCTAAATTCCTATTACATAAATGCTTTTAGAAGTCTAGAATCGCAGAGGAGAGCAACCCATTTTTACATTTTTCCATCTGCAATTTATAATCCTCCAAAAAGTATTTTTAGAAGAGAGTTTGTTGAAGAAAAAATCTGTCCAATCCAACTTTAATTGCTCAAAAATTCCAATCTTTAATTGTTGGAGTCTTCTCATTGATTGAAATCTTTTTCCTCAATATCCCTTCTATTTTTTTTTCCTGCAAAAAGAAATTAAAATGAATTAAGATGCAACAATAAAATCCAAATATTATTTCTAACATTAAAACAAATCCAATCAAATTCTATTTAAATAAATAAAAATGAAATTTGAGCTTCTTATTGATACTCATAACGATCTTAATTAACCAAGGATAATATTGATGCATGAATCTGCAATTGGAAGAGGCTGGGCAAATGAAAATGAAGAAAACAAAAATCAGAAAATTGATTTTATTTTTAGAAATTTGGAGCTTGATCTTCTGCCTTATTTTTGACCCAATAAATGATCAAATCTGTTAGTGAAACCTCCTCATAAATTTTCTCCTTGATTTTCTCTTTCCAATGAGCCGTCCTGGGCCTCATTTGGCCAAGTAAAACTCAATCTATGATCCTCCAAAGTTGATAAGTCAAATCTAAAATAAATCTGGAAATTCTGTTGCTGGGCTAAAAAAAATTCAGAATTTTAGTTAAAATCTTATCCTAAATTAGCCTATAATTAACTAATAATTAATTCTAATTTAATTGCTAATTATAAATTAAACTAATTAAATATTAATCTAACTAATTAATATAATTAACTATTTATAAACAAATTAATCTAAATAATAATAAATTTGATTAAATTAATTATATTTTAAATATTAATTAATTTAATCAATTTAAAATTAATTATTTTTAAAATTTAAATATTAAATTAATTACTAAACTAAAACTAAATTAACATTATATTAATTTAAAACTAACCTAATACTAACACTAATATATACTAATGCTAACTTTAAACTAACACAAAACTGAAACTAACCTACCACTTAAACTAAATTACCTTACCACTAACGTATACTATTTACCACTAACTTTAATATTAGACTAACCTAAAAACTAATCACTGATATAAAATTAATATTATACTAACATTTAACTAATATAAAATTAAACTAATATTACCCTTATGAAAAACTAAGTTAATACTAACAAATTTTTTAAAACTAACGTTATCTACCTTTTAGTCATACAAATGATTTTGACACTCTAACGTTAAATTATATTAACACTTTTTAACATTAAACTATCACTACTGACCATTAAACTATCGAATATTAAACTAACCTACCTAAGACTTACCACTAATGTTAATAGCTCATCGCATCGCAGATAAGACAAATAAGTTTATCGCATCGGAAAAAATAGAAATAAGCTCATCGCATCGCACCTCAACTCATCGCATTGCATGGAATGAATGCGACTCATCGCATCGGATGACACCAATGAAACTCAATCGCATCGCATGAAACTAATGAGCCTCAATCGCATCGGAAAAAATCATTGCATCGGGGTTTTTAAAAGGACGTTCGAAGGAATATTTCCGATGCGATGTTCCGATTGATTTTATTTCTATTTTTTTATATTTTTGTTTTTTATTTTTTAAATATATTTTTTATATTAAATTTTAATTTAATTAATTAATTGTATAATAATTAATTTAATTAATGTAAAAATAAAAATTGTTAGTAATAACTAATCTAGGGGTTAATATTTAAACTAAATGCATTATTAAACTCCGCATTTTTTAACCCAGGCGACATAATTGATCAGACTTCAAAGGAGTGCTATTTACAAACCGGTTGACCAAATGAGACGAAACAAGCGTCAATAGGAAGCTTATAAAAAATCGATTTTAACCAAGCAATCAAAACAAGAATCTAAAGAAAATGAAAAATTAACAAAATCATAAGATAATTGACTTAATAAAAATCCTAAAAGGTATTTAGCCAAAAAATTTATAGAAAGGGTCCCCATTATTTGATGTGAACGAGCTAAAAATGGGGGGGTTGTTGTACCGTACAACACCTATCTTCTTAGCTGAATCAATTTTCGCTTTCATTCATCTTCACCCTTCATTTAGACTTCCTTCACCCTCATTTATCTTTGTCCAACCAAAACAAACAAAACCCTTGGCCTTCATAACTAGCCTAATATCATTACCCTAAGCTTCAAAGACAAATTAATCTTTGCACTTATTGGAGAGATCCCTCTCCGGATTCAGGAGGGCTAGATCCTAGAATCCCAAAGTTGGTTGAAACGATGTTGTTTCTGTGATTGGACTTTGCCAATCTTGCTAATTACAGAGACCTAACATTTCTGGCGACTCCGCTGGGGAACCTTTTTGAGTTCATAGTTGCTTGGCCAGCTTTTATAGACTCTTTTAGTTTTCCATACAACCACAAAAACTCAGAAAAAACCCAAAAATATTTCAGATTGGTATGCAATAAACATGGTGGTGGACCATAAAACCTTTTACCTCCTTAGAAGCTAAAAAATTTCCACCTGGCGACTCCACACTCTGAAACTCCCAGAAGACCAAATGACTCCACTGGTAGAAGACCCTGAACTGATTGACCAGACACAGTGGCCTCTTTCTTGATTTACAAACATGATTCTAAGAATACAACGAAGATATGCCCCAATGAGTAGAGATCATATCCCTGGGTTTCCACATAAGATGCCCCAGGTGAATTGGGATGACAACCTGCCTGTTTTTCAAGGTGAAAAGTTTGATGACCCTTTATTACATCTTATCAAATTTCACATACATGTATGGAGGTTGAAAGTCGAATGACATGAAGACTGCCTAATGAAAATGTTCATGTTAACATTAGAAGGAAAAGCTAGGGATTGGTATGAATGCTTAAGATCTAGTAGTTTGTTTTCTTTAAGAGACCTTGAATATGTGTTCTATGAGAACTATGAAGAAAACGCTACGTCATTATCATGGGGTGCAATATATTATGATCCATCACAAAACATCACCCAACACATTATAGATAATGAGGAAGCTTTGGAAGAAATGCATCCTGAAGATCTTTTAATAGCCATTCATGAGTTTAATCTCCTATTGAAAAATTTTAAGAACATAGAAGAATCAGTTGAGGAAGAGATGATCCAAGCAGTAAAGAATATTCCTCAAGATATCCCTGAAAACTCAAATATTGATTCATCATCCTTATAGCCGAGGCTCAAGAAGACATCCAGCCTCAAAACCAGTCTTCACAAGAAACATAGAACTGCTGTACTCCTGTTCAAAGGAACATAGAAACATCTTCCCCTTTGGCAGAAAAAGAGATAGATCAGACTATTAATAAATGGCTAGTCTTTGAAACTTTTTGCAAAACAAGCACTCTTGCCCATTCACATAGAGAACTTTGTTGTACAGATTTAGAAAGTTCTTTTGTAGATCACAATAAGGAAGGACCAGCTGATAACCCAATATGTTCGACTGATGAAATTGTCTATTTTGATGATTTTCCGAATTTCGATCAGTCTGATGATGATGATGAGTTTCAAGAAGAAATTAATCGTGCGGGGCAACCTGCGTTCGATTGGTGTTATGAGTTTCACCATCGTCAACTTGAAAGCAGAAATCACCCTTTTCAATCCATCACAAATGGCTTTCACATAATTGGGAATCAGCAGCTTTTCAACTCAGAAAATGAAGAGAAGAGCAATGAAGAAATTTTTGAGCAGGTGGGAACCTTTGAAAACACCCCTGCTCAAGAATATAATAACCTCTTCACAGAGTTCAGCCCACTGAATACAAGCATATCAGGGCTACAAGAGGACAACACTGCCAAATATTATGAATCCTCTAGTTCAGATAACGAAGAAGATGAGGGAGAAAAAAAAATACAAGACTATCCTACTGTGGATATACCATCTTCCCAAGAAGAAACTTCTCCCTTCATTAATGACAAACTGTCATCCAAAGAGCCTGAATTTGTATCAGAAGCAAGCATATGTTTAGAGAAAGAAAATATTTCATAGTTTGCTATTGTGCAGGTTAAAGATGACGAAGCTTCTAAGAAACTTCTTGAAGATACGCTCCTCAAAGCTGATTTCTTGGAAGTAGATGATCTACCAATTGTGGAGGACCAAAAAGAAGAGAATCTTCATCTTTTCTTTGTTGATCCTGTTGTAACATAATTTTACTTAGAAAAAATTCGGGAGCAGCGCTGGGCAATTTAAGGTTGCTGAGGAACAATTATCGAAGTGGAACAAGTTCAAGGAGATACACAAAATGTTCTGAAGGCATTCGAAACATTGTGCCTAAGAAATCTGTTATTAGGAGATTCAATTACATTGCAGGGGTTGAAGCGGAAGTCATTGTTGTCTGACTTTTGAGAGAACTGCTCAAGCTTGATGCTATTAGCAGGCATGAAATAAACCTTCAACTTGGTCGTGGAACTACTCATTTATTGCATGACTGCTTGCGTATGAAGAAAATTCCAACAAGAGTAGACATTTTGGGTGATGACAATGCCTATCCACTAAGAAAGTTTTGATTATCTTACTATAATATCAAAGCTGTGGTTCTAGAAATTGCTGCTCGATTAGATATGATAAAGCATTCAAAGAATCTCCCAAAAATATTGTCAACAAACACTGGCTCATGATGTCATGCAGATATACGCACCTCTTGCCCATGCAATAGGCATTGGCAGCTTATCATTAGAGCTTGAAGACCTTGCTTTCAGTGTTTATTTCCAAATTTATATTCGTGTGTACATACATGGTTAAGAAACCATGGAACATGAGGTAAGCGCCATGCAGGTGTTGGTATTGATGCATTGAAGGAGTTATCAGTTTGCTGTCAGATAGGAATAGATAAGAATGCAAGCTTCTTTCGACACTTGTGAAGAAGCTTGGTGATCCAGAAAGGAAAATGGCCTCAAACGCTGGGTATCTCCTGTCATGTCTACTAACTGCTCACCCAAATATGAAGGTAGACGTGGTTGATGAGTTAGATATTTTTGTGTTTCATCCCCACGTTGGACTGCAGGTGCTGATTTCCACATATGATGAAGCGGGAAAATATGCAAAGAGTTTGAAAGACTCTAAGGATAAATGGAAGAATATTTCGGAAAAACCAAAAAGAAAGATTCCTTATCTGAAGCTGCTGCCGATACTCTCGCGATCATAAGTAATTTATGTGCAGAGAGTCACCGGATCCTTCATCTCCAGAGAGATTGGGCATCTCAGATAGCTCGGCACTGTGATTTCCAGCTCCTTCATCGCGCCCCGCATTTTGAAAACCAAGCACACCAAATATGTGTTGCGTTCACTGCAATGTTTTCAAGCAATTCGATCCTGAGTCTGAATTCAGTTGCATTTACTTGTAACAAATGGATTGCAAAGCAAGGCAGAAGATTGGCATTATAAATACCGATGGGTATTTCATGTTTTGGAATGATTCGGAGAGTAAAGAACAAGTCTGTGTGTACAACGAAGAATTCATTGGTACATAAAGAATTGATGTTGCTATATCAACTTCTAAGCTAAAAACCAAATTGTCAGTGATCGCTTCTATCGTTCTCTTTATTCAACACTTTTGACTCCTGCTCTCATGAAGTCGTCAAAGACAGAGATGCTTCTGGGGCTTATGTTCAAGGCATTGAAGTCTAATATAAACTCAAAGCATGTTGCTGCATTTTCAAAACGGTTGTTGCAGTGCTTGAGCCTGAAGATGATGATGATGATATTGAACAGTTTGTGTATGCTATGAAAGAAGGTGACCGAATGACAGAAAATGACCTCAAAGCCACTTCACATAGCTTTTTCAATTCAGAGCTAGTTTCTAGTATTACGAAGGTAGAAAATGCTGATAGAAGCGGTTCTGAGTCGGATGATGAAGACCTCGAGTCATCGGAAGATGAGGAAGAAGAATCGACAGCTTGGATCAGCCAGCTCAGATCTAACGGTTTGCGGGGGGTCAAAGTAAACGAATTTTATGAGAGATGGCACCCCCGCAAATGGTTTAATCGAAACCACTATTCACAAAATCGACGGCTGTGATGTATTACGACACCTCTAATTCATTTCGTACAAACTGATGTCATTACCCCCCGTAGGTGGTTATTGGTTTCCAAAAACCATGGGTAATTGTGTCGATAAATACATATGGGAAATGGGACCCACAATGCATCATTCATCTGTTTAGACTTTTGGTTCTATATGGGGTTTATATTATATATTATATATATAATATTAAAACAAACATTTTGTAATTTTAATTAGTTCCAAAGTTTCCAAGAATCAGTTTTAAAACTGATCATAACAGTTAGGAAGTTAGTTCAGAAGGCTGATATAAAAGCAGAGATAGGAGGAGGAGAGAAGGGTCCTGGTTTTTGAACCTGAAAGCTATATTTTAGACTGGAGAATGTTGAATTAAGAGAATTTTTGCAAGTTTCCATCATCCTATCTATGCTGAGATGTTTTCTAGTTTTCATTATGTGTCCATATCTATGAATAAAATAGAGTAATTTGACCTGCAGGTCTCTTTATACTAGTGTATTAAAGAGTTAAATACACCTTAATGGGTGCTCCTCTATTTTAACCTTTTATGATATCTTTCTTCAGGATTTTACAATGATAGTTTATGTTTCAAACAGCATATCAAATCAAAATATTTTTCTTTCTTGTTTCTTCCATCCATCCACTCCAGCATAGGAAGAATATGGCATTGCAGAACATGACATGAGTTTGATATTTGAAGATTATATAATTATTGTTTGAAGGTTTAAAAGACAGAGACACATATATAAATTGATTTGTGACAGAATCAGATAATGTCTTGAGCATGGATTCCTTTACACAGCAAGGAATTGTTTCTCAAGGAACAACATTAATTGGCGCCGTTGCCTGGGATCGAAGAAGTGAAGTTCATTTCCCTGGGTTTTCTTTCTACTTCCTCTAGTTGTTCAGTGAGGAGGAAGTACTCGGCTGTGTTTACTTTGTACAGAATTCTCATTTTCACAAAGCCAAACGCGAGGTCACATACCTTGCAGCAGATGGTTTCATAATCCTTTCTTTTTGATGGTGAACAAGATTCAGCTTTGAAGATTGGTTGTTTATTATTCACCTGGCGACTCCACGGATGAAGGTTTCATTAGATGAAGAATTTTCCTGGCAAGAAGATGAGAAAGTATCATGGAAAAAACATGTATCAGAATTTCCGTTTGTTAAAGGAGGTTCTATTCTTTACTGTCAGTTTAGTGGTTTATTTTCCCTTTTATCTTAAAAGGATTGTTTCCTGCTTTATTTTCCCAGAATATTATAAGGCCCAAAATGTAAATTTGTTATTGGAAAAAGATGATTTTGCTTCTGCTTGTATTATAAATCTTGACATAGGTGTATCTCCTAAACATGAAAGGAGGGATGATTGTTGTATTACAATCCCAGAAGATAATCAGTCACAGTCTAGGCATAAAGGTGATGATTCCTCATCTTTGGATGATAATATTTTTCCTCATAATAAATTGACTGTTTCTCAGTTCAAAAACAGAGAAATATTTAAACCCCTGAAGCTGCCTGCTATTCTCCATCAATATCCTTCAAAAGGATTCAAATCCTTGCCAAGTTTCTCCGGGAAGGAGAAGGACCTTTAAGCTAAATCACATATCTTGGAATTTGAATACTTCCTGGACAAATTTCAAATCATTTATGAAGACGTAGTTTTAAGGATGTTTTGCCATTCTTTAAAACAGGATGCTCAGCAATGGTTTCAGTGTTTGGAAGTAGGTTCAATTAATTCCTGGCAAGATCTTCAAGATGTATTTCTTACATATTGGGGCGAGAATAAGTCTAATGAAGAGCACCTTTTGGAATTATATTCAATCCGAAGGCAAAGCAATGAATCAATTTCTGAATTTAATAGGAGGTTTCAAAAGATTTATTTCAGCATGCCAGAAGAAATCCGACCTCCAGAGGTAGCAGCTATGGTTTATTATTTGAAAGCTCTTTCTATTGCCTTGGCTTTTTATCTCAAGGAGAGAAAGCCTAGTACTTTGAAGCTGATGTTTCTCCATGCACAAGAAATCAAAGATAATGCGTGGGCTTCTAGAAATTTTTCCTGCAATGTAGAAAGTCCAAGTTTTGTCAAAGATAAGAGGGCTTGTGAAGGAAACATTGGAATTTCTTTACAAGAGAATGTAAGATCAGAGGCGAATAAATATTTCCAAAAAGTGTTAAAATATTCCTGTGTTATTGAAAGATAAGAATCTAATCATTTTGAAGATTCTAGTCAAAACTTAGTTGCAACAGCTGAACTACACTATAAAAGCATGGAAGATCATTGCAATCATTTTGTGAGTAGTGAGGAAAATAGTGCAGTTTCTCAGACCTGTTTGCAAGATGAGGAAAATTTTCGTCAAGAGTTGATGTTATATGAAGAGCATCAACATTGTGGAGAGCAAACCGTGGATTTTTATTTTCAGCCTGAATGCCCGCCTACAGGAAGTGGCAGTCAAGTTCTTAACAAACAGTTCTTAATTGAAGGGCCAAACAATGAAGGAAGCTGACATGTTCAAAGATTTCTGCAAAATGCTCAAGAAAAGAAGAGAACCACAGTTTTGTCTCATGATTTTTATGATCCAGTTGCTGAATATATGGAAAATTTCTTTGGTCAGCAACAAGCTTTAATGCAAGGGTATGTACAAAATTTTGTATATGAAAATTTTTCTTGGTACATTCCTCTTTTGATTTTTAAATCTCAGCAGTATGAAGGTATTAAATCTAACAAGCAGATGCTGGATTGGTTCCATTGGAAGGTTGACTTCACTTGATTAAGTTCAACCATGTTTATATATATAGGAGTTGTACATAAATAAGCTCAAGAGTTGAGCGTTTCCAGTTGCAGTATTTCTAGCATAAGATTTTCAATTCAAAATAAAGATCCAAGAAGAAGGAGGGTTCAGAGAAGTTTTGAAATTTTCGGAGATTTTGGATTGAGAGAAAATTCAGTTTGACTTGAATCCATGCCCAATAAAGGCTACTGATCTACAAGTTCTCAGCACTTTGCTACCAAAGTACTGTCCCCAATTGGAGCCAGATGTTGTAACACAATTTTACTTAGCAAAAAGTCAGAAGCAGCGCTGGGCAATTTAATGTTGCTGAGGAACAATTATCGAAGTGGAACAAGTTCAAGGAGATACACAAAATGTTCTGAAGGCATTCGAAACATTGTGCCTAAGAAATATGTTATTAGGAGATTCAATTACATTGCAGGGGTTGAAGCGGAAGTCATTGTTGTCTGACTTTTGAGAGAACTGCTCGAGCTTGATGCTATTAGAAGGCATGAAATAAACCTTCAACTTGGTCATGGAATTACTCATTTATTGCATGACTGCTTGCGTATGAAGAAAATTCCAACAAGAGTAGACATTTTGGGTGATGACAATGCCTATGCACTAAGAAAGTTTTGATTATCTTACTATAATATCAAAGCCGTGGTTGTAGAAATTGCTGCTCGATTGGATATGATAAAGCATTCAAAGCATCTCCCAAAAATATTGTCAACAAACACTGGCTCATGATGTCATGCAGATATACGCACCTCTTGCCCATGCAATAGGCATTGGCAGCTTATCATTAGAGCTTGAAGACCTTTCTTTCAGTGTTTATTTCCAAATTTATATTCGTGTGTACATACATGGTTAAGAAACCATGGAACATGAGGTAAGCCCCATGCAGGTGTTGGTATTGATGCATTGAAGGAGTTATCAGTTTGCTGCCAGATAGGAATAGATAAGAACGCAAGCTTCTTTCGACACTTGTGAAGAAGCTTGGTGATCCAGAAAGGAAAGTGGCCTCAAACGATGGGTATCTCCTGTCATGTCTACTAACTGCTCACCCAAATATGAAGGTAGATGTGGTTGATGAGTTAGATATTTTTGTGTTTCATCCCCATGTTGGACTGCAGGTGCTGATTTCCACATATGATGAAGCGGGAAAAGATGCAAAGAGTTTGAAAGACTCTAAGGATAAATGGAAGAATATTTCGGAAAAACCAAAAAGCAAGATTCCTTATCTGAAGCTGCTGCCAATACTCTCGCGATCATAAGTAATTTCTGTGCAGAGAGTCACCAGATCCTTCATCTCCAGAGAGATTAGGCATCTCAGATAGCTCGGCACTATGATTTCCAGCTCCTTCATCGCGCCCCGCATTTTGAAAACCGAGCACACCAAATATGTGTTGCTTTCACTGCAATTTTTTCAAGCAATTCGATCCTGAGTCTGAATTCCGTTGCATTTACTTGTAATAAATGGATTGCAAAGCAAGGCAGAATATTGGCATTATAAATACCGATGGGTATTCCGCGTTTTGGAATGATTCGGAGAGTAAAGAACAAGTCTGTGTGTACAAAGAAGAATTCATTGGGCTGCAAGCATTGATGTTGCTATATCAACTTCTAGCTAATAACCAAAGTGTCAGTGATCGCGTCTATCGTGCTCTTTATTTAACACTTTTGACTCCTGTTCTCATGAAGTCGTCAAAGACAGATATGCTTCTGGGGCTTATGTTCAAGGCGTTGAAGTCTAATATAAACTCAAAGCGTGATGCTGCATTTTTAAAATGACTGTTGCAGTTCTTGAGCCTGAAGATGATGATGATGATATTGAACAGTTTGTGTATGCTATGAAAGAAGGTGACCGAATGACAGAAAATGACCTCAAAGCCACTTCACATAGCTTTGTCAATTCAGAGCCAGTTTCTAGTATTACGAAGGTAGAAAATGCTGATAGAAGTGGTTCTGAGTCGGATGATGAAGACCTCGAGTCATCGGAAGATGAGGAAGAAGAATCGACAGCTTGGATCAGCCAGCTCAGATCTAACGGTTTGCGGGGGGTCAAAGTAAATGAATTTTATGAGAGATGGCACCCCCGCAAATGGTTTAATCGAAACCACTATTCACAAAATCGACAGTTGTGATGTATTACGGCACCTATAATTCATTTCGTACAGACCGCTGTCATTACCCCCTGTAGGTGGTTATCGGTTTCCAAAAACCATGGGTAATTGTGTCGATAAATACATATGGGCAATGGGACCCACAATGCATCATTCATCCGTTTAGACTTTTGGTTCTATATGGGGTTTATATTATATATTATATATATAATATTAAAACAAACATTTTGTAATTTTAATTAGTTCCAAAGTTTCCAAGAATCAGTTTTAAAACTGATCATAACAGTTAGGAAGTTAGTTCAGAAGGCTGATATAAAAGCAGAGATAGGAGGAGGAGAGAAGGGTCCTGGTTTTTGAACCTGAAAGATATATTTTAGACTGGAGAATTTTGAATTAAGAGAAGTTTTGCAAGTTTCCATCATCCTATCTATGCTGAGATGTTTTCTAGTTTTCATTATGTGTCCATATCTATGAATAAAATAGAGTAATTTGAGCTACAGGTCTCTTTATACTAGTGTATTAAAGAGTTAAATACACCTTAATGGTGCTCCTCTATTTTAACCTTTTCTGATATCTTTCTTCAGGATTTTACAATGATAGTTTCTGTTTCAAACAGCATATCAAATCAAAATCTTTTTCTTTCTTGTTTCTTCCATCCATCCACTCCAGCATAGGAAGAATATGGCATTGCAGAACATGACATGAGTTTGATATTTGAATATTATATAATTATTGTTTGAAGGTTTAAAAGACGGAGACACATATATAAATTGATTTGTGACAGAATCAGATAATGTCTTGAGCACGGATTCCTTTACACAGCAAGGAATTGTTTCTCAAGGAACAACAGATCCTTTGGAAGAGTGTGTGGAAATTCCAACTGGTTCGAATTATCAAGCAGCAATCCTTTACAAGAGCCATAGACATGAAAAGCTGTCATCTTCTGTGATAGCTTTTATTTTGAAGATTAATCTTCAAAATATACTATGGATACCCCTGACAAGCAGCCAGAGTTTCTACTTCTTCCTAACATTACTCAGCTGGCTGCATTGGCACTTTTGTATCATATGATGAATGTAAATACTCCGTGTTTAGAATAGGTTAGATAGGAATGTCAATAAAGCTCAATTCTGAGCATGTAGTTAGTTGTTGTTTTCTGCTTTGAAGAAAAATCAAGAATTCAAAAATACAAAAATGAAGAAAGAATGAAAAGAGGGCAGAAATGAAAACAAGAAAGGCAGAGCCCCATGCCAAAAAAGAGAAATAAATTCTGAAAGTGTGCAAGCTTAAATGCCACTCCTGAAAAACACACTTCTAGTTAGTCAAACGGCCTAATCTTGACTAATTAGCTTTAAATTTTCTGCTGATAGGATAGTGAATTCGATTTGCCAAACTGTTCAATCTTGGTTTATCAATAGATAGATTAGGATAGAAATGAAGGTTCAAACAAACTCAAAATCTGAACCAAAGTTTCCAAAAGGAGATGACTCAAAAATGTTTTATCTTCTGAGTCAAAAAGTGTAAAACTGGTTCTAATATGCTCAAACTCTGAACCAGAAGAAAAGCAAAGACAACTCAAACAAAGGCAAAAAATAGAGCTGCAAAAAGATGAAGGCAATACTTTGAACTTTCAAATCTTAAGCCTTCCATTTTGATTTAATTTTCTGCAAAATAATCTATGTGCAGCTTGTTTTTATGCCATAGATCACGGCAAGTCAAACAGCTTAATCTTGACTTGAATGTTTTTAAATTTCTGTTGTAGAATTTAGAGAATGAAAGTCTGTTGGACAGTTTAATCCCAACAGACAGTAGATTAGGTAGAGAAATATCTGATCTCAACTGTTTAATCTGAGTTCAGGGAGAAATAAGGAGTAGAATTATATTAGTTTTTTATGCTTTCAAAAGAATAAAATGTTGTGAATAGAGTTTGCCAATCCAAGTGCACTCTAATGAAGAAAAAATGTTAGATCTGTAGGATTGTGTAGGTAGAAAGTTGTATTGATGAAGTCCATTATTCTTTCATAGCTGATACTATTTTTCAGAGCAAAGCAAGATCATCCAGCAAAAGAAGAGAAATCCAATGGATGAGGCACCTGGTCAGCATCCCAGAAAAAATAATGGATCAGGCACAAGTCAGCCTCCCAGAGAAATCAAGTCTAAATTCTTGATGCCTTCAAGAAGGCACCATCCCCAAGTGGAGCCACTGTTAGCCACCTATAATATTTTGTTATACCAAAAGGTGGCTAAATATATTTTGAGTCTTCAAGGAACAATTTTTCCCTATCTAAAAACTGTTGGCTCTTGAAGACTCTTGAAGGCCTCATGCCTCTGTCCAGATCCCATACTGCTGTTTACATCCTAAAAACCTCTGAAATCCTGCTGAGTTCCAAGCCAGATCACTGCTGCAAAGGCCATTTTTCCCTCCCCCCACTTCATAACTAACCTTCATTTGTTTCCCCCTTTTCTCCATAAAATTCCTCTATTTTTCATGAGTTTCCTTCTCTCATTCATGAAAATCCACTTTATTAAGGTTAAAGACTCATTCTTTAGCTTCTTCCCCTTTTTATACCCAGCCATACGTTATTATAAATATAACTTTATTATAAAGTTCATATCATACAAGTTATGGCCCAACGTTCATCGCAGATCGCAAATCGCGGAATCACAGTTTTATCTAAAAAAGCTCATCGCAAGTTTCTGCGATGCGATCCATCGCATATCGCAAATCGCATGTTTCGTTGTTTAAACAGTTTGATCCATCACAAATATTTGCGATGCGACCACTCCAATCGCATTTTTCCCCAGCGCACATTGCAAATCGCAATATCGCATTTTCTCTTCGTCGCATAAATCCGCCATCGCATTTTCCACCTTTTGCGATTTGCGATCGATCCCGCCGGGCCCACCGTACGACACCCCTGCCATTCATATAAAAAATGCCTTTTCCCTTTGTAAAGTTTAAAAACGACATTTTTCGTTGTTTATAAAGGTTTCGCCCTTTTCCTCCCGCCACTGCATTTCCGCCGTTGATCTGCGCCCCCGCTTCAAGATCCAACGGTCCTCCGCGCATCTCTTGCCTAATCCCTCGATACGTCATTTCGTTGCTTTTTCCGCTGTTTTCACATAACCATGCCGGTTTCTTCCACACCGCCTTTGGGCGGGTGGTGGTTTTTCCCCGTTGCCCAGCGAATCCATACATCCAGCGACGCGTGTCCCTTGTACTATTTCAAAACCACCGTATAACCGTAGTCCCCCACGCATTAATGTTCAGACCATAGATGCCCAGCGAAATTTACCACAACCGTCCGATCTGTGGCCCCTCATCCAACGGTTTTTGATCGCCGAAGTTGTCTGCTGAATAACCAAAGTGTCCGCGCGATAACCAAGCTATTGTACAGTGGCAATCGCATTCCCACCGTCGATCTTGCGTGATCGACGGCTCTGATTTAATCACCTTTCCGCCTCCCCTTTGACTCTATTCGATTAATCCCGACCGTTGGATGATGCCATCCAACGGCCCTGCTTCCTCCGCACACCCTCCAATGCAGTTTGACCTATAAACGCAGGATTTCGTAACATTTGTTTTTTTTTTGGAGGGTTTAATGTTTTTTCACTTAAATGAAGAAATTTCGTAGGCCAAGGATGACGATCCTCTGGCCTTCGAATACATCAAAGGAAATCATTCGCAGGTGTTAAATTCACGCTGTCATCAATGTTTCATGAGGCATCGATGCCGTATAACCCTGCGCAACCCTGTGTAACAATGAAGCACCAAGAATCCGGCACAGTCAAAGAGTATCAGTTGTAGAAGACCAGAAATGTGCTAGTACAGAGGATTGGAGACAGTTTTATGGGGATTACGGCTAAGACTGTTATCAAAAGCCTAATCCCCGATTTAAAAAACACGATTTAAAGAAAACCTAAAGTGTTTATCAGACAGAAAGGACCTCCACCGCCATACTTGAGGCGCATTGATTCTTCAGCTACCATAAAAGCCACCTATTGCCTCAAAGCCTTCGAACAAAGGCCGAAGTTATTGAAGAAAATCAGATATTCGCCTCCAGCACAGCCAGGGAGTTACTTCTGCAAGGAAATAAATGCAGAACTATCTGCAGAAGTTACTCCAAACGTACATGGAGCCTCAAATTCAAATAAAGCTCCCACCGAGCTTTGATATTAATTGTAAACAGTTAATACAGTGAAACACCTGTAAGCTTCTCCATTGAGCCCCTCAAAAGGCCGAGAAGTCATCACCCTGTATTAATTGTCCTGAGAGATCTTTTCCTCAGATTTTTTCTCCTCATTCTTCTATAAATACTTTTGTAGAAGATGAGAAACGGTTGGTCACTGCATATCTGTAGCATGTAAATAGTTTTCTGAAGCTGCTGTAAGCTCTGTTTGTAAGATAAAATACCTAAGTGGAGCTGAGAAGCCTGAAGCTGTAAAGAACCATTGGACTCAAATATTGTAACTGGTTTGGAACATCAATACAAGATGATTTATGGGATCCTGGTCTATGTTGACGGTGATGTTATTCTCATTTGTAACTTGTTATTTTATCTCTGTTTTCATTTTTTTTCATTTTCCACTGTAAAGAACAGTTTAAACAGGGTTAGGACCTACTGTATATTAGTAACCTTCTCTGGCTGAGAAATCTTTATTTGAATGTTTTCTTCCAATCTGTGTTATTTAGGAATGATTTAATTCAGTTTAATCATAGGAATGCTGGCGTTCCCTCATCTGATTGTTTAGCTGAATGTTAGTCTTGAATGTTATGTTCAGTATTAGTTAAGTAGAGATGAACGCTGGAAGATATGGTGCGCCCTGGTCCTAGTTTCATCCCCAAAGACTGTCTGAATGTTTCCCTTGGAATGTGTTAAAAGCTGGCTAGTTTAGAAGTACTTACCAGATCTTAGACCATTCTGTGTTATCTTTGTGTTTCCCCCTGTTTTGTATGTTTTCTATTGAAAGTGTGCCAAAGGCTGGCTAGTTTAAAAGTACTTACCAGATCCTAGTCTGGTTCCATGTCCTTCTTAAGTGTTTTTCAAAGGCTGACTGGTTTAAAAGTACTTATCAGATCCTAGGCCGCTCTTCGTTCTGCATCTGTTTATTTCCCCTTCTTGATGTATCACTCCATTCCATAAATCAAACTTTAAAGAGGTCCTTATACATAGATGAATTGCCCCATGGACCACTCTTGCCTCTTTCTACTCCAATTAAAACCCTACTATGACTCCATAGCCCAATGGATTGAAGCTGTTTCTTGCCTATCTTCTTAGCTGAATCAATTTTCGCTTTCATTCATCTTCACCCTTCATTTAGATTTCCTTCACCCTCATTTATCTTTGTCCAACCAAAACAAACAAAACCATTGGCCTTCATAACTAGCATAATATCATTACCCTAAGCTTCAAAGACAAATTAATCTTTGCACTTATTGGAGAGATCCCTCTCCGGATTCAGGAGGGCTAGATCCTAGAATCCCAAAGTTGGTTGAAACGATGTTGTTTCTATGATTGGAATTTGCCAATATTGCTAATTACAGAGACCTAACAGGGAATTCGTTATGTATTACATTGAATTTTATTAAAAACAAAACTAAATCTACAGGCATGCCCTATTCAAGGAAAACAAGCAGCCCAATTTACTGCTCTGTTTCAAATCCTGGGCATTCTAAATGGTAAAATCACTTTTCAAAATTTGGAAAAATTTTGTTTGGCCATACCATTTTTCCTGCTAATGGAGGAAGGGCCTACTTTATGTAGTTTCTTGTGCGACGAGCGGTTCTTTGCAGCAAGGGCCTGCTTTATGGACTTTATTGCGCGACGGGCGGTTCTTTGCAGCAAGGGCCCGCTTTCTGGACTTTCTTGCTCGACAGGCGGTTCTTTGTAGTAGGAGGTGTATATCTAGTAGGGTTTGAGTCGATTAGAAAAGGCAAGGAGCTGTAGTATTGATTTACAAAGGCATATATCCAGTAGGGTTTGAGTAGATTAGAAAAGGCAAGGAGCTGTAGTACTGATTACATGCAGGGTAGCTATAGTGATTAATGTAAAATTTTGAAAGGCCCGCCATGATTAATCCGAAACCTTTGTAATTCGTATGAAATTCCTATTAAAACCATAGTTTATGGCGGTAATGCTCCACCATATAAATAGGTATTAAAACCTTTCAAATGCCAACTTAGGTTTGATTTAAAAATGGCGTATAATTTTAATTTAGCTTGTACAATAGTAAGGCCATTATTTATTGGTTTGAAATAATAAACAACATGCAACAAACCCACATAATTAGTAAATTATTTAAAGACAATAATACCTACATATTAAAATATAAAGTTATAACATACCAACTCATACTCAAACATAACATCTGTATCAATATTCTTCTTCTGTATCTTCTTGATCGTCATCCAACTGATCGACATCTATACCAACATCTGATTTAGAAACGGTGTTGAAATGATCGACCATGTCATCATCATCATAAATTATGTCATTTTCAATAATATCCTCATTGACATCATCATCAATAATTGTTGCCTCATCTCCTATGCCTGGTTCATCTTCTAATATATATTCTTCGTCTGTCAATGCATCTTCCTACTCATCTGCCATTGCATCATGTTCTTCTTGATCAATATTATCTTCTTCCTCTACAGTATACTCTACTGGCCTTCCTCTTGGATCATATCTAATAGCAAATGACCATTCATTCTCACCTGAAACCTCTGAGTAAAAGTCTTGTTTGCATTGGCTTGGAAAAACATAGCGATCTTTTCCTGCTTCAAACTGTGATGTTTTAACCATTGGAAATCCATTGTCATGTTGAATAAGTGTTCTATCATCATCACGTACATTCATTCGTAGCCTATACCATTTGATGTCGAACAAAACTATTTTGAAGGAATTAAAGTCACACTCAACTATATCATCTAAGAACCCATAATATCTATTTTCAGATTCTCGAGGATGTCTGTCACTCCTGGAGGAAACATTAGTGACATGGAATACTGCAGTTATCCCACTATCAGAAGTTTTCCTGTTATCATCCAACTGTTTAACGCGAAATTGACGACCATTGCACCACATAGCCTTGTGGTGTTTCAACTGCAATATGCCAAACATGAAAAAGATGCATTCTCAATTAATAATTAAACATATAATTTACACAGCATGAAAATTAACTAAAAAATCAAACTTCTTGTCACATTATAAATATAGTATAAAATAAGTAATGAATAAAATAGGTGAATTAATTGCTTACCTTTCTATCTTTCAAACCATATGCTAAATCGATTTCCCTGTCCGTAACGTTTCCATCTCCACTACAATACGCTTCTCTAATCAATTCAGACAGTAGTTGCCATGATAACCTACCTTCGTTACGTGCTTTACATGTTTCAATCCATTCACTCATCCACTCAATATTGTTTGCAATGTATAAAAGTAGTGCCTCATAATCTTGAGCACCTGAATAAAAAAACAATAATTCACCAATATTAATAAATATTACTTATAACCATGGTAAATTATATTAATTAATAAACTATAAAAGAATAAGACCTAAATTAATATAATGATCATATACATGATGTAAAAAAATGAAACATTATATGTATTATACATAATAAATCTTTTACCTCTCACTTTCTTCATTCTACCTTTTCCCAACTGGTGCTCCACTTCAAATTTTTTGATGGAGTTCACATCCCAAATGCAATCCACCGCCTTCATAGTTGGCGCAGCTAATATAGGAAGATAATGACTAATATACACCATGGATTGATATACCACATATCCCTCCACCATAGAACCCTCATGTCGTGCTCTTTGTCTAACCAAAGCCTTCAAGGATTTCATGTGCTTCTCGACCATCCACATTGATGTTGTGCGTATTGGTCCACACATTTCAATCTCCTCAACTTGGTGTATCAAGTAGTGTTCTTGTGCATTGAAAAATGTTGGAGGTAGATACTTTTGCATTTCACACATTAGCCGAGGAATTTCTCTCTTCCAATACTTTATTTCATCTTGATGAATTTCTTTCAATGAAAACCATCTGCAAATCATTACGTAAGGCTATTTCAATGAAACATAATATATATTTCATTACAAGTAAATTAATACATCATTTCATTAAGTACGAAAAGAAATTGTAGCAAATAGATTTTGCGTATAAATCAAAACTACTTACCTCATGTATTTAATAAGACCATATATAAATTGTTTGACATTGTTGTCGAAGTCGTTTGGGAGAGATACAGGTAGAACATACTATAACAATAAAAAATGAATCATTATTGGTTTCCAAATTAAACCAAAAAAAAGGAAAATTTAAATTATGTATTCAAGCAATAACATACAAAAACGTATACCAAAAAGATTACCTTAACAAAGGTATGCCAATCATGTGTTTTCACCCCACTGAAGTCACCTTTCTTCGTTAAGATATTATTTATGTTTGAAGCAAAACCTGTTGGAAATTTAATTCTTCTAACGACCTCTTTTACATCATTGCTTTTTTGTTCTGTTAATAACCATGGAATATTATTATAATTTCGACCTCCATTGTTATTTGATCTGTCGATCACACTTTTCATTGCATGATTCGATTTCTCAATGTCAGCACAAATTTTGTCAATTTTGTCTCTATCATGTGCACCATCTATGGTTCGCCATAACGTTTCTGTCACATTCTTCTCGACATGCATTGTATCAAAAAAATGAGCTATTTTTAGGTCCTCATAGTAGGGCAACCTCGCAAATTGAGAAGGATAACATTTCATTCCAGGTGGAAGTACAATATTAGTACCTTCACCGCGATGATGACCTTGATATCAAAGAATAAAATAAATCAGAACAATATTAATTATAAAATACAATAAAATAAATTCATTAGTTAAAACAAAAATTCCAAAAATTACATAAACAAATAATATATACACACACGCACACACACACACACACAAATTATGTACCAGCTGCTTGACGATTATTAATTCTGTTATATTCCAACGTCCACAACTGAGGTGTCATTCTTCGTGGTTTTAATCTAGTTTCTTCTTTATCATTGAAAAGATGTTTTTCAGTAGTACGATACTTATGGTTCCTAGAGAGGTAGTGCCTAAAATCATCAAACACCATCTTTCTTAAGTCTGGAGAATGACAATACTTCATCTTAGGGCCATAAACTGGACATGCAAATCTACCTTTTTTTTGAAGACCTGCAATAGATGGATCAATAACAATTATACTATGAGATCATTTTTAAAACATGCAATATGGTATATCTAATTCAGATAATTATGTATTATATTAAAGAGCAAAGAAATATTACATACCAAAAACATGTGTTAGTCCTGGGGCATCATGAATTGTCCATACAAGGATTCCACGACATTGAAATCTCTTCTGCTTGATTGGTTTAGTGATGTCATACATAGTGATGCCATGCCATAAATGTATTAGCTCATCGATAAGAGGCTCAATATATACATGCATATCTTTGACTTGGTACTTACCTAATTGTTCAAAATTACGGTACATAATAATTACTACCATGATATATGTATATATAAGTAAGTAAATAAATAAAATATATATTTATGAAAACAACGAGAGAAATGAAAATGTTACATTCAAAAAAATAATGTATCAAATACCTGGAATAATCACAGTCAACATTATGTGCTCCATCTTTATTGACATCCAAGGAGGAATGTTATTATTGATAACGAAAATAGGCCACACTGAGTAAGTAGATCTAAGCTCTCCGAATGGATTAACACCATCAGCTGCCAATGAAAGCCTGACAATACGAGGTTCATTTTTAAAATCTACATATTTTTCCTTGATTTCTCTAAATGCAGAACCATCTGCAGGCATTCAAAGAACACCATCTCCACTTCTATTCTTTGAATGGTAATCCATAAAATGTGCTATGCTGTTACACCTGAAAATTCGTTGCAAACGTGGAATTATGGGAATATGACGAAGAACCTTTTGAGGCACCTTTTTGGTTAGTTGATCTGTTCAATATCTACGGGTACCACATTTCGGACATTCTGCTTTCAACGCATGTTCTTCGTAATATATAATATGATCTTTAGGACATGCATCTATAATGTTATATTCCATTCCAAAGTGTTTCATAATAGCACGTAGATCTTGATATGTTCGAGGTAAAGTATTTGGCGATGGTAAAAAATATTCACCCAACAATCTACAGCATAAACAAAAACTAGTTAATGTAAAGATTATTAATCATATATATATATATATATATATATATATATATATATATATATTGAATTATTATTTTACACATTTATTACGACTAAAAAAAGGGAAAATAATCAACATTTACATATATGTGATCATATATATATATTGCATACCTTAGGAGTTGTGTCATACATCTGTTCAACAAATTATTCATAACCTTTAAGTTCACCAGCAACAATGTAGCAGAGAGAAGAGTTGCATTTGAGTGTTCAAAAAGTCGTTCACTTGACCTTTTAATCAGAGGTACATCATAAATACCGTCACTGCTATCTCCACCATCATCATCTGACTCACCATACAAGTCTTGGAGCATTTGATTTGTCCCATCATTAATGTGAGCTGTCTCATTACTGTCATCGTGATCTACCTCCATGGGATCATTAAAATTACCTTCATCATTCGCTTCATGTTCTTCACCTTGTACAACATCATTTCCAATACTAATATTTGCTGCAATATTCTCTTGTACTGGTGCAACATCATCTAATCCACTACTATTTAGCTGTGGAAGCTGGTTGATCATCTGAAAAAATTTGGGGGGAAACTGTGCCTTTATGAAAATTACAAACATTAATCATTAAACATTAGTGCGCATATAAAAAATATTAAATTAATATTAAATTTTACGATATAATAAAAATGAAGATAGATAATGAAGATGGATAATTAATTACCACGAGACGATAGTCATTCGATCCACCATCAATGTGCCCATATTTCCTACAATGCATTGTTGCTGTTGCTATTAAAACTCTAACATTATTTCTCAAACAACATTTTTTGCAAGGGCAATAAACTCTACCATCACCCCTTTCACCCTTTTGAATTTTTTTTCCACCTCTAATGTATTCTTCCATTGATGCAAATTATCCTATAAAGAAAATAATAATTATATTTAGCAATTATCTCTCTCAATGGTGTTGAAAACCCAAGACGTGTTGAACTCAATGGGAGCTCAATAAGCAAAAATAAAATAAAAGTGGGCTTTTTACAAATTGTGAGCCTTTTACAAAATGTGGGCTTTTTACAAAATTGTGGGCTTTTTACAAAATTGTGGGCTTTTTACTCCCAATAAAAAAGTGTATATCAATTTTATATTTAATATTGAATGAATAAATTGAATTATATTTAATATTGAATTAATAAAAGTGTATGAATCAATTTTATATTTTATTTTACTCCCTTGCGATAGCCCATTTTATAATAAATTGAATGAATATTCTAATTCCAGTTTAACATAAAGCTGACAATTTCAATAGTCCCTTCGGAAGCCCTTTCTCTTTTTATTGGTTATAACACCAACCAACCCAGAATTTCAATTCTCGATGCGGAGCTTACATATATGGTTCAAACCATAACATAACTCATTTACACCTATAACTGCCCTTCTATTAAAGCCCAAATAGATCCTGTATCCAAGGTTTCTCTTTTAATTTACACTCGCATGAACTTACCACTGTATATCAACAAACATTACATGGAACCTCCGCGACATTAATTTAAATGCCAGCGCCAACAAAAATTAATATCCAGTCCACATTTCAATTATGGGACAATTCACGATCAAAAGTTCGAATCATAACTCAATGGTTGCCTTAGGTTCTCGCACTCACCACATTACTTAAGTTCAACCTTGACATTTGTTTAATCCAAATATAATCACGATCACGGCTTTTAAAACCTCACATCCGACATAGCATATCTATTAACATATATATATATATATATATATATATATATATATATATATATATATATATATCACTCTTGGATTAAAACCCAAATTATAATTCTGCCTATGTGGACTTCACATTCGACCATTCAAACGTTCCGTGGAACCCACATTACATATGGCCCACCTCCATTAACAAGCCACTCGCATCCAACGACAGACAACTTATCACGTAGGGTTGAGTGATCCGACGAATGTAAACTAATATTGCGTTAATTTATTGCATGAGGGTTAATTTCCCAACATCGCTTGATATAAATGGTTTTCGTAAACCACTTATGGCCACGTGTCCATCGTAGGCCCATATCATGTTTTTATTTTTAAATCTGCTTACAGCCTACTTACCCACGTGATACTGCTGGTTTTCGATTTCAAAACTGCTTCCACTATTTTCTAATCAAGGTTCCGCTTCTTGGTTCTTCCTCTTTTGTTCACAGTTCTATGCCTTTGTTTGTTAACAACTCAGGTTAACCTCCACCAACCGTCGCCAGAGCGACACATTTCCACCAACCATCGCAAGAGCGACACTTTGCCACCAACCGTCGGAAGAGCAACATATCGCCTAACCGTCGCAAGAGTGACACATCGCCACCAACCGTCGCAAGAGCGACACTTTGCCACCAAACGTCGCAATAGCAATGCATTCTTCTAAACGTTGCAATAGCGACAGTTTCCTCCAAACGTCGCAACAGCAACAGTTTCCTCCAAACGTCGCAATAGCGACACATTGTCTCTGTAACATCGCAATAACAACATACTTCAGAAATCTGTCACAAGAGCGACACTATTTTTCAAACGTCGCAAGACCGACACTTGCCTCTAAGTGTCGGTATTGTGACACTTTCCTATAAACGTCGGTATAGCGACGGTTTCGGTTGGGATTTGAAAATTTTGAAAAAAATTGGTGAAATTTCCGACATTTGGTCAAAAGTGTCAGAATTTCCGCCAAATGTACTAGTGAAAGAGCAGTGACAGTGAAAGAAATCAGGGATTAAAGGATTATTCAAAGGTCAAATATGAAATACATGGTTAGAAGACAAAGTTAAAGGAAAATCACAAAAATATCAAAGATAAAATAGTCAAAGAGTAGAGATAAAGAAAGAAATGACAGCGATAGTAAAGGCAGTAAAAGAGAAAAAATTTAGAAGATAAATATGGAGACAAATTTGAGATTAAAAGAAAAATCAACAAAGAAAGACAGATACGAATGACAAAGAAAATCACCATTTAATTCTTCCAAATCAAATTGGCCACCTACAACCTAATTTTGCTAAATGCAGCTACCTTAGTTAATTTTTTCAATTAGAGATATTTTAAGCAGCTCAACAGTTATTGTAAAAGTTAAAGTTAAAGCCAGAAAGTAAAAAATATCTTAAAGTTAGCTCAACAGTTAAGTCAAAAGTTATTATTGCAGTGAGTTATTCAGTGATATTTTTCCTTGGGCCTTGCATGGTCTCAAAGGTCATTATTACAATTACTCTGTAATAAGTGCAGTCTGAAACCCTAGAATAGGATCACCTCCTCATCTGTAGATAAATACTACATGTATTGTTCATTTTTATTGTTGGTTGGTTGGTTATTGGTTAGTTTGTGGGTTGATTGCTATGCTGGATTTTTATCGGACTCTGAGTTGCAGAGACTATTGCACTGGAGTATTGTAATTGTTTTGGACATTAGTAATACAATCACGTTCACATGATTCTTGAGCTATGTTAATGGTGATGTTATCCCTCTTTGTCATTGTTTCTCCTCTTATTTACCATATTTTTCATCATTTCTCTGATAATAGAACATAAATTTGAGATTAATATATGTTGTTTGGGCACCTTAACTATGTTTGTTTCCATTGTCTTTATGTTTTCTTCTGCAAGGTTTGATTAAAGAATTTAGGGGTGTCCTGCTCTTTAGTTCCAACTAACTTGTTGCCTTGAGGTTTTCTTAGTAAAGTAAGTGATTAAAGAATTCAGGGGTGTCCCGTTCTTTAGTATTATTGGATTGTTCTCTTAAAGGCCTTCTTTGAAGTTTGATTAAAGAATTCAGGGGTGTCCTGCTCTTTAATTTCACTGAACTGTTATCTTGAATTTTTTCTTTGTCTGAAAGTAATGGCTAGAGAATTCAGGGGTGTTCTGCTCTTTAGGATTGCTGGGTTGTTGTCTTAAATGTTTTTTTAGTAGAGTTTAGCTAAATAATTCAGGGGTGTCTTGCCATTTATTTTCTCTTAAACCGTTATCTTAAATTATTTTCTTGTTGAAGTATAGTTAAATGATTCTTAATTTCCCTTTAGTTTTACTGAATTCACAATTTTTTGTCATCTCATATTCATTCTAACCTAAAAAGATCCACTTGATATAGTTAGCTTGCCCTATGAAAACCCTTGCAGAATTGATGTACAATTAAAATTTTTTATGACTCCATAGCCCAATGCATTAATGCTTCCCACAGTATATCTATTCAACCTACAATCAATCAATTAATCAATCAATCAAAAAAATAAAAATAAAAAAACCCAAGCTTTATAACTAGCCTAAAATCAGAAAAAGATTAACCATTTAAATTATAAACATAGAGAGAGCCCTCTCTGAGCCCAGGAAGGCTAGGTCCTTGGACTCCAAAGTGGTCTGATGTGGTTATCTGCAGATTTGTTTTTGCCAATATTGCAAATCACAGGGAGCCAACATAGTGGCGACCATACTAGGGAGTTGAGTTATTAAAACAGCTTAATATTTCCTCAAGAACTCAGAAAACCCCTTTTAAGTTTAGATGACTCAAATATTAGCCAAGACTAGTATTTGGTTGCTAATGGTGGACAACGGTGTAATATTCCCAAATGGGAAAATCAATAATACATGCATTAAAAACACATTTTTCAGAAATTTGTGTAATAATAGTCAATGATAGCCCATGGATCCTTTATATTAGACATTATAACAACCAAATCTAAAAGGAAATTAGAAACAAATCATTATAACCTAGTTAAACAAGCCTCCCATGCTCAAAACAACCCAAAAACACTACAACCCTAAGATGACTGCAATACAGAATTACTGAAGAAAGTGACAGTGCAGTTTATTGAGGGTTTATAATCATAAATAAAGAGAAAAAATATATCTTCTTATATATTAATCAATGATTCTAAAAAACAGAGATCTAGTCTCTTTTACAGAAATCCAAGATGACTCGGCAAGGGTTTCTTGATAAACATGAAGTAAAAGAAGTAAATGACGTAGATCTATGGATGAATCACGTAGAATGGCTGAAGCACTGAATAAATATGACTGATAATGAAAATAAATCGTTGTAGCTCCTCCTACTAGCTTTCCGAGAAAAATGTTGATCCACCTCATGGGAAACTAGCTCATAAAACAAGGGTTTAAACCCTCCCACTGCAACACCATGTAAAATAATGCAGATCCTCCAAGAGACTACATTATGGTTATAGGTGACTTCTTTTCCAAGTTCCATATAGTGGAAATGAAGTCCAGAAAGCTCCTCTCAGATTTCTTAAACAAGATCTCCAAGCAAGAGTGGGGAATTCCCGCATGAGAAAACCCTTGCACTAAATAGTGCATCAAACTTAGCTAAAAAACTGAAGCATGCAATAAGTCTAAATAGACCCAATTATCAAATCATATTCTTAATCATCCTCCATATGGCTGCCATTCCCTCCATTATATAGTTGATGAGCTTCCTCACAATGGGTCCCACCCATTCATGAGGTTACTTCCATTCAAAGGCTCCTCTTCCAAAATTACGATGTCTTCATGACTCCCACTCTTATATTTAAAACGTTGTTTGATTTAGTCAACCTTGACATAGTCTCCATGCATTGTATCCTTTCAAACTCAAGGTGTCTTTATTCCGACTAGTTAAACTGATCTGCATTCACATTGAGCTATCTTTATTAATGATCAACTCATCCCATATTAATGTTGTTGACTTGTTCAAACTTGACCTTGTCCACATATATTAGAATTTTTTCACACATGGGGATGCTTGATCTAGTTATTAACATGGCCCCTTTTCACATTAAGATGGATTTTATGCCTACTTAAGATATTTATGGGCCTCCTTACCCATTTATTCATCTAACTAGATGCTAAGAGAAAAATTAATACTCCCATTAGTTGCATGCTAATTTAGGAATATTACAGTCTTCCCCTCCCAAATGTTTCTTATCTTCAAGAAACTACAAGGGTGCTGCAAAATCTCCCCTCCTCCTATTGGGGCCTCCTCATCCAATAGTCTCCACCATTGCTTCAGATGTTCTGCAACAATTCTGTCTCCCAATGGTTCCTCCCAAGTGTGTAAGTTGGCCTTTGGTGGATAAACCAAATGGCTCTCATCATGAAATAGTGGAAGGTATATATGGAAACCTTCTTGTTGTTCAATGGCCTCCTCAAGGTAGAAGTGATGACAATCATGGGGGGCTCATTCCCAATGAAAGACTCCCATCTCCATGCTATGATCCAAATGAAATGAATCACCTCCCAACTTGGTAATTCATAGGAAAGCTCCTCCCAAATTCTCATTAGAGGCATGTCCCAAGTGGTCCAAACAATCATATGGTCCACCTCACAAAGAAACAAGTGATTACTATAGTGGCCATATCATCTCTCATGCTCCCCTTGAAGCATGTAATTCCAAGGGCGTGGGAAATTTATTTCCCCAAGGACAGATCCACCACATGTGTCTCTCCTCCAATCATGTTCCCACAAAGATAAGAACATCTTCAGCATATGGAATCATAATTAAATTCATGCTAGCTACCATATATAGTAAAGGAGAAGGAAAATGGTCCCTCATGTGCAACCAGCATAGTTTTTCTCCTAACTGCCATAGAGTATGATATAACAAGTGTTCTTTCCACCACTTGTTTGCTGCCCCATTCTTCTTGCATGTTTGGAGAAGGTGTATGATGGTTGGTGTTAATGAATCACACCATGAAGAGTACATCATCTCCCCAAAATATTCTAGGGAATGGTCAACATTACCATTTCTCATGGTCCCAAGTAGCCCATGAGGCAAATAAGAAAGAGTGCTACCTCTTGGAGCAATGCCCTGCAGATGTGTGTTAAGAAAATGCAAGTATATAGTAAATACAACATTATGTTTAGAAATACAATGTTTACCATACACTTGGCTTGAATCAGTGAGGTAGCTCATGGATGAGCTTCCTCTCATACCTAATGAATAAGGAGGTGGTAATGATAACTCTTCCCAAGAGCTATGTTCCTCCTCAACCAACAAATAATCTATGCACTTCCTCATGTGATAGTGCATCTCCTCTTTGAATTTTTCCCACATGAATCCCTCCAAGATAGTACGGTATGCTCCAATGAAACTAGTGGGATTAGAAAGAAAGATCTCATAGGCTGCATATAGTATTTTTTCCTTGAGCATCGAGTCTATAGTCAAATGGATCTGATCATGAAAGTAAATTACTCCATCAACCACTTTATACCTCCTATCCATCGCTTTCCCCTCAATAACTTTACATGTGAAGAGGTTCTTGGAATATTCCACCAAGAGTTGGGATTCCCAATATGGATCTAGGCTTCCCAACAATGACAATGCTGTAGAAATCTGAAATGAGGTGCCTGTCATATCATGGCTCTCCTCTTTGGCATGCTCAATTCCAAAGTCACATGTTGGAGCAATGTCACTCCACATTTGCTGCCTCTCTTACAGCTGATCTTGCTCAAGACGAGATTGAAGTGTATGGAAGTCAACCTCCTTTTGAAAGGTCTCTCTCTTCCAAAACTTCTGTAGTTTGGCCCATCCATACAAGAGTGGTAATACCCTCTTGTTATATTCAGAAATATTCATTATATTTAGAAGTATCATTTGCTGCTCCAAGGCTATGGAGTGGCCATTTGACACCATGCTCATGCCATCATAGATTTTTGAATTCTTCTATTCCAGCGCAATTAGCTGAGTGGAAGATAGCAATGTCCATATTAGAAAATTGCTCATCTCTCCTTGGAACCCATCAATGGTTCTCAGTGTTGTGGTAGCTCCTCTCAAGACTCCTTCCTTATCCAAATATATCACTTCTGCACATAGTTGAGAGAACACTTTATTCTTCTTCCAATCAGGGGGTCTCCTTGGTGGAATGCCTCCATACAAAGAGAAATCAAGGCATAGAGCAGGATGTATATGTGTGTTGACTGATTTGTCCTTGCCTTCACTACAAAAATCCTCCTGCCTCCTCTGTTCATCAACCTTTTGAAATAGAGAAGAATGTGTTCTCCTCATCATCTGATGCTTGTCCTCCCCTTTATCTCCTTCTTTCTTCAATATCTCACCATTTACCAATGATGGCACATGCTGCACATGGATTGTGCCATGATCTCCATATGTGAGATTATTTGGAACTCCTTGCAACAGTGCAAGAGTTTCTCTCCTTAGAGAAAATGATCCATCTTCCTCTTCATGAGGCACTGGATGTGCTCTTGATATGAAAACGTTGTTACCTCCAGCCTTCTCTTCCCCCTCTTCAATATTTTAGAATGCCTCATTAATAATGACAGACCTTAGATCTTGGTCTTCCCTTGAAAGATGAATCTCCATGTCTTTCTCTTGAGAAGAAAGCTCATCCTGCAATGGGGATCTTGCCCTTGGCAAGGTATACAAGTTTTAATCCCCCTCAATGGTTTCCTGAAATGGAGTTGGGTTTATATATCCTTCCAACCCATGCAAAGGTTTTGTTTGTTTTGGTTTGATTAGCTCCACATAAGGTGTTTCATAAAACTTTTCATCAAACATTTCCACTACTTTTCTAATGAACTTTGCATAAGTAGATGTATTTGCATTGTTTAATGAAAAAGACTCAAACAACCACCAAGCATAAGCCTTACATTCAAAATTCAGCACTGCTACTTTAATGGCTTCATTTTCTGAAACTTGATGTTGTTGCACATAGGTGTCTAGTTCCTTCACCCAAACCCTAGCTAAACATTCAGGTGAGCCATCAAAAGTAGACAGAAATAATCTACCCACACCATGCTACTTTCTCCTTGTCTTCCTTTCCTCCTTGATCTTGCAAAAGCCTTGGAAGTTCAAGTGATCTTTGAACCTCTTAGATTGAGATTCATACTCTTGCAAATAATCACCAAGAGTCTCATTCTTTGGCACATCTCCTCTCTCCATCTCTCTTGTCATGAATATATGGCTGGTAGAGCGTTGTAAATATAATGGTGTAGCTAAATGATCACACCCATAATATGAGGAACTAGAGCTTTCCTCATGTACAAATCTTGTTGAGGGATCTCGATGTTTTTCCCTCCTCATTTCTTTGACGTCTTTACTGATGCCATTCAGAGTTTGTAGAAGAAGTTTTGAGAAATTATTCCCTCCAGACAAGGGTTTTCCTTGATCCCTTTTTCATATCCTCTCCTTCCCATGAGAATACTGCATAATGGTTGAAGTAAATAGGCTGGGCCAAGATTAGAGCTTTGATACCACTGTAATATTCCCAAATGGGAAAATCAACAATACATGCATTAAAAATGCATTTTTTCATAAATATGTGTAATAAAAGTCAATGATAGCCCATGGATCCTTTAGATCAGATATTATAACAACAAAATATAAAATTAAATCAGAAACAAATCATTATAGCCTAGTTAAACATGCCTCCTATGCTCAAAATAGCCCAAAAACACTACAACCCCAAGATGACTGCAACATAGAATTACTGTAGAAAGTGACAAGGTAGTTTATTGAGGTTTTATACTCAGAAATAAAGAGAAAAAATAGATCTTCTTATATATTAATCAATGATGCTCAAAAGCAGAGATCTAGTCTCTTTTTTAGAAATCCAAGATGACCCGACAAGGATTTCTTGATAAACATGAAGTAAAATAAGTAAATGCTACAGATATATGGTTGAATCAAATAGAATGGTTGAAGCACTACATAAATATGGCTAATCATGCAAAGAAATGGTTGTAGCTCCTCCTACTAGCTTTCCGGGAAAAAGGTTGATCCTCCTCCTGGGAAACTAACTCATAAAACAAGGGTTTAAACCCTCCCACTGCAACACCATGTAAAATAATGCAGATCCTCCAAGGGACTGCGCTGTGGCTATAGGAGACTGCTTGGCCAAGTGTCGAATAGTGGAAATGAAGTCTAGAAAGCTCCACTTAGATTTCTTAAACAAGATCTCCAAGCAAGAGTGGGGAAATCCCACATGAGAAAACCCTTGCACTAAACAGTGCAAAAAAATTAGCTAAACAACTAAAGAATGCAATAATTCTGAACAGACCCAATTATCAAATCATATTCTCAATCATCCTCCATATGGCTGCCATTCCCTCCATTATATAGTTGATGAGCTTCCTCACCATGGGTCCCACCCATTCATGAGGTTACTTCCATGCAAAGGCTCCTCCTCCAAAATTACGCTGGCTTCATGAGTCCCAATCTTCTATTTACAATGTTGTTTGATTTATTCAACCTTGACATAGTCTCCATGCATTATCTCCTTTCACACCCAAGGTGTCTTTATTTTGACTAGCTAAACTGATATGCATTCACATTGAGCTGTCTTTAGTAATGATCCACTCATCCCATATTAATTTTGTTGACTTGGTCAAAATTTACCTTGTCCACATATATTAGACTTTGTTCACACATCGGGATTCTTGATCTAGTTATTAACATGATCCCTTTTCAGATTAAGAGGGATTTTATGCCTACTTAAGATACTTATGGGCCTCCTTACCCATTTATTCATCTAACTAGATGCTAAGAGAAAAATTAATATTCCCATTAGCTGCATGCTAATTTAGGAATATTACAAACAGCCAGCCTCAAGACAGTTAAAATCATCCACCGGGTGACTCCACTAGTTTTCAATAGGCCTGCTGACTCCACTGGTTTTCTATAGACTCCACTGGGAAAATTATTGAGAAATCCTGATTTTATCAAATCTCAAAGGGAACCCAGTTAAAATAATTTTAGAATTAAGTATTTTCTTTTACAGATTGGTTTGTTTTAAAATTTTTGTAACACTCTCAACCTTTTTGAACCTTGGGTCCAAATTATGGCTTCTAGAAGAATTTGTACCAGATCCCATCCTGACCCAAACCCTCCTACAATAGTTGACAATATAGAGCACATCATAAGTAAATATCCTAGATCTAAAAATTCAACTGTTAGCAGACCTATTCACAAAGCAAGTTCCCTACCTAAAAACCTTAAATACTTGCAAGGTATCCTATCTGGCTCACTCATGGAACAAAGCTTGTCCAGGACTAAATCCCAGAGTTGGATAACCCAAATAATTTCAGACCCTTCCATCTTACAGTAGAATTATGTTGTACTAACTTCAACCCCCATCCATACACCCACTGTTCACCATCCTCCATTTAACCCTCCACCTCCTTTTATAAACCCTCCACTTGTTAACCCTCCTTTGTTTCCCCAACTACCAGCCATGGCAACATGGTATGCCCCATTAGTTCTACCATTGCCTTTAGTAGTTCTACCACAGGACTATCAGTCCAAGATTCCCTTATATGATGCAAGTGGTTCTACAGCTGTTCAACAACATGTGGATAGAATGAATGACTATTTTGACAGATAAGAAATAGATGATGAAACTGTTAAACTAATAATGTTTGCTCAAAGCTTAGGGGGAGAAGCAAGAAAATTTTTTAAAGGCATAATCCCTAATAGTATCCATCATCTCCCTGCTTTTCATCAACTATTCTTAAACAAGTGGTAAGTCAAGAAGAACCCTCTCCAAATATTATTCGAGTATGAAAACATTAAGAGAAACGTTGGAGAGGGTGTCAAAGAGTACTGCACTAGGTTCAATAGTGTGTATAATGCCTCCCTACCCACATGAAACCTCCACAAGTTCTAGCCCTAATGAAATTTCTAGATGGCTTTGACCCACAGATGGCTTACCGACTAAGATAAAGAGACCCTCTTACATTAGAAGACATGCAGAGGGGTATAGTAAGTGTAGAGGCAAATCTAATTTCCAAAAGAGCTAGAATGAAAAACGAAAAAAAGTGTCACATATAGGGAAGAGGCTGTAGCCTCCACATCTGATACTAAGATTGATAACCTTGTTAGAACTATGGAAAGGATGAGGGAGAGAATAAACATGAATGAGAGATCTTACCCCAAATAAAACCCAACAACTCCTCAAAATATAAATCAAAACCAGAACAAAAAACAGAACCTTAGGAGAAATCCCCCTCAAATAAGACAGAGAGGACCTGACCAAAAAATCAGGCCTCCTTTCCAAGAAAAATATGTTGATGAGGATGAGGGGGTGATTGAAGAACCAGAACAAAGTCAAATCAATCTAATGGGAGTTAATAATGAGGATACTGTTTTCCTCACTAAGGAAGAACAAGGCATGTTTTCCCCAACTCATTTTGAAGAAGAATGGCTAGAATCTGAAGATTACAAACAAGGATTCGAAAATGCCATCATGGAAATACATAGGCAGTATGACCTCATAAGCAAGAAAACCCAAGATACTCCCAAGAGAAACAACCCAGAAATTTCTGCTAAGAAGATTCCTGAAAATGGTCCTAAAAAGACAACAGAAACTTCAAACATAGTGGTTAAAATTTCTGATAAAAATAAAAACAAAAAAAGTCCAGAAAGCAGCACTAGTAAATCAACTAGTAGCCCTAATAAATATGATTTAACTAAGATCCCCAAAATAAATCAGCAATCTGAAATTGTTGCAAAAACAGTGTCTGATAAAACTGATTTAAATCTGCCAAAAACACAGACACCATTTAGTATTGAGAATGAAATTTCCAAGATAGAAATCTCCATACCTCTTACTGAATTAGTTGGCCAAGATGTATATAGATCCCAAGTTTTGAAAGATTTAAACATAGGACAAAATGTTGATTCTGTAAATTTAAATGATGATAAACCTGAGCTTTTTTTTAGACCTGAAGTAGAAGGAAAATTTCAAGAGGGAGGTATACCTCCATTTTATGTCAGTTTGAACATTCATGATAAAATCCTCCCTAATGCCATGTTAGATTTATGAGCTTCCCATAACCTCATGCCAAAGGTAGTTATGGAGAGACTAGGCCTTGAGATAACTAGACCATACAAAGAATTGTACTCCTTTGACTCCAGCAGAGTTAAATGTCTAGGCTTGATCAAATATCTTTGTGTTAATATAGTGCAAATACCAGCCAAAATCCTAGTAATGGATATTGTAGTGACCAACATACCTCCCAAATATGGCATGCTCCTATCACACTCATGGGGAGTTAAACTTCAGGGCACCCTCCAAATGGATATGACCTATGCTACCATACCTGTATTTAGTCAACCAAGAATACTATATAGGGAGACTCATATGAAATACATGGTCAGCAGTCAAGAAAATCCTGATAACTCCCCTCTCTACTCTATCCACACAAACCTTGATTCATTTATCCTCTACAATGATGAAAACTTTAATGAACAAATAGCAGTTGATGAAAAATTAGTGGAAGAGAAAGGAGGAGAAAGAGAAGAATAGTCAGACCAAATAGGAAAAGAACAACATAATGGCTACCATAATTCTGAAACTGAACCTCTTTGGAGCATGAGCTTTGATGGTTCTTGTGGTAAAACTGGTTCAAGAGCAGGTGTCTGGGTACATAACACTGAGAACAACCATGTAGAGGGTCACTCATACAAACTGAACTTTCAATGTACAAATAACATAGCAGAGTATGAGGCACTCCTTCTAGGGCTACAATTACTCAAGAAATTAGGAGCCAAAAGGATCTTTGTCCATGGGGATTCTGAGCTAGTCATTAGGAAAATTAAGGGAGAATATTCAGCTAATCATCCCAGATTAAGAGCATATAGGAACGAGCCCTTGACCTCCTAAAAACATTCCAAGAATATGATCTTATATTAAAAAACTTCCCGGATTCTTACCTTTGTCCCAAGGAATCAAAATATCCTTGCCAATGGACTAGCATTTGCAGCTAGTGCTTGTCAAAAACCTCATCATAAAAAACAATACAAAGTACAAGTCAAATACAAACTAGCAGTCCTTGATAATATAAAATATTGGAAAGTTTTTGAAAGTGACAAACAGATTGAAGATTTCCTATAGTCCATAAATGAGTTTGAGATGCCAAATTTAGACTCATATCATGAAGAAGACTGCTTTGCTGAGGAACAAACATCCAAAAAAGAGCCCCCTGATGATGCTGATATAAATCTGTTAGAAAAAGATGACCCATATGAGACAGAGTTGTGTGCAGATCCAGAAAAATAAGACTTTGAAGTGCTACAGTTCAAAGATAACACCTTGCCAAGAGGGTTGGTCCCTCTAGAAGAACTTTTTGATTTCAATGATGTTGCTAAGAAGCAAAAGATGTAATCCACTGAGGCAAATGTAGAAGAGTGCAATATAGGCAGTGAGCAAGAGCCCAAAATGATAAAACTTTCAAAAACACTGCCAGCACATATAAAACATAAATATATTGAGTTGTTCAAAGAATTCAGTGTGGAGCTATGAAGACTTGAAGTCATATGATACAGATATCATTCAACACAAAATTCCACTCAAAGAGAGCCAGAAACCATTTAAACAGAAACTACGCAGAATAAAACCTATTCAAATGCCACTAGTTGAGAAAGAGATAAAGAAAATGTATGATGCTAGAATAATAGTTCCACTTAGGTATTAAGAATGGGTTTCAAATCTTGTATTAGTGAGGAAGAAGACAAGAGAAATTAGGCTTTGCATAGACTTTAGAAATTTGAACAAAGCATTCTTGAAGGACAACTACCCTTTACCAAAGATGGATCATATACTACAAAGGGTAGTAGGCTCCAAAAGAATATCTCTGCTGGATGGATTTTTAGGGTACAATCAGGCGCTTGTACATCCAGATGATCAACACAAGACAAATTTCACTACACCTTGGGGCACCTTCATGTATGTTAAAATTCCTTTCGGGTTAATGAATGCTAGAGCTACTTTACAAAGAGAAATGGATATTGCTTTCTCAGAAGAAATAGGTTACTTAATTGTGATATAGCTTGATGACATAACAGTTTACTAAAAAACTGATGAAGAACACCTAGCTCATTTGAGAAAGGTCTTTGAAAAGTGAAGAAAGTACAGTCTGTCTTAAATTCCAAGAAAACTTTGTTTGGCCTTCAAGAAGGGAAGATCTTAGGCCACATCATATCTGAATAAGGGATAAAGGTTGACCCAAAAAGGATTGAGGGAATATTGCAAATTAGTCACCCAAGAAACATCAAAGAGCTGCAATCTTTCGTTGGAGAGATAAATTTCTTAAGAAGGTTCATACCAAACCTTGCAGAACTCCTAAGAAACATCACTGACATGCTGAAAAGGGAAACATGAGTCAAGTGGACCATAGAAGAAAAGCAATATTTTGATTTGGTGAAGCAAGATCTTACCCAAACACCTGTTCTAATCAACCCCGACTTCACCAAATATTTCTTCATTTTCTCCTTTGCATCAGAACACACAGTTACTGTTGTCTTACTACAGAAAAACATAAAAGGACAGGAGCAGCCCATAGCTTTCTTCAGCCAGGCATTAAGAGATGCACCTCTGAAATATAATATAATGGAAAACATGATTTTTCCTTAATCAAAGCACTGAAGGATTTCAGAGTATACATTATGCATTCACACATCATTGCATTTGTGCCTCACATAGTGGTTAAAGACATCCTTACACAAGATGTTGATGGAAAAAGAGGTAAGTGGGTTGCTGTCATTTTAGAATATGATCTGGAAATAAAACCCACCAAGCTGATCAAAGTGAAAGGACTGGCTAAACTGATGGCTGAAACAAATTTTCAAGAACTCGACATAAATATGATTCACTCATTGGATGAACAAGAGGAGCTGGAGAATCCACCTATTAAGGAAGCATTTCTGAACTCACCTTGGTATGCTGATATATTATATGCTATTTTCTTGTTAATCTAAATGTTTCTCCTGGTTTTTCCAAAAAAAAGGCCAAATTCTTGAAGTTAAAGGCTGTAAATTTTTGCATTTTGGATAAAGTTCTATATTGGAAAAATTCTGGTGGTATATTTCTTAAATGTTTGCCTGAAGAAGATGCAGATAGGATATGCATGAATTTCATGAAGGAGAATGTGGAGGCCACCTCTGCTAGAAAACCACTATTAATAAAATCCTTAGAGTTGGTTACTATTGGCCTACCCTCTTCCAAGACATTCACAAAATGGTAATTGCCTGTCATAAATGCCAAATATTTGAGGGAAAAATAAAACTGATGCCTTTTTCATTATAGCCAATCTCTGTTGAAGCTCCTTTTCAACAATGGCATCTTGATTTGATTTGAGAAATTCACCCTGCCTCCTCTTCCTAGCTTAAATGGATCCTTACTGAAACTGACTATTTTACCAAGTGGATAGAAGCCATTCCCTCTAGGACTGCCATAGACTCAACAATTATCAAATTCCTTGAAAACAATATTCTAACTAGATTTGGCTATCCTAGGAAAATCATTAATGACAATGTTACTGCTTGTAGATCTCAAAAAATGGTGGATTTTTGCCACAAATATCAACTTTGGGACATTCTACAACTTATTACCCTCAAGGTAATGGGTTGGCTGAGTCCTCAAATAAGTGTTTGGTGAACATCATTATAAATTTGCTGGAGGAAAACAAGAAGTCATGGCACAGCAAGTTGGTACATGCACTATGGGCAGACAGGCTAATCAATAAGAAATCAATTGATATGTCTCCCTATCAGCTACTCTATGGAACAAATGTTGTCTTCCCAACAAGCTTGGGAGTGCCAGTAATGAAGCTCATTCAAGAGCTGCAGTCTGAAGAAAATGACATACAAATGAGAATAATCCAGACTATTCAGCTGTAGCAAACCAGAGAAGGAGTATACAATAGGACACAACTAGTACAAGAAAATATGAAGAAAATCTTTAAAAAAAGGACCAAGGAAAATGATTTCAGCATTGGAGACAAAGTGCTGAAGTGGGATTCAAGAAGAGAGGACAAAGGTAAGCATGCAAAATTTGATAATCTATGGAAATTTCCATACACCATTAATTCTGCAAGAGGTAATAATGCATTTTTCTTACAAGAAATGGATGGAACATAATTGTTTGGAGGTCCTGTCAATGGCAAGATGCTCAAGAATTATTTTAGTTGAGAATCTCAGTTAAAAGTTTTCTTCATTGTATATAACATTGCTTAAACAAAAACCTTAGAAAAAAGTGATACAAAAAGAAAGAAAGAAAAGAAGAAAAGAGGCCAGATAAAAATAAAAAAGGTAAGCCCCATACCAAAAAACAAATATTTCTGAAAGTGTGCAAGTCAAAATGCCACTACTTTTGAAAAAGTATTGTTCAATCATACAACCTAAACATGATTGAACAAATTTTGAATTTTTTTCTCATAAGTTAGAAATGAAGATTTGCCAAACTGTTTAAACTTGGCTTATCAATAGATAGATAGAAAATGACATTGGTTCCGAAGCATAATCTGAACCAATTAGAAAAATGAGGGATGAATGATAAATGAAGGATTCAAGAACAAAACCCTCAATTCAGTTTACTTTTTGAAAATATTATTGTGTGCAGCTTGTCTAAAAATGCCACAATTCATGATGATCAAATTGATTAATCTTGATTCAGTCATGCTTTAAATTTCATGTTGATATTTAGTGAATAAAAATCTGTCAAATTGTTTAATCTTGACACATAAGTAGTTAGGTAGAGAATAAAGGAGCTCATCAGTCTAATCTAAGATTTTGGAAGTTATAAGGTTAAAACTAGATAGTTTGCTTTTCAAAAGAAAATGATGTCAAGGGTTTTCCAAGTCTAAACGCACCCAAATGAATGAAGAAAAAAATGTTAGATTAGGTGATGGGTAGGCAGAATTGATTTTCAGGAAGCATGGTTTTAAATTTCTGAAGGCCAAAGCCATAAAGAATTGCAATAGATCAACAATTACAAAATGGAAAATCAACAAAGTACAAACAGGCTACTGATCTACGAAAGCTAGAGATCTGAGGTTCTTGACACCTCCTAAAGGAGCTGCCCTCTCTAGATGGAGCCACTGTTAGTCTCCTGTATTCACAGTATCACTAGATGACTATGGATTTTCTACTGTCTGCTGAAAATAACATTCCCTGACTATCATTTATTTTCAGAAATCTCACTGCCTTCATTATTCTCCATTTAACCTATTCACTATCTCTCATTTAACCTATTCAGATCACTCTCTTACCCTCAAAAAACCTATGTTTGACCTTGATTCCTCATTTTTACCCTTTCCTCCTACCCAAAACCCCACTCCTATTGCTTAAAACCCCATTTAACCCCTCCTTTTCACTCATTCCCCTCTTTTCCTTCAAAACAATGTAAAAACCTTTTTTACATTGTTTTTGAAATTAATATTATCCGAGCCCCACTATTTAAATAAAAATCTGTTTTATTTTTAATAGCCGACCCTGCTATATTCCTAAGCCCGACTCACCTTTATGATTAAAGAATCTCTGCTTTAATATGTCCCCGACCCCTTCTATGTTTTAAACCCCCACTCTTCTTCCTATCCCCGCCACTTCATTAAAACCCCGAACCCAGTCATATTTTAACCCCAGCCCCGAGTTATATTAAAACCCCTGCTCTGTTTTATCCCCGGGCCCCACATCATATAGCCTGCTATTTCATTAGACCCTGCCCACTATCCGATCCACTCTGCCAGATCCAACGGCCCACGATCATTGTCGTAAATCCAACAGTCTGAGGGATAATACCTTCGAGGCTTGTGATATGGGTAGTTTTACCACCATCCCATCCTGCCACGCGTCACCCCCACCTCTTATCGCATCCCCTTGATACAAACTGCCTCACCGCCTATGCCCCATGTGAAAACCGCTAAACCACTCTCGTGCCATAAGCTGAAACCGCCAACCCATTTGAATGTTTCGAAGCCGTGTCCCGTTGTGATAATCCCTGTGACTTTGCGATAAGCCCCGAGCCACCATAAAACCCCTAGAACGCGTCCAAAGGACCTTGGAAGACAATAAACAAGTGCGAAAACCTAACGTCTACATTACCCGTATTCTATCCATAGCTCAAGCTTTATTAATAAATTGTTTTTATTATTCAGGTGATGTATGTGGTGGAAAATGCATACTTTTCAATTCTAAATTCCAAGAATGATTGAATCAGGGTTTGCTGGGTGACAATCCAGAATGCCTTGTTTCATCAAAAGGACCAGGAACACAAGATTAATTTGAAAACACAAATGGATCATGACCATTGATGATCATTCAAACACTCCAAGGAAAACAAGGTTTCATTAAAGGACGGGGTAAAGAAAATAAAGATAATTTTACAGTGGCCTCGCAGAGATAAAGACACATGCAAAGAACACGGTTAAAGAGCAGTGATAGTGAAAATATTCACCATGACAGTGAAAGAAATCAGGGATTAAAGGATTAATCAAAGTTCAAAGATGAAAGACATGGTTATAAGACCAAGTTAAAGGAGAATCACAGAAGTATCAAAGATAAAACAGTCAAAGAGCAGAGATAAAGAGAGAAATGACAGTGACAGTAAAGGCAGTAAAAGAGAAAATAGTTAGAAGATACAGATGAAGATAGATTTGAGATTAAAAGACAAATCAACGAATAAAGACAGATCTGAATGTCAAAGAAAATCACCATTTACTTCTTCCAAATCACATTGGCCACCTACAGCCTAATTTTTCTAGAGGCAACTACCTCAGTTAATGTTTTCAGTCAGAGATATTGTAAGCAGCTCAACAGTTATTGTAAAATTTAAAGTTAAAGCCAGAAAGTCAAAAATATATTAAAGTTAGCTCAACAGTTAAGTCAAAAGTTATTATTACAGCGAGTTAGTCAGTGATATTTTGCCTTGGGCCTTGCATGGTCTCAAAGGTCAAGATTACAATTACTCTATAATAAGTGTAGTTTGAAACCCTAGAATAGGATCACCTCTTCATCTGCAGATAAATACTGCATGTATTGTTCCTTTTTATTTTTGGTTGGTTTGTTATTGGTTAGTTGTTGGGTTGATTGCTAGGCTAGATTTTGATCAGACTCTGAGTTATAAAGACTATAGCACTGGAATATTGTACCTGTTTTGGACATCAGTAATACAAGCACATTTACAGGATTCTTGAGCTATGTTAATGGTGATGTTATCCCTCTTTGTCATTGTTTCTGATTTTGTTTACCATATTTTGCATCATTTCTCTGATAATAGAAAAAAAAATTTAGATTAAGATATGCTATTTGGGAACCTTAACTCTGTCTCTTTGCATTATCTTTATGTTTTCTTCTGTAAGGTGCTAGTCATCAATATTTTTTTCTATTCTGGAGATGACTAAGTCATGGTCATAGATTTCTAAAAACAAGATTTGTGAAATATTGTGAGTTTTAGAAATCTCATTGCCTTCATTATCCTAAATCAAACTGTTTCACTATGTTTTTCCCTCTCTGCCTTCTAAAGTTCACCTTACTGCTCCAAAATGACTTAATTTCTGGGCCTATTGACCTCATTTTTCACTCCCCTACTCACACTCTCATTCACTCCCCTTTTCCTCTAAAAAACCTATTTTTCCTTTCATAACCTTCCTAAAAGGACACTCTTATTCCTCATTTTCATTTGTATATATTAAACAATGTAAAAGTCCCCTTTTACATTGTTTAAAAATAGAACTTAAGCCTATCGGATGCTTTATTTTATATATAAAACTCTGTTTTATGTTAAAAACCCACCCTTGTGTTATATAGGCCTCAGCCCCTTTTTCCTCTAACCCCCAACCCCCTTGCGCTAATATGACCTCGACTCTGCCTATCCATAAGCCTCTTCCCTATAAAAAAATCTCCTTTTCCCTTTCCATTTCATAAACCCCTGTAAAACCTTATAAAAAGGCTCCTGAACCTTATTATATTAAAACTGGGCCCCGCCTTCCAACATGCCCAACGCCCCTTCCAAAAACCTTCTAAATTAACATATTTCTGTTAATTTATTAAGGCCCCGGGCCCATGCTCCACTTAAACCCACCACTAAATAAACACAGACCACCTTTCCACTCCACTGACTTGATCGCCTTTTCGCCACCTCCAAAACGCGCGACAGCTGTTGATCTCTCCTCCCGAGATCTGACGGTCCCCGATGCATATCGCATATATAATTGCATCGGAGTTAACGTCCTGTAACCCATGCGGAATGGGATTTTTTTCCCTGGCACATGTCGCGCTCTGGACCGTATCGCATCCCACCTCCCAAAAACCACTTACCGTCTTTTTTCCACGCGATAAACCGCTTCCGGTTTTCCGAAACTGCTTATCCCTCTGCGCCATTTTTCAAATCCTCCCACCTCTATTCAAACTTTTTCCTGGTTCCACCTTTGGAACCCTACCTCCCACACTATTTTCTCCTCTACCAAACCTTCCGATAAGCCCAAAACCACATAAAATGTAGTCAGCATCCTCCTCACAGGTTTTCAAACTAAAAAATGTTTTTGTTTGCAGGTTTAATGGTGGAATGCCTAAAGAGAATTCTGATGGTCCAAAAATGACTAAATGAGCCTCTGGATGCTGATCCAAAAGTTTAAATCGAATCACAGGTGGCCAGAGGCCTTGTATCAAGAAAAATCATCGATGAAACATGATGATCGATGGTCAAAGAGACCCTCCTACCACGAAAGGAAACATCCCTTGCACGCAGAAAGAAAACACAGTCAGAGAGACAGTGAAGAACAGAAGACTAAAGGATTACAAGGATAATCACTAATCAAATGAAAAAAACAGAGGATTATCCAGCAAAAGCAGAGGTTAAAGGATAAAGACAGACAATTAAAGGGTTAAATGATAAAGACAAAGCATCAGAAAGATTAATCAAAAGGATTAATAAACATGCAGAGTTAAAACAGATTAAAGAAAAAAACATAATATGAGCAGAAAGTCAAGGCCTAAATATAGAGATTAAAGACAATACAGGAGGCAGATTAACCCAAAGCAGATTCAAATTAACTGCACCTATAGGTAGTTACTTCTTTCAAAAATATTTTTGCCACCTAATGCTTTGTTTCCTTCAATAAAGCATTAAGTGTACACTGGTGAATTTTTTCTATCCCACCAAACTGCTGCATTGCTTAAAAGTTATTAATATGTGATGGATTTATGCAGGAACGCAACAGAATAAACATATAACCATAAATACAGAGATGCAGCAGAAATAACACTTCATTTCATTAATATCAAAGAACTGAAATTTGCTTACAGACAGAATGGAAATAAAACTGGCTAGGGCGCTGGTAGCTATCTCTGAGAAGAGATGTGGCGGCTACAGGCCTCTGAACTGAGTTACAATGAGGCTCGAGGGCCTATTTATTATTTAGAAACAATAGGAAATCCTAAACAGCCAAAACCCTAACCCTAGGAGATGAAGCGCCAAAACTATGGGCCCTGTTTGGGTTGAGGTGGTGTTTCCGCTTCCTCGGGGGAGCGTAACTTTGGCATACTATCTCCGTTTGACGCACATGATACATCATTAGAAAGCTCTATCCGAGGACTAAAAATTTCGCCATGAATATCATTCTAGAACAGAATGATATCATTCCGGAACAGAATTATATTCGATGGAGGCACGATGCCCAAAAAACGTCGTTTAGGGCCTCAAAACGGCTCCGGAAGTTCAGGACCCAAAAAACTGCTAAAAATAGTAAGTTATGCCGAAACTGAAAAAATGAAAGGGACAATGGTGGGGGCCCAAGTGGAATAGGCAGGTGGCCACCAATATCCACCTGGATCATTCCTCCCCCCTTAGGAAGCAATGGTCCCCATTGCTTTAAGTTCCGCCATGAGATGAGGAAATTTCTGCTGAACTTGGTCCCTAGTGAACCACTTTCCTTGGTGTAGGAGTTGGCCAGCTTTGACAAACCGATACAGTTGGATCTTCTGTTGGCGCGTTTTCTTGATTTGCATGTCCATGATACAATCTGTGGTGGCCTGTTCCATGCAGTCTGGGTTTAACTCTGTTGGTGTGAGTTGTTCTGCAATGTCCGAGGTGTCCAGTAGAGGTGGGAAGTAAGGACGAAGGCGATCCACATTGAAGACTGGGTGCAGACCAAGGAATGGTGGAATACTGAGCTTGAAGGCATTGTTCCCTATAGCCCTGGTGGCAGTGTAAGGCACATGTCGGAGCGGCGGAGCTTGCGGTGAGGTCAGTGAGGCCTCATACACCAAATGTAGCCATGCCACAGCCGCCACACAGGTTGGTAACTGGGACGATCATGCTCCATTTCCTTGTGCCAACGTCAAACGTCGCTCTCCGCCCATTTGTGTGGATGTGTCAGATGCGCTCGATGAAGCTACTTGCTTTGTCAACTTCAGACTGGACATGAGCTGAATTGGCCTAAGAAGCTGCAAATGGCATGGCTACGTCGATGGGACATAGTGGCTGGAATCCCAAGCCCACCTGAAAGGGGCTATGGCCGATTGAACTGTGGAGAGCCCGATTATAACTATGTTGTACATAGGGGAGCCTCTCGTCCCATGTGCGTGGATGCTTTGAATTGTACATGCGCAGAATGTGTACAATCATTCTGTTGACGACCTCTGTCTGGCCATCTGTTTGGGGATGGAAAGCTGTGGACTTGGTGAGCTTGGTATCCAACATCGACCAGAGGCTGGACCAAAATGTGCTGAGGAACCTGCTATCCCGATCTGATATGATATACTGTGGGATCCCAAAGTGCACCCACACTCGTTCAAAGAAGAGTTTAGCAGTGGCTTCTGCTATGATATTCTTCTTGCAGGCCGCCATAATGGCCATCTTCGAGAATCTGTCGACGACCACGAAAACATAGTCATTTCCCTACTTAGTAGAAGGCAGGCCCGACATGTAATCCATGGAGATGGATTCCCAAGGCCGACTAGGGGTAGGTAGTGGAGTATAGAGACGCTGTGATGATGGTTGGCAATGGCACAGCAGGTAGGGATCACGATATTAGCTACTGTGACATCGCTGAAGGTTCGGCCAGTAGTATACATGGCTGTTGCTACTATTTTACCGACCCGAAATACTTGATGACTCGACTGTAGTGTGCCTCCCATATCATCTTGGCACGCTTGCTTGAAGGAACACAAAGGTGTCCTAGGTGACATAAAAGTGCATCTTGGAGGTGAAATTTTGGAACTTGCGTACCCCCCAAGAGTGCCTTGTAAGTGTGGCCGAATTCTGGGTCACTCTCATAGAGAAGCGGCCAATCAGAAGTCTCGTGCCCACAAGAGTTGAGCACGGTGGTGAGCGCCACGATCGGTGGTCGGCTGAGGCAGTCTGCAACATTATTGGTGCTACCCTTCTTGTACTTGATGTTAAAATGAAACTGTTGCGGATATGTGGACCACTTCTGATGGCGATCATTCTGCAACTTCCCTTGTGTCTGTATGAACTGCAGGGGCCGGTGGTCTGTGTGGATGATTGTTTCCTTCCCCAAAATGTAATGCTTCCATTGTCGACAGGCTTGCACAATGGAATACATTTCTTTATCATAGGTGGGATACTTGCAAACTGTCTCAGACAATGTCTCACTGTGATATGCCACTAGATGTCACTGTTGAGTAAGAACTGCCCCAATAGCATAGTCAGAGGCATCTGTCTCGATCTCAAATGGCTGCTGCAAGTCTGGTAAGGTGAGCACTGGGGAAGAACAGAGGCGATTTTTCAATTCTTTGAACGCCTTCTGTTGAGGTTCCGACCAAAAGAATTTTTCTCTCACTCCTCCTTTGGTGACTTGACTCAAGGGCCAAGTGATATGAGATAATCCCAACACGAATCTACGGTAGAAATTAGCAAGACCCAGAAAGCTGCGAAGCTCTGTTATAGTAGTCGGGGCTGGCCAATCCCGAATGACTTGGATATTGGCTGGATCCACATGCACCCCCTTTTCATCAATAATGTATCCCGGATATTGAACCTGGGTCATGCCAAACGTGCACTTCTCCAAATTGGCACACAACTTGTGTTGCCGCAGTGTTTGGAGGACTTGTCGGATGTGATGAAGGTACTCTTCCCAAGTCTTGCTGAAGATCAGAATGTCATCCAAGTACACCACTACGAATGAGTTGGTGAATGGCCGCAAGATGTCGTCCATCATCCTCATGAAGGTTGCGGGAGCATTCGTCAACCCGAAAGGCATGACCAGCCATTCAAAAAGGCCTTCCTTGGCTTTGAAGGCGGTCTTCCACACATCAGAGGGTTCAATTGGTACCTGGTGATACCCAGACTTCAGGTCGATCTTACTGAAATATTTTTCACCTTGGAGTTGGTCCAGAAGGTCATCAATCCATGGGATTGTTCTCTTTGGACGGTGATCTTGTTCGAGCGCCGATAGTCATCCTGGTCTCACGCCCATCCTTCTTACGTACCAACACGATCGGGCTCCCACGGGCGATTGAACTTGGTACGATGTGACCTTTCTGCAACGACTGAAGACACTTCCTCTTGATTTCATCATTCTCTCAGGAAACAGACGCCGAGTATGTCGCTGCTGTTGGTGCTTCAGCGCACCTGAATTGGAATCAATCTGATTATGAATTTGACAGTCTGAGAGAACCACAATGAGTGAGGGTGAAGATGTCCTGGTATATACAACCTTATCCATTTGTTGTTGTCATGCAAAGGAGCCCTGTCTGGAGGTCGTGGCCACAGTCTTCTTCTTGCCCTGGGGGCGGATCATCAGGAAAACGAATTTCCTGGTTTGGGAAATGAGCTTACTACATTGTTTTGCGGTAACCAAAGAGATAGCGGCAGGAGGTGGTACCTCTGGTATCCTGTACAACTTATTTCCCAAAGTAATAATAACAGCACAAGGTCGAGACTCATACACAACATGACGCTTCCACAAGTATGGTTGTCCTAATAATACATCGAAAACATCAATAGGAGCAACATCACATAATACCTCATCTGTGAAGGGCTTGATGCTATAAGGAAGGCGGCACTGCCAGCTGACGTGGAGATCTCGTCCTTGGTGAAGCCACCCGATGGTGTATAGATGTGGGTGAGCTATGGTCGGCAAGCCCAACCGCTTCACAGCGTCTGCTGAAATGAGGTTCTTTTAGCTCCCATTGTCGACAATGAACTGTACAGGGGAGCCCTTTACCCACATCTGGGAGTGGAAGAGACGTTCCTCCTCCTCTGGATCTTCCGGTTCCTCCTTCTGGACCTTTGTAGTGGCAACAGTGGCGTTGGGCTCCGCATCTATAATCTGTTTCCCTTTTTCATTCCCCTTTTCAGGTTCTGATTCGGAGTCGGAGCATGCATCTGACTCAAAAGCCCTCATCTCGGCCACTAGCGACTGCTTGGCCCGACACTCACTTGTGTTGTGAGTGGAGCTCTTATGGAACTCACACCACTTTCCCGTGTCCTTATTTGGCTTTGCGGTGTTGTTCTTTTCTTGTGGCTTTGACAGGTTGTCTTTAGCCGCCATGCCTTGGCTCTGTCCTTTGTTCTACGGTTTGGAAGCACCTTTCCCTTGCTTTTGATTTGCAGATCCAAAGTCTCGCTTCTTCTGTTTGAATTTCTGCTCAATCTTGGCAGCATACCGGTATGCCGTACCAAGCGAGGAGATGTCGAGGAACTCCATTTCCTCCTGAATGTATCTGTGCAGACAACTGCGATACTTTAGCACCAAATGTTTCTCTGAATCTTTGATACCCAACTTTGTGCGCAGGGTATGGAACAGATTCGTCAGCTCGTGCACATCTTGATCCCTTTGTTGTCGCAGCGTGGTCCATTGGATGTACTTGTCCTCATAGCTCCCCACAGGATAGTACTGTTCCTTGACGGCGTCTCGGAAAGAATTCCAAGTTGGTACGGCCGAGAACAGAGAGGGTTCTGTCTGGTCCTTGTTCTCACAGTAGGTTTCCCACCAGTCCTTAACATGGGGGGGTAGCTTTGAGGAGTGCAAAAATAATCTTCTCCCGGTCTGAAAAGTCATGAACAGAGAAATATCCTTCTAATAGATTCAACCATCTATCTACGGCATCTGCGTCTATTTGACCCTCAAAAATGGGAATGTCAAAATTTACTTGTACCTTAAAGGGAGTCGCAACTCCAGAGTGGCTACTGGATGCAGATGCGCCGCCGGTGGGCAGCCGTTGAAGGATCTGAACAAAGTTATCCATCATCGCGTTCCTTTGTTTTTCGAGGGCCTCCTCGAGCAATATTTTGATAGGATCTCCTGCTCCCTCATCCTTCTTTTCGTCCCCCATGGGCGTCCGTCGAGGTTTGCGAGGCTGATCTTGCAAAGGTTCCACCAGATCGAGCCCTAGCTCCTTATACCCCGACCTCGTTGGGGACATGCGAAGAAGGATCGAGAAAAAGCAGACCGCTCTGATACCACTGATCCGGATTTATGCAGGAACGCAACAGAATAAACACATAACCATAAATACAGAGATGCAGCGGAAATAACACTTCATTTCATTAATATCAAAGAACTGAAATTTGCTTACAGACAGAATGGAAATAAAACTAGCTAGGGCGCTGGTAGCTATCTCTGAGAAGAGATGTGGCGGCTACAGGCCTCTGAACTAAGTTACAATGAGGCTCGAGGGCCTACTTATTATTTAGAAACAATGGATAATCCTAAACATCCAAAAACCTAACCCTGGGAGATGAAGCGCCAAAACTATGGGCCCCGTTTGGGTAAATTGGTGTTTCAACTTCCTAGGGACGTAACTTTGGCATACTATCTCCGTTTGACACACATGATACATCATTAGAAAGCTCTATCCGAGGAATACAAATTTCACCACGAATATCATTTTGGAACGGAATGATATTAGCTGTAGGCGCGATGCCCAAAAAACGTCGTTTAGGGCCTCAAAACGGCTCCGGAAGTTCAGGACCCAAAAAACTGCTAAAAATAGTAAGTTATGCCGAAACTGAAAAACTGAAAGGGACAATGGTGGGGGCCCAAGTTGAATAGGCTGGTGGCCACCAATATCCACCTGGATCAATATGCCTTAAAGTCAAACATTTCATAGATATTTGTTTAGAAGTTAAGATAGGTGTTATTATTTAGAGAAATATCTTCAGATATTCCTGCCTTGAGCCTTGCATGGTCTTCAAGGTAAATAATTCATTAACTCTGTAATAAATGACACCCAAACCCTAAACTCAACTTCACCTCCTCATTTGCAGATAAATACTGCATTTGAGCTCATTATCTTGTTGGAATTGGATGACCTTTTGAAGTAATACATAGTCTTTTGGAGGTTGAAAATAAATTTATGTCCTGCAACTTATGAGTGCCTTGATCTATTTGTTGATGGAGGAGGCTTGCTTGCAGGATCCCTGAACTTGGTTTATGGTGAAGTGCTTCTTTTCTGTTATTTTTTTTTCCTGTTTCATTATGTTTCCATTTTTATATACTACAGTAGAACAAAGGATTTAGACTAAGAAATGTTCTCAAAGGCACCTTAGCTCTCTTTGTTCTTCATTGTCTTCATGTTTTCCTCTGCTAGGACATTTTAGAGAATTCTTAATTGCTCTCTAGACCCCCTAAGCTTGTTTATTTCATGAATGGTTTAATAAAGTAGGTATCAAAGATGATTTATGGCTAGCCTTGCCTGTTTGATGTCACTAAAAAATGTTCTTTAAGTCTCTCTCTAAAGTACCATTACTTAGCTCTGCCTATTGAATATTGAAACAAGAAACAGTGAAGGAGGCATCTTGAAACATCTTTCCTGTTCCTAGTTGGAAAGTGATCACCTAAACTAGGTGGGGGCCACACAGGTGATTTTTGTCGCAAAGTTTATTTTTAGACTATGTCTATTTTTAGACATATGGATCATGTTCTATAAGTAGTGGGATGCTATTTGTGGATAGTTGGTCAAGTTGGAAAAATAGATGGATTTCTATTTTTAGACATATTGGGCGGAATCTATTTTTAGATTGCCAATCTAAAAATAGATATGTCGAATATTATTAGCTCTTAATAATATTTGGACTCTAAACATTATCTTATTGTCTTGGAGCACTTCAGTTAAGTGCACAGATGTGGCACAGGAGCTGACAGAAGGAATTATGCTATTCCTAAGGGTTATGTGGAGCTATTGCATGGATACTTCAGTTAGAACTCATGTGACAGAGTTTGGTGGAGTCGATTGAGGAAGTTAATGGAGTTGTGTTCAGCTTTAACTAATCTAAACATAGCCGAGCTAGTTGTATCTAAATTTTTAACCGATTGATACAATTAGTGAGAGTGGTGTGAATTAATTATTAATTAATTCAATAATTATAAACTCATTAATCAACTAAATAACACATCGCTAACTTCAAAGGTATGGATGCGCTTCTATGGAGACCGAAGGTATAGGGATAGAAAGGAAAGAATGACTATCAACAGACTATAAGTGATGCATGATTTGCATCCAACACTCAGTAGAGATGCCTATAAAGATTGCGTGAGCAAGGATGGGGTAATTAATTCTCATCAAGAGGCATTCTTCAGCAGGGATTGCGCAGTAGAGGCAGGCTAAGGGCTGGCAAAGATCAGTGCATGGGATTTGCAAGATCAAGCCTGATTAGTGTGTAGCAAGTGGAGATTATACCGAGGAGCTTGTGAGAGCTTTGTATGATGATTGTTACATGATCTCTATGACATATATAATATACACATATTTGGGGGTTTTCAGCTTTAAGCTTTCCCATTACATACCGTGTTCATATGTGAATTTTTATGGCTTTAATGTGTGTGATGCAATTGATTTTATTTCCGCATGTGATGATCAAAGGTAGAAGAGATTCTGTATTATGCATGAAGCTAAAATAGTGTGTGATCAGGAGAATCTCGGTGGATAACATATCAGTTATTCAAATTTCTACATGGTATCAGAGCGATATTGATCATTGGAGTAATTTCAAAGCATTGAAGCGGTTGAGTTTTAGGATAAACTCAGGAAAATAAAAATGGAAAAGATTGACACTATTTCGGTATACTTGAAAAAGTTTGTCCACTACAGGGATGAGCTTGGGAGTGTAGGAGTTAGTGTGGATGAGGGAGGACAATTCAAGAAGGTTGGGATTTGAACAAAGAATCTCTACAGACTTGAATTAGATGGGATGTCTACGGAGCTTCCTACTGTTGGGAAGTGCAAGAAAGACATGCAATTGATGCTTGAGAGGGAGAAAGTTTTTCATGCAGGTAAGAGTGAACCTCGAGATGTGGAGCAGCCACAAGATGAGGATCATGGAGTGGAAGAAACCACTCATGCAGAGAAATTTCGTGCCAGATGGGCAAAGGGAGTGCATGCAGCTATACCACCAGGTGAGAGGTGGGGCGACATGCATGATTAATCCCAAGAGGATATTTCTGGGCAGGATTCATGAGATGGTGTGGATCTCATGAGTTGAAATTGGCTATGATTTTCCCACAGCGCAGCAGTAGCATGATCAGTTGGATTGATGCAGGCAGATCAAAGTGACAGTGTTGGATACTGCAGCGCGAATAAGAGTTGACAGCAAGTGCAGAGTGCATGGGTGCAAGAGTTGAACAGCGTAGCGGTTCCTGATGACATGTGCAGTTGGTCCCAGCAGAAGTCAAAGACTTTGATGATATATTCATCAGATTGATTGAGTTGTTTGGAGCCTATTCAGTTTCAGAGGAGTTGCAGAGCATATGCATGGAGTTGCATGGCGCTTGTGAAGGTTGCAGGGCGAATTCATGGAGTTGCATGTCGCATGCAAAGATAGTCCTTTCTTGTTGAGAGGGATTGTTGAAGATTGCAACAAGAAACAGTGAAGGAGGCATCCTGAAACATATTTCCTGATCCTAGTTGGAAAGTGATCACCTAAACTAGGTGGGGGCCACACAGGTGATTTTTGTCGCAAAGTCTATTTTTAGAATATGTCTATTTTTAGACATATGGATCATGTTCTATAAGTTGCGGGATGCTATTTGTGGATGGTTGGTCAAGTTGGAAAAATAGATGGATTTCTATTTTTAGAAATATTGGGCAGAATCTATTTTTAGATTGCCAGTCTAAAAATAGATATGTCGAATATTATTAGCTCTTAATAATATTTGGACTCTAAACATTATCTTATTCTCTTGGAGCACTTCAGTTAAGTGCACAGATGTGGCACAGGAGCTGATAGAAGGAATTACACTATTCTTGAGGGTTATGTGGAGCTATTGCATGGATACTTCAGTTAGAACTCATGTGACAGAGGTTGGTGGAGTTGATTGAGGAAGTTAATGGAGTTGTGTTCAGTTTAACTAATCTAAACATAGTTGAGCTATTTGTATCTAGTTTAACTGATTGATACAATTAGTGAGAGTGGTGTGAATCAATTATTAATTAATTCACTAATTATAAACTCATTAATCAACTAAAGAATACATCAGTTAACTTCAGTGCATGGACAGTTTCAGTGGAGACCAGTGCAGAGATAGGTGAAAGGGCAAGTGTGACTATCAGTTGTGACTATAAGTGATGCATGGTTTTCATCCAACACTTAGTAGAGATGCCTATAAATACTGTGTGAGAAAGGCTGAGGTAAAAAAATTCTCATCAAGAGGCATTCTCCGGTAGGGATTGCGAAGTAGAGGCAGGCTAAAGGTTGGCAAAGATCGGTGGATGGGATTTGCAAGATCAAGCCTGATTAGTGTGTAGCAAGTGGAGATTATACTGAGAGCTTGTGAGGAGCTTTGTATGATGATTGTTACATGATCTCTATGACATATATAATATACAGATAGTTGGGGGTTTTCAGCTTTAAGCTTTCCCATTACATACCGTGTTCATATGTGTGAATTTTTATGGTTTTAATGTGTGCATGCAATTGATTTTATTTCCGCATGTGATGATCAATGGTAGAAGAGATTCTGTATTGTGCATGAAGATAAAATAGTGTGTGATCAGGAGAATCTCAGTGGATAACATATCAGTTATTCAAATTTCTACATGGTATCAAAGTGATATTGATCATTGGAGAAATTGCAAAGCATTAAAGCGGTTGAGTTTTAGGATAAACTCAGGAAAATAAAAATGGAGAAGAATGACACTATTCTGGTATACTTGAAAAAGTTTGTCCACTGTAGGGATGATCTTCGGAGTGTAGGAGTTAGTGTGGATGAGGAAGGACAAGTCAAGAAGGTTGGGATTCGAGCAAAGAATCTCTACAGACTTGAAGTAGATGGGATGTCTACGGAGCTTCCTACTGTTGGGAAGTGCAAGAAAGACATGCAATTGATGCTTGACAGGGAGCAAGTTTTGCATGCAGGTAAGAGTGAACCTCGGGATGTGGAGCAGCCACAAGATGAGGATCATGGAGTGGAAGAAACCACTCATGTAGAGAAATTTCGGGCCAGATGGGCAGAGGGAGTGCATGCAGCTATACCACCAGGTGAGAGGTGGGGCGACATGCATGATTAATCCCAAGAGGAGATTTTTGGGCAGGATTCATGAGATGGTGTGGATTTCATGAGTTGAACATGGCTACGAGGTGCCCACAGCACAGTAGTAGCATGATCAGTTGGATTGATGCAGGCAGATCAAAGTGACAGTGTCGGATACTGGAGCGCGAATCAGAGTTGACAGCAAGTGCACGAGTGCATGGGTGCAAGAGTTCAACAACGCAGTGGTTCCTGATGACATGTGCAGTAGCTAAACAGAGGTTGAAGAATTTGATGATAGATGCATCAGAATGATTGAGTTTTTTGGAGCCTATTCAGTTTCAGAGGAGTTGCAGAGCAGATGCATGGAGTTGCATGGCGCTTGTGAAGGTTGCAGGGCGAATGCATGGAGTTGCATGTCGCATGCAAAGACAGTCCTTTCTTGTTGAGAGGGAGTGTTGAAGATTGCAACAAGAAACAGTGAAGGAGGCATCTTGAAACATCTTTCTTGATCCTAGTTGGAAAGTGATCACCTAAACTAGGTGGGGGCCACATAGGTGATTTTTGTCGCAAAGTCTATTTTTAGACTATGTCTATTTTTAGACATATGGATCATGTTCTATAAGTTGCGGGATGCTATTTGTGGATGGTTGGTCAAGTTGGAAAAATAGATGGATTTTTATTTTTAGACATATTGGGCGGAATCTATTTTTAGATTGCCAGTCTAAAAATAGATATGTCGAATATTATTAGCTCTTAATAATATTTGGACTCTAAACATTATCTTATTCTCTTGGAGCACTTCAGTTAAGTGCACAGATGTGGCACAGGAGCTGATAGAATGAATTATGCTATTCCTAAGGGTTATGTGGAGCTATTGCATGGATACTTTAGTTAGAACTCACGTGACAGAGTTTGGTGGAGTTGATTGAGGAAGCTAATGGAGTTGTTTTCAGTTTAACTAATCTAAACATAGTTGAGTTATTTGTATCTAGTTTAACTGATTGATAAAATTAGTGAGAGTGGTGTGAATTAATTATTAATTAATTCACTAATTATAAACTCATTAATCATCTAAATAACACATTAGTTAACTTCAGTGCATGGACAGTTTCAGTGGAGACCAGTGCAGAGATAGGTGAAAGGGCAAGTGTGACTATCAGTTATGACTATAAGTGATGCATGGTTTGCATCCAACACTCAGTAGAGATGCCTATAAATAATGCATGAACAAGGATGGGTAATTAATTCTCATCAAGAGGCATTCTTCAGCAGGGATTGCGCAGTAGAGGTAGGCTAAAGGCTGGCAAAGATCGGTGCATGGGATTTGCAAGATCAAGCCTGATTAGTGTGTAGAAAGTGGAGATTATACTGAGAGCTTGTGAGGAGATTTGTATGATGATTGTTACATGATCTCTATGACATATATAATATACAGATAGTTGGGGGTTTTTAGCTTTAAGCTTTCCCATTACATATTGTGTTCATATGTGTGAATTTGTATGGCTTTAATGTGTGCATGCAATTGATTTTATTTCCGCATGTGATGATCAATGGTAGAAGAGATTATGAATTATGCATGAAGCTAAAATAGTGTGTGATCAGGAGAATCTCGGCGGATAACATATCAGTTATTCAAATTTCTACACTGCCAAAGACGTTTTATTTCGATAATACCCTTTGTACTTGCTTAAATAATTGTTTTGGATATTTTCATAGCTATAATAAAAGATGTTTAGGCATTCCCTCTTATCTGATTACAGTTATATGTGTGTCTTGTATGTTTGCTGTCTTTGAAGGTGAAATCACTAGAAGTTAAATGTGTTTCTCTCCTTCTATATTTCATTAGAATGTTTGTCTTGTATAATTATCTGCTTAAGTTGAATCAAAGAATTTATGGTTTGCCCTGTCTATTGATTTCCTCTTTATTCTTATGATGTTTAAGTCCCTTTTTTTTAAAGGTACATGATAAAGGATTCCTAATTTCCCTTTATCCTACTTTTATTCTCACAATTGATGTCCATCTCAATTCCCTTAAAGACCTTGAAGATCCATTGACCAAGTTAGATTTTCCCTGTGATGCTCCCCGATCTATTGATGAAAATTTCATGACTTTCATAGACTCCATTGCCCAATGATTTGAATATTTCCTCATTCCATCTATTCTACTAGATCATCTTACCCAACCAAAAAAAACAACAAACCCTATACTTAAAAACTAGCCTAAAATCAACCATCTAAAGCAAACAAGTTCACATCCTTTGCATATAATAGAGAGAGCCCTCTCTGAGTCTAGGAAGTCTAGGTCCTAGGTCTCCAAAGACTAGTCTGATGTTACCCTGTGCATTTGGTCTACCAATCTACTAAATCAGGCGACCCTAACAATCTGGAGATCACGGTGGGACCTTCTGAGTTAGTAACAATCTAAGTACTCCTTAGGACTTCATAAACCCTTATCAAATCATAGAAAGCTCAAACTGATAGCCAATGAGTAGAATCTAGTTGTTTCCCCATCCTAGAAAGGTGATGACTTAGCTGTAGGACACTCATTCAAGCCTTAAAGCTACATAAAAACACTCAGAAAACCCCAAAAATCATTCCTAGATTGGTTTTTTGTCAATTATTGGTGGTGGACCATACACACATATCCTCAAAACAACTAAAAAAATCCACCTAGCGACTCCACTAGCCTCTAGTAGGCCTATTACTTCATTAGTCCTCATTAGACTTCCCTAGGATTGTGTCAAAACAGCCCTGAGAAGTTTACAAGCCTAGTCCTATACTTTGTAAGTTCATCAAGCACTAAGAGAGGTTATCCTTCAAAAAATAGTCCTAAATTTTCAACCTCTCTAAATTTTGAGTTTTAAATCTAGCTTCACAAAGGATCAATACCAGATCTCCTCCAGACCCAAATCCTCATAGTTGATAACCCAGAAAATATTTTGTGGCAAACCTCCAAAACTGCATATTCAACTACTGTTAGGACTATTCATAGAGCAAGCTCTATTCCTGAACATCTTACAACCTTTCAAGATACTAAGTTTGACTTACATAATACAAAGAACCTATTTAGAACCAAGTCACATAGTGAGATTAACCAGACTGACCTTGAGCCCATAGATTTGCAGCAAAGCTCTAGTAGAGAAGCTTCTCCTTCCACCCCTCCTGATTTTCAGCTTCTCCCTCACTTTAGCTCTTTCCATACCAAATCTTCTCAGAATCAATTTTCTGGTCCAAGTACTTCCACCACACCCCTCCACACATCCACTGTTCAAAACACTCCATTTCATCCCACATTCCCTTTCACAAACCTTCCTCTTATAAATATTCCATTTTCTCCCATCATGGCAGCATGGTATGCCCCCCTAGTTTTACCTCAACCTCTGGTTCCCTTGAAAAATGATTACCAATCAAAGATCCCTCATTTCACAGGAGTTGAATCCATCACTGCCCAACAGCATGTAGATAGGATTAATGATGCTTTCGATTACATGGAAACAGAAGAAGAAACCATCAAAATGAGGATATTTGCACAAAGCTTAGGAGGAGAAGCCAAAAAATGGTTCAAAGCATTAACTCCTAACACCATACATGATCTCCATTCCCTTTACCAAACATTTATAAACAAATGGGAAATCAAGAAAAACCCCCTCCAAATCCTTTCTAAATATAACAATCTTAAGAGAAATGTAGGGGAAAGTGTACAATATTATTGTACTAGGTTTAACAGTGTTTATAATGCCCTCCCACCTCATATGAAACCCCCACAAGGCCTATCACTAGTAAAATTTCCAGAAGGATTTGATCCGGATATGACATTCCAATTGAGGGAGAGAGACCCCACAACTTTAGAAGAAATGCAAAGAGGGGCTGTGAGTGGAGAGGCCAACTTAATTGAAAAGAGAGCTAGGATGAACTCAAAGAAAAATTTCACTTACAAAGATGAAACCATGACCTCAACCTCCTTATCCGATGCCAAAATAGACAGCTTAGTTAGGAAAATGGAGAGGATGATGGAAAGGATAAACTTAAATGAAAGAGCACCTCCTAGGGAGAACCAAGAAAATCCACAAAACAGAAATAGGAATCCAAATTTCAGAAGAGATCCCCCTCAAAAAAGATGGCAAAGAGACAATGACCAACAAATTAGGCCTCCTTACCAAGACAGGTACGAGATGAAGAAGAAAGGGAGACCGAAAGGTTGGAAGAAAATCATGTGAATCTGATAGGATCTGATAGTGAGGGTGATGTTTTTCTCACTGAAGAAGAACAAGGATTCTTTTCCTCAAACCAAACTGAAACCAACCATAAGGATTCTGAAGATTACCAATTAGGATTTGAAAATTTCATAATGGAGGTCCATAGGAAATATGACCTTAGGAGCAAAAAGAACCAGGAAACTCCTAAAAATAATAACACAAACATTGCTGTTAGGAAAACCTCAGAAAATATTCCTAAAAATACAACAAAAAATACCAACACTATGGCTAAGAAAGTTGATCTGAACAAAGATAAAACCATCCAGCAAAGTGTTGACCCACGCTGCCCTAGTACTTCTGCTAGTGGCTCTGGAAAATATGTTCAAAATGACAATCCTAATAAAACTCAACAAATCAAAACTGCTGAAAAGACTATGTGTGACAAAACAGATGTAAATATGTCAAAAACACTAGCACCTTTCAGCCTTGAGCGAGAAATTGCCAAGATTAAAATTAGCATACCCCTTATTGAACTAGTAACCCAGGATGTATATAAAAATCAGGTCTTGAAAGCTTTGAATATAGGAAATGATACTGATTCTTTAAACTTGACTGATGATAAACCAAAACTATTTTGTGGTCTTGAAGTAGAAGGAAAATACCAAGAAGGAGCTATCCCTCCATTCTATGTCAGTTTGAACATACATGATAAAATCTTGCCCAATGCCATGCTAGACTCTGGTGCCTCTCACAACCTCATGCCAAAAGTGGTGATGGAGAGATTAGGCCTAGAAATTACTAAACCTTACAAAGAAATGTATTCTTTTGATTCAATCAGAGTCAAATGTTGGGACTAATCAAAAATTTATGTGTCAATCTGGCACAAATCCCTACTAAAGGTCTAGTCATGAACATAGTAGTTGTTGACATACCCCCAAAGTATGACATGCTTTTATCCAGATCATGGGGATCCAAAATTCAAGGGAGCCTTCAAATGGATATGTCTTATGCTACCATCCCAGTTTTTAATCAAACAAGGAGATTGTACCGGGAATCTCATATGAAATATATGGTAAGCAACCTAGATAGGCCAAACAACACTCTTGTTTATTCCATCCATTCAGACCTTGATTCATTTATCTTGTCCAATTAAAATGAAATCAGCAAACAAGAAAATGAAAATGAGAAAGAGTTAAGCCCACCAGAACAATCAATTATGTCCTTAAATGAAGAACTCAATAGTCAAAATTATAGCAGCCCTGAACAACCATATGATGATAAAACTAAACTTGACTTTCTGCAAACTGAAAATGAAATTTCAAAACCAAAAATAAGTTTAGAATATGAATCAAGTTGCTTGAATGAAGGACAAACCTCAAAAATATAACTTTTCCCTTTTACCAATCCAAAAGTACTGAAATACTCTCACGTAACAGAAATCTTTGGGAATCTGGATCAAAAGAGTCTTATGTTTTTGCCTTACATAGATACCTCATCATCAAAGAGTTTTGTCCCTTCAAAAGAGTTTTTGACTCTCATAAATGTTGCTATGGACCCTAAAGGAGGATCTACTGGAACTAATATAGAGGAGTATAATGAGGGCAGCCTAGAAAGACCCAAAATGATTAAGTTATCCAGAACTCTGTCATTACACACAAAACTGAAATATATAAGGCTATGCAAGAAGTTTTAGGATTCTTATGTATATAGGGATGAAATCTTAAAGCCTTGTGACACAGACATTATTCAAAAGAGGTCTCCTTCCAAGAGAAACAATGAAACCCTTGGAAAAATTATGTCACTAACAAATAAAGCCAAAGGATGCAGACTGTGTATATACTTTAGGTACCTAGACAAAACCTCTGTTAAGTTAAAATACCCTTTTCCCAAGATAATTCATCCTATACCGAGGGTAGGAGTTTCTAACAAGATGTCATTACATGATATTGTTTCAGGTTACCATCAGATGATACCACTTCCGATCAATCAGCATAAAGCCATTTTCAAAGTTCCTTAGATCAACTACGTGTTTGGCCAAATTCTTCCTGGGTTAAGCAGTGCTGAAGATACCTTCCAAAGAGCCATGGCCCCTGTTTTCAACTTCTTCTCTATGATATACATTGATGATATCATCATCTATTTTGAAGCTGATAAAGAATACCTTTTCCACCTAAGAAGGATCTTTGAGAGAGACAAGTTTTGGAAGCAAGACTCAAAGAGGAAATACCAAGGAGAGCATGGCATGTTTGAATTTTTTTGGAAAAATCCTTACACCATGCCCTCAGATGGAGGTATTAATGCTTTAGTTTTACAAGGGCTGAATGGAGAAGAGTTATTTGGAGGTCCTGTCAATGGCAGGATGCTCAAACACTATTTTTTTCAAGAGTCCTAGCTTCAAAGTTCTCATTCATTATACATAACACTGCATGATAAGAGATCATAAAAACAAAAAATTTAGAAAAATAGAAAAAGGAAAAGAGGGTAGATTCGAAAAGAGGTACAACCCCATATCCAAAAAACAATATTGTTGAAAGTGTGCAATCCTAAATGCCACTACTGATCCAAAAATAAGATCTTGTTCAGACATCTAGACTAATCATGGCTGAACATGTTTTAAATTTATGTTGATAAGTTAGTGTAAAAATGATTGTCAAAGTTATTCAAGCTTTACTTATCAGAAAAGATAGATTAGGAATGAAAGATATTGGTTCCACATGCTCAAAACTGAACCAAAGAGAAAGACGAGGATGCATAGAAAATGATAAATCACAGCCCTTATTTTTCTAATTACTATTTCTGCAAAAATAGTTAGTGTGTAGCTTGTTCCAATGCCACAAACCATGGTAAGTCAGATTGCTTAATCGTGATTTGAACCATGCTTTCAATTTCATGTCAATAGTTTAGAGAATGAAGTCTGCCAAACAACTTAATCTTGGCAGTCAAATGGTCTAGGTAGAGAATAAAAGAGTTCACGAGCATAATCTGAACTCTTGGAAGCAATAAGGATAGAAGTAGATAGTTTGTTTTTATTTTCAAAATAAAAGAATGTTAAGTGTTTTCCAATTCAAATGCACTCAAAGAAGAAAAAATGTTAGGCCAAGTAGGTTGGGTAGGTAGAAATAAAGTTGAAATGATCATGTTTTTCATATTGTTAAGATCAGAACTTCAAAGAAACATGAGAAAAATGAAAAGAAGGAAAAATTTTCCCAATGGAAATGGCACTAGTCTTCATAAACTCAGAGATTTGATATCTGAAAGTTCTGGACACCTCCAGTAAGGAAGCTGCCCTCCCCGAGTGGAGCCACTGTTAGTCATCAATAATTTTTTCTATTCTGGAGATGACTAAGTTATGGTCATAGATTTCTAAAAACAAGATTTATGAAATATTGTGAGTTTTAGATATCTCACTACCTTCATTATCCTAAATCAAACTGTTTCATTATGTTTTTCCCTCTCTTCCTTCTAAAGTTCACCTTACTGATCCAAAAGGACTTCATTTCTGGGTCTATTGACCTCATTTTTCACTCCCCTACCCACACTCTCATTCACTCCCTTTTTCCTCTAAAAAACCTATTTTTCCCTTCATAACCTTCCTAAAAGGACACTCATGTTCCTCCTTTTCCTTTGTATATATTAAACAATGTAAAAGTTCCGTTTTACATTGTTTAAAAATAGAACTTAAGCCTATCGGATGCTTTATTTTATATATAAAACTATGTTTTATGTTAAAAACCCACCCTTGTGTTATATAAGCCTAAACCCCTTTTTCCTCTAACTCCCAGCCCCCTTGCACTCATATGACCTTGAATCTGTCTATCCATAAGCCCCTTCCCTATATAAAAATCTCTTCCGCCCTTTCCATTTCATAAACCCCTGTAAAACCTTATAAAAAGGCTCATGAACCTTATTATATTAAAACTGGGCTCCGCCTTCCACCATGCCTAGCGCCCCTTCCAAAAACATTGTAAATTAACATATTTCCGTTAATTTATTAAGGCCTCGGACCCATTCTCCACTTAAACCCACCACTCAATAAACACACGCCACCTGTCCTCCACTCCACTGACTTGACCGCCTTTTCACCATCTCCAAAATGAGTGACAGTCGTTGATCTCTCATCCTGAGATCTGAAGGTCCCCGGTGCATATCGCATATATAATTGCACCGGGTTTAACGTCCTGTGACCCACACGAAATGGGCAGTTTTTCCCTGCCACACATCGCGCTCTGGACCGTATCGCATCCCCCCTCCCAAAAACCGCTTACTGCCTTTTTTCCATGCAATAAACCGCTTTTTGTTTTCTAAAACTGCTTATCCCTCTGTGCCATTTTTCAAATCCTCTCGCCCCTATTCAAACTTCTGCCTAGTTTTGCCTTCAGAACCCTACCTCCCACACCATTTTCTCCTCTACAAAACCTTCTGATAGCCCCAAAACCACAGAAAATGAAGTCAGTGCCCTCCCCGCAGGTTTTCAAACTAACACATGTTTTTGTGTGTAGGTTTAATGGCAGAATGCCTAAAGAGCATTCTGATGGTCCAAAAACAACTAAATGAGCCTCTGGATGACGATATGGAAGTTTAAATCGAATCACAGGTGGCCAAAGGCCTTGTATCAAGACAAATCATCGATGAAACATGATCATTGATGGTCAAATATACCCTCCTACCATGAAAGGAAACATCCTCTGCACGTAGAAAAAAAACACAGTCAGAGAGAGTGAAGAACAAAATACTAAATGATTACAGGGCTAATCACCGATTAAATGCAAAAAAAAGAGGATTAGCCAGCAAAAGCAGAGGTTAAAGGATAAAGACAGACAATTAAAGGGTTAAATGATAAAGACAGAGGATCAGAAAAATTAATTAAAGGGATTAATAAATAGGCATATTTAAAACAAATTAAAGAAAAAAAAACATAATATGAACAGATAATCAAGGCCTAAAGATAGAGATTAAAGACAAAACAAGAGGCAGATTAACCCAAAGCAGATTCGAATTAACTACACCTATAGGCAGTTATTTCTTTCAAAAATATTTTTTCCACCTAATGCTTTGTTTCCTTCAATAAAGCTTTAAATAGTTATTGCACTCAGTCACAGATATTTTCTATCTACAAAACAATTATTGTAAAATTTATTAATAGGCCTTAAAGTCAAACATTTCACAGATATTCTTTCAGAAGTTAAGATAGGAGTTATTATTCAGAGAAATATATTTAGATATTCCTTCCTTGAGCCTTGCATGGTCTTCAAGGTAAAGAATTTATTAAATCTGTAATAAATGACACCCAAACCCTAAACTCAGCTTCACCTCCTCATTTACAGATAAATACTGCATTTGAGCTCATTATCTTGTTAGAATTGGATGACCTTTTGAAGTAATACATAGTCTTTTGGAGGTTGAAAATAAATTTATGTCTTGGAGCTTATGAATGCCTTGATCTGTTTGTTGATGGAGGAGGCTTGCTTGCAGGATCCCTGAGCTTGGTTTATGGTGAAGTGCTTCTTTTCTATTATTGTTTTTTCCTGTTTCATTATGTTTCCATCTTTATATATTGCAGTAGAACAAAGGATTTAGACTAAGAAACATTTTCAAAGGCACCTTAGCTTTGTTTGTTCTTCACTATCTTCATGCTTTCCTCTGCTAGGACATTTTAGAGAATTCTTAATTGCTCTCTAGACCCCCTAATCTTGTTTATATCATGAATGGTTTAATAAAGTAGGTAGCAAAGATGATTTATGGGTAGCCCTATCTGTTTGATGTCACTAAACACTCTTCTTGAAGTCTCATTCTAAAGTACCATTACTTAGGTCTGCCAAAGAGGTTTTGTTTCGATCATACCCTTTATACTTCCTTAAATAATTGTTTTGGAGATCTTCATAGCTATAATCAAAGATGTTTAGGTGTTCCCTCTTCTCTGAGTACAGTTATATGTGTGTCTTGAATGTTTTTTTTATTTGAAGGTGAAATCACTAGAGGTTAAATGTGTTTCTCGCCTTTTATATTTCATTGGAATGTTTGTCTTGAATAATTATCTGCTTAAGTTGAATCAAAGAATTTATGGTTTTCCATGTCTATTGATTGTATCTTTATGCTTATGATGTTTAAGTCCCCTCTTGTTAAAGGTACATGATAAATTATTCTTAAATTCCCTTTATCCTACTTTTATTCTCATAATTGATGTCCATCTCATTGCCCTTAAAGACCTTGAAGATCCATTGACCAAGTTAGATTTGCCCTGTGATGCTCCTTGATCTATTGATGAACCTTTCATTACTTTTATAGACTCAATTTCCCAATGATTTGAAGATTTCCTCATTCCATCTATTCTGCTAGATCACATTACCCAACTAAAACAAACAACAAACCCTATACTTAACAACTAGCCTAAAATCAACCATCTAAAGAAAACAAGTTCACATCCTTTCCATATAATAGAGAGAGCCCTCTCTGTGTCCAGGAAGGCTAGGTCCTAGGACTCCAAAGACTGGTCTAATGTTACCTTGTGCACTGGATCTACCAATCTGCTAAATCAAGGGACCCTAACATTCTGGCAATCACAGTGGGACCTTCTGAGTTAGTAACAATATAAGTACTCATTAGGACTTCAGAAACCCTTATCAAATCATAGAAAGCTCAAACTGATAACCAATGAGTAGAATCTAGTTGTTTCCCCATCCTAGCAAGGTGATGACTCAGCCGTAGGACACTCATTCAAGCCTTAAAGCTACATAAAAACATTCATAAAACCCCAAAAAACATTCCTAGATTGGTTTTTTGTCAGTTATTGGTGGTGGACCATACACACATATCCTCAAAACAACTAAAAACATCCACCTGGTGACTCCACTAGCCTCTAGTAGGCCTATTACTTCACTAGTCCTCATTAGACTTCCCTAGGATTGTGTCAAAACAGCCTTGAGAAGTTTACAAGCCTAGTCCTATACTTTATAAGTTCACCAAGCACTAAGAGGGGTTATCCTTCCAAAAACAGTCCTAAATTTTCAGCCTCTCTAAATTTTGAGTTTGAAATCTGGCTTCACAAAGGATCAATACCAGATCTCATGTAGACCCAAATCCTCCTACCATAGTTGATAACCTAGAAAAGATTTTGTGGCAAACCTCCAAAACTACAGATTCAACCACTGTTAGGACTATTCATAGAGCAAGCTCTGTTCCTGAACATCTTATAGCCTTTCAAGATCCTCAGTTTGACTTACATTATACAAAGAACCTATTTAGAACCAAGTCACATAGTGAGATTAACCAGACTGACCTTGAGCCCATAAATTTGCAGCAAAGCTCTAGTAGAGAAGATTCTCCTTCCACCCCTCCTTATTTTCAGCTTCTCCCTCACTTTAGCTCTTTCCATACCAAATATGCTCAGAATCAGTTAGCTGGTCCAAGTACTTCCACCACACCCCTCCACACATCCACTGTTCAAAACACTCCATTTCATCCCACACTCCCTTTCACAAACCTTCCTCTTATAAATCTTCCATTTTCTCCCATCATGGCAGCATGGTATCCCCCCTAGTTTTACCTCAACCTCTGGTTCCCTTGCCGAATTATTACCAATCAAAGATCCCTCATTTCACAGAAGCTGAATCCATCACTACTCAACAACATGTAGATAGGATAAATTATGCTTTTGATTACATGGAAATAGAAGAATAAACCATTAAAATGAGGATATTTGCACAAATATTAGGAGGAGAAGCCAAAAAATGGTTCAAAGAATTAACTCCTAACACCATACGTGATCTCCATTCCCCTTACCAAACATTTATAAACAAATGGGAAATCAATAAAACCCCCCCCCAAATCCTTTCTGAATATAACATTCTTAAGAGAAATGTAGGGGAAAGTGTACAAGATTATTGTACTAGGTTTAAAAGTGTCTATAATACCCTCCCACCTCATATGAAACCCCCACAAGGACTAGCACTAGTAAAATTTCCAGAAGGCTTTGATCTGGATATGACATTCCAATTGAGGGAGAGAGACCCCACAACTTTAGAAGAAATGAAAAGAGGGGTTGTGAGTGCAGAGGCCAACTTAATTGAAAAGAGAGCTAGGGTGAAGTCAGATAAAAAAGTCACTTACAAAGATGAAACCATGACCTCAACCTCCTCATCTGATGCCAAAATAGACAGCTTAGTTAGTACCATGGAGAGGATGATGGAAAGGATAGACTTAAATGAAAGAGCACCTCCTAGGGAGAACCAAGAAAATCCACAAAACAGAAATAGGAATCCAAATTTCATAAGAGATCCCCCTCAAAACAGAAAAAGAGACAATGACCAACAAATTAGGCCTCCTTTCCAAGACAACTACGTAGATGAAGAAGAAAGGGAGACCGAAAGGTTGGAAGAAAATCATGTGAATATGATAGGATCTGACTGTGAGGGTGATGTTTTTCTCACTGAAGAAGAATAAGGATTCTTTTCCTCAAACCAAACTGAAACTAACCATGAGGATTCTGAAGATTACCAATTAGGATTTGAAAATGCCATAATGTAGGTCCATAGGCAATATGACCTTAGGAGCAAAAAGAACCAAGAAACTCCTAAAAATAATAACACAGACATTGTTGTTAGGAAAACCTCGGAAAATATTCCTAAAAAGACAGCAAACAGTACCAACACTATGGCTAAGAAATCTGATCTGAACAAAGATAAAACTAGCCAGCAAAGTGTTGACCCAAGCTGCCCTAGTACTTCTGCTAGTGGCCCTGGAAAATCTGTTCAAAATGACAGTCCTAATAAAAATCAGCAAATCAAAAATGCTGAAAAGAAAACGGATGTAAATATTTCAAAAACACTAGCACCTTTTAGCCTTGAGGGAGAAATTGCCAAGATTAAAATTAGCATACCCCTTGCTGAACTAGTAACCTAGGATGTATATAAAAATCAGGTCTTGAAAGCTTTGAATATAGGAAATGATACTGATTCTTTAAACTTGACTGATGATAAACTAGAACTATTGTTTGGTCCTAAAGTAGAAGGAAAATACCAAGAAGGAGTTATCCCTCCATTCTATGTCAGTCTGAACATACATGATAAAATCTTTCACAATGCCATGCTAAATTCTAGTGCCTCTCACAACCTCATGCCAAAAGTGGTGACGGAGAGATTAGGCCTAGAAATTACTAAACCTTACAAAGACTTGTATTCTTTTGATTCAAGCAAAGTCAAATGGTTGGGTCTAATCAAATATTTATGTGTCAATCTTGCACAAATCCCTACTAAAGGTCTATTCATGGACATAGTAGTTGTTGACATTCCCCCAAAGTATGGCATGCTTTTATCCAGATCATGGGGAGCCAAACTTCAAGGGAGCCTTCAAATGGATATGTCTTATGCTACCATCCCAGTTTTTAATCAAACAAGGAGATTGTACCGGGAATCTCATATGAAATATATGGTAAGCAACCTAGATAGGCCAAACAACACTCTTGTTTATTCCATCCATTCAGACCTTGATTCATTTATCTTGTACAATGAAGATGAAATTAGCAAACAGGAAAATGAAAATGAGAAAGAGTTAAGCCCACCAGAATAGTCAAATTTTTCATTAAATGAAGATCTCAACAGTCAAAATTATAGAAGCCCTGAACAACCATATGATGATAAAAGTAAACTTGACTTTCTGCAAACTGAAAATGAAATTTCAAAACCAAAAATCAATTTAGAATATGAATCAGGTTTCTCGAATGAAGGACAAACCTCAAAAACAAAACTTTTCCCTTTTACCAATCCAGAAGTACTGAAATACTCTCACATAACAGAAATATTTGGGAATCTGGATCAAAAGAGTCTTATGTTTTTGCCTTACATAGATACCTCATCATCAAAGATTTTTGTCCCTTCAGAAGAGTTTTTGACTCTCACAAATGTTTCTATGGACCCTAAAGGAGTATCTACTGAAACTGATATAGAGAAGTATAATGTGGGCAGCCTAGAAAGACCCAAAATGATTAAGTTATCCAGAACTCTGTCATTACACAAAAAACTGAAATACATAAGGCTATGCAAGAAGTTTCAGGATGCTTGTGTATATAGGGATGAAAGCTTAAAGCCTTTTGACACAGAAATTATTCAAAAGAGGTCTCCTTCCAAGAGAAACAATGAAACCCTTGGACAAATTATGTCACTAACAAAGAAATCCAAAGGATGCAGGCTGTGTATATACTTTAGGTACCTATACAAAACCTTCGTGAAGTACAGATACCCTTCTCCCAAGATAAGTCATCTTATACAGAGGGTAGGAGTTTCTAACAAGATGTCATTAAATGATAGTGTTTCAGGTTACCATCAGATGATACCACTTCCGATCAATCAACATAAAGCCATTTTCAAATTTCCTTGGAGCAACTACTTGTTTGACAAAATGCTTACTGGGTTAAGGAGTGCTAAAGATACCTTCCAAAGATCCATGGCCCCTGTTTTCAACTTCTTCACTATGATATACATTGATGACATCATCATCTGTTTTGAAGCTGATAAAGAATACCTTTTCCACCTAAGAAGGATCTTTGACAAAGATGATTTTTGGAAGCAAGACTCAAAGAGGAAATACCAAGGAGAGCATGGTCTGTTTGAAATTGTTTGGAAAAATCCTTACACCATGCCCTCAAATGGAGGTAATAATGCTTTATTTTTACAAGGGCTGAATGGAGAAGAGTTATTTGGAGGTCTTGTCAATGGCCAGATGCTCAAACACTATTTTTTTCAAGAGTCCTAGCTTCAAAATTTTCATTTATTATACATAACATTACATGATAAGAGATCATAAAAACAAAAAATTCAGAAAAATAGAAAAGGAAAAGAGGGCAGATTCGAAAAGAGGTATAGCCCCATACCCAAAAAACAGTACTGCTGAAAGTGTGAAATCCTAAATGCCACTGCTAATCCAAAAATAAGATCTTGTTCAGTCATCTAGCCTAATCATGGTTGAACATGTTTTAAATTTATGTTGATAAGTTAGTGTAAAAATTATTGTTAAAGTTATTCAAGCTTGACTTATCAGAAAAGATAGATTAGGAATGAAGGATACTGGTTCCACGTGCTCAAAACTAAACCAAAGAGAAAGATGAGGATGCATAGCAAATGATAAATCACAGCCCTTATTTTTCTAGTTACTATTTCTGCAAAAATAGTTAGTGTGCAGCTTGTTCCAATGCCACAAACCATGGTAAGTTAGATTGCCTAATCCTGATTTGAACCATGCTTTCAATTTCATGTCAATATTTTAGAGAATCAGGTCTGCCAAACATCTTAATCTTGGCAGTCAAATAGTCTAGGTAGATAATAAAATATTTCACTAGCATAATCTGAACTCTTGGAAGCAATAAGGATAGAAGTAGATAGTTTGTTTTTATTTTCAAAATAAAAGAATGTCAAGAGTTTTCCAATTCAAATGCACTCAACGAAGAAAAAATGTTAGGCCAAGTAGGTTGGGTAGGTAGAAATAAAGCTGAAATGATCATGTTTTTCAGATTGTTAAGATCACAACTTCAAAGAAACATCAGCAAAATGAAAAGAAGGAAAAATCTGCCCAATGTAAAGGGCACTAGTCTTCATAAACTCACAGATTTTATATCTGAAAGTTTTGGACACCAATAATTTTTTCTATTCTGGAGATGACTAAGTTATGGTCATAGATTTCTAAAAACAAGATTTGTGAAATATTGTGAGTTTGAGAAATCTCACTGCCTTCATTATCCTAAATCAAACTGTTTCAATATGTTTTTCCCTCTTTTCCTTCTAAATTTCACCTTACTACTCCAAAAGGACTTCATTTCTGGGCCTATTGACCTTATTTTTCACTCCCCTACCCACACTCTCATTCACTCCCTTTTTCCTCTAAAAAACCTATTTTTCCCTTCATAACCTTCCTAAAAGTACACTCCTATTCCTCCCTTTCCTTTGTATATATTATACAATGTAAAAGTCCCCTTTTACATTGTTTAAAAAGATAACTTAAGCCTATCGGATGCTTTATTTTATATATAAAACTCTGTTTTATGTTAAAAACCTGCCCTTGTGTTATATAGGCCTAAACCCATTTTTCCTCTAACCCCCAGCCCCCTTGCGCTCATATGACCTTGACTCCGCCTATCCATAAGCCCCTTCCCTATATAAAAATCTCCTCCGCCCTTTCCATTTCATAAACCCCCGTAAAACCTTATAAAAAGGCTCCTAAACCTTATTATATTAAAACCGGGCCCCACCTTCCACCATGCCCAGCGCCCCTTCCAAAAACCTTGTAAATTAAAATATTTCTGTTAATTTATTAAGGCATCGGGCCCATTCTCCACTTAAACCTGCCACTCAATAAACACACGCCACCTTTCCTCCACTCCGCTGAATTGATCGCCTTTTCGCCGCCTCCAAAACGTGCGACAGCTGTTGATCTCTCATCCCGAGATCTGACGGTCCCCGTCGCATATCGCATATATAATTGTGTCGGGGTTAACGTCCTACGACCCACGCAAAATGGGTGGTTTTTCCCTGTCACGCATCGCACTCTGGACCTTATCGCATCTCCCCTCCCAAAAACCACCTACCACATTTTTTCCACACGATAAACCACTTCTGGTTTTCCGAAACCGCTTATCCCTCCATGCCATTTTTCAAATCCTTCCGTCTCTATTCAAGCTTTTACCTGGTTCCCCCTTTGGAACCCTACCTCCCACACCTTTTTCTCCTCTGCAAAACCTTCCGATAAGCCCAAAACCACAGAAAATGCAGTCAGCGCCTTCCCTGCAGGTTTTCAAACTAACAAATGTTTTTGTGTGCAGGTTTAATGGCAGAATGCCTAAAGAGCATTCCGATGGTCCAAAAATGACTAAATGAGCCTCTGGATGACAATCCAGAAGTTTAAATCGAATCACAGGTGGTCAAAGGCCTTGTATCAAGACAAATCATCGATGAAACATGATCATCGATGGTCAAATAGACCCTCCTACCACAAAAGGAAACATCCCCTACACGCAGAAAACAAACACAATCAGAGAGACAGTGAAGAACATAAGACTAAAGGATTACAGGGCTAATCACTGATCAAATGCAAAAAACAGAGGATTAGCCAGCAAAAGCAGAGGTTAAAGGATAAAGACAGACAGTTAAAGGGTTAAATGATAATGACATAAGATTACAAAGATTAATCAAAGGGATTAAAAAATAGGCAGAGTTGAAACAGATTAAAGAAAAAAAACATAATATGAACAAAAATTCAAGGCCTAAAGACAGAGATTAAGGACAAAACATGAGGCAGATTAACCCAAAGAAGATTCGAATTAACTGCACCTACAGACAATTACTTTTTTCAAAAATATTTTTGCCACCTAATGCTTTGTTTCCTTCAATAAAGCATTAAACAGTTATTGCACTCAGTCACAAATATTTTCTATCTACCAAACAATTATTGTAAAAGTTATTAATACGCCTTAAAGTCAAACATCTCATAGATATTGTTTCAGAAGTTAAGATAGGAGTTATTATTCAGAGAAATATCTTCAGATATTCCTGCCTTGAGCCTTGCATGGTCTTCAAGGTAAATAATTCATTAACTCTGTAATAAATGACACCCAAACCCTAAACTCAGCTTCACCTCTTCATTTGCAGATAAATACTACATTTGAGCTCATTATCTTGTTGGAATTGGATGACCTTTTGAAGTAATACATAGTATTTTGGAGGTTGAAATAAATTTATGTCTTGGAGCTTATGAATGCCTTGATATGTTTATTGATGGAGGAGGCTTGCTTGCAGGATCCCTGAGCTTTGTTTATGGTGAAGTGCTTATTTTTTGTTATTGTTTTTTCCTATTTCATTATGTTTCCATCTTTCTATACTGCATTAGAACAAAAGATTTAGACTAAGAAACTTTTTCAAAGGCACCTTAGCTCTGTTTGTTCTTCACTGTCTTCATGTTTTGCTCTGCTAGGACATTTTAGAGAATTATTAATTGCTCTCTAGACCCCTTGAGCTTGTTTATTTCATGAATGGTTTAATAAAGTAGGTATCAAAGATGATTTATGGCTAGCCCTGCATGTTTGATGTCACTAAACACTGTTCTTGAAGTCCCTCTCTAAAGTACCATTACTTAGGTCTGCCAAAGAGGTTTTTTTCGATCTTACCCTTTGTACTTGCTTAAATAATTGTTTTGGAGATCTTCATAGCTATAATCAAAGATGTTTAGGTGTTACCTCTTCTCTAACTACAGTTATATGCATGTCTTGAATGTTTTATGTCTTTGAAGGTGAAATCACTAGAATTTAAATGAGTTTCTCGCCTTCTATATTTCCTTGGAATGTTTGTCTTGAATAATTATCTGCTTTAGTTGAATCAAAGAATTTATGGTTTTCCCTATCTATTGATTGCCTCTTTATGCTTATGATGTTTAATTCCCCTCTTGTTAAAGGTACATGATAAAGGATTCTTATTTTCCCTTTATCCTACTTTTATTCTCATAATTGATGTCCATCTCATTTTCCTTAAATACCTTGAAGATCCATTGACCAAATTATATTTTCCCTGTGATGCTCCCCGATCTATTGATGAACCTTTCATGACTTTTATAGACTCCATTTCCCAACAATTTTAATATTTCCTCATTCTATCTATTCTTCTAGATCATCTTACCCAACCAAAACAAACAACAAACCCTATACTTAACAACTATCCTAAAATCAACCATCTAAAGAAAACAAGTTCACATCCTTTGCATATAATAGAGAGAGCCCTCTCTGAGTCCAGGAAGGCTAGGTCCTAGGACTCCAAAGATTGGTCTAATGTTACCTTGTGCATTTGGTCTACCAATATGCTAAATCATGGGACCCTAACACAAGGTTTTCTTAAATAATTCAGGGGTGTCCTTCTCTTTAGTTCCACCTAGCTTGTTGCCTTGAGGTTTTCTTAGTAAAGTAAGTGATTAAATAATTCAGGGGTGTCCTGATGTTTAGTTTTACTGGAATGTTATCTTAGGCCTTCTTTGAAGTTTGATTAAATAATTCAGGGGTGTCCTGCTCTTTAATTTCACTAAACTGTTATCTTGAATGTTTTCTTTGTCTAAAAGTAATAGCTAGAGAATTCAAGGGTGTCCTGCTCTTTAGGATTGCTGGATTATTTTATTAAAGGTTTTCTTAGTAGAGTTTTAGCTAAAGAATTCAGGGGTGTCCTGCTCCTTAGTTTCTCTTAAACAGTTATCTTAAAGGCTTTCCTTGTTGAAGTATAGTTAAAGGATTCTTAATTTCCCTTTAGTTTTACTGAATTCACAATTTGATGTCATCTCATATTCATTCTAACCTAAGAAGATCCACTTGATATAGTTAGCTTGCCCTATGAAAAACCTTGCAGAGTTGATGTACAATTAAAACCTTTTATGACTCCATAGCCCAATGGATTGATGCTTCCCACTGTCTATCTATTCAACCTACAATCAATCAATTAATAAATCAATCAATCAATCAATCAATCAAACAAACAAAACAAACAAACCCAAGCTTTATAACTAGCCTAAAATCAGAAAACATAAGCATAAAGATTAATCATTTAAATCATAAACATAGAGAGATCCCTCTCTGACCCCAGGAATTCTAGGTCCTTGGACTCCAAAGTGGTCTGATGTGGTTCTCTGTAGATTTTCTTTTGCCAATCTTGAAAATCACAGGGATCCAACACTTTGTATTCCTTTTCTTTGGTAATTGTTTCATTTACCTGTGTTACTTTGCATGGAACTCAAAGACTCTTTGCATTGAATAGTTATCGAAGGTCTATCACTATAGTTTTTCATTTAAATATCTGTAGAAAAGGAAAAGAAAAGGTCGCTAAAAAATCTGAAAATTTGCAGTAGCATTAACTTCAAAACTTATCAATTTCTTTTAATATTCATATATTATGCTTAATTCAAATGCATGAAATATTTAAAATGTCCCTATGTTTTTCTCTTTGATAACTGTGGTTACAGGTTGCTATTATAATGTTGGAATTCTACTTATCGATTTATACCTTCTGACCTTGATTTGATCATTGAACCTAGCTTATGAATTTAGTCTTAGGATAAAAACATAATAAATGTTCTCAATCCTCGACTTAGTTATTTGTAGTCATGGTGGATCTATATGTATCATTGTAATTACTAGTTAAAAGGATAGACGGTCCCAATCATCTCCATCTATATTGATCCAACAGTAGCCCATGTGTCATCCTATCATCATTATCATTTGCAATGAATTCCCATTATTATCATACCTTGAGACCAACGATTAGGGAATTTCCCTGATTCAATCCTCCTCAACTATGTTATTCTCTTCTTTATTCTTCCTTGTCGAGGGTGCTGGTTAGGGTAAAACGTGGGTTTCAAAGGTAAAATCTCAGTCAAAATTTCCTCCATGGGAACATGCTAATGAACAAACAGACAATTAGTATAGCCAAGATAATGATGCACATATTAAAGATAAATTAATTAATAGAAGAATCTCTAGGTATTGGCAGAATAAATAGAATCCACGTTCTGATCAAAGCTATGTTAATATTGATGAGTCTCGACGTCAAAGGGCTAAGTCAGAAGCTCCAAAAAGTCATGAATCTCTTGATGATGTCAACACCACACCAGATCTAGACAGTAAAGCTAGAAAATTTCCTTCACAAACTTTAGAGAATATTTACTAGCACCAACAATTTATGTTTGCAATGTATAGGTTAAACGACCAAATTGAAAAAATTGTTAGACAAAATGAGCAACCTAGGGTTACTTTTAGGTTAAATGAAATGATTAGGAAACAAAATTCTACCAGTTCATGAAAAAATTCATAGGTCTCTAATACATAAATTGTAATAAAATCTTCAAAGCTTAAGCTCAGATGTTATGCAACCAACTCACAAAATAGAGGAAAAGATAGATCAACGACTTAAAAATTATCCACTTCAACAGGGAAACCTACTTTACATAACATAAATGAACAATTATTTGATGATTCAAATGAAAAAACTTCCTTTCTATATGTAGGAGTCCAAGGGGTCACAATATAATGAGAGCTGACATAAAAATAATAATGTAAGGGCACAACAATAACAATATTGAGCTTCTATGGGGCACAATAGTAACAATAAGGGGTCTACATTTAGAATAAAAATAAGGGGATACACTAGTATTATAGGGAACTAACATGCCCCTCTCCTTTAAAAAAGTTTTTTCCTCAACGCTTGAGTAGTTCTGGATGCTTCTGTATTCTCATCCTCCCATGTGGAATATTCAACGAGTAAGTTCTTCCACTTGATTATATACTATAAAATTGATTAATTTCGTAGCTATTGAGTTCTTGTTTCCATGATTGCTTCAGGTTCCAATATGATTTTTCCTTCCCCATAAATTTCTGGTAATATTGTTTGAACTGGGAGCTTATCACCTATAACCTTATTTAAGCATGAAACATGGAAAACTAGGTGCATTCGGGAAGATGGACGAAGCTCCAATTTGTATGCCATAGTACCAATATTTTCCAACACCTTGTAAGGACCATAATACTTCGGTGATAGTTTTTTTCTATCTTTCTTATCTTGCTTAAGGGACATTTGTTTGTATGGTTGTAGCCATAAAAATACCTAGTCTCCTACATCAAAACTTCTTTCCCTGCGATGTTGATCTGCTTGTTGTTTTATTCGATTTTTTTCCAAAGTGAGGTTATCCTTTAAGAGTTAGATAACTTGTTGTTGATGCTCAATGTGATCTTCCACTACTTGAACCTTAGAATTTTCTCTTAAATATGATGTGATGGACGGTGGATAATATACATAAAGTGCCATAAATGGGGTCATTTTTTTTGCATTATGGAAGGAAGTGTTATACCACCATTCATTGATAGGTAACCACTTGACTCATTTTGTATGTTTATTAGATACAAAGCAACGAATATATCCTTCCAAAATTTTGTTTACTATATTAGTTTTCCCATCAGATTTAGGATGATAAGATGAGTTATGAGCTAATTGAGTACACAAATAAGAAAATAATTCCGTCCAAAAATTTCTAGTGAAAATGGGATATTTTTTGCTTACAATAATCTGTGGGTTTTCGTGTAGCTTTTGAATTGTTTCCATAAATGCAGTAGCGATTGTACTGAATTTAAATGGATGAGATAATGCACAAAAGTGTGCATACTTGGTAAGTCTATCAACTACCACCATTCTGACACTCTTTCCTTCGTACTTGGGCAAAACTGTGATAAAATTCATTGAAAAATCCTCCCAACGTTAACTTGGAATGGATGAAGGTTGTAATAGACCCAGGGTCTTAATTGTCTCAACTTTATTTTGTTGGAAAACCAAATACTCCGCCACAAAATTTTGAATATTATATTGAAGGCCATCCCAAATAATTCCTTCTTGTCCATGTGGTAAGTTTTTAAAAATCCCAAGTGCCCTCCTAAGGGAGAGTTGTGCAATTCCAAAAGAATATTTTGTTTGAGTTGGGAATTCTTACAAGTATATAAGCGATCTTTGTACCATAATGAATCATTTTTCGAGCTAAATTTATCAGATGTATTGGGATCTTGTTGCAACGTTTGAATGAGTGTCCACACCTCTTCATCATTCTTCCATTCATTGCTTTCTTCGATTATCCACTCAGGTTGGATAATAGAAATAGAACAAAGCAATTATTCTGTAACACTCTCTTCCCACAGCTACCCAAGTAACTAGCCAACCAGGGTAAACACGTGATTAGAGGCTACTATGATTTGATTCAAACTCCCAGGTCACCTTAAGGAAGTGGAACCAACACCAGACAACTACACAGACCTTGTACAACAATAACAACACCCCCAGGAGGTAACCCAACCTTTCAGGACTCTTACCTCTGGGTCACATTGACATTTTGATCTCTTTGAGCCATAGTCACAAGAATAACACTGCATGCCACTAGTCATGGCCCCAAAAAATCAGTTATGTGCATGCATATCTAGGATTTCATCCACCTTTTTAGGCCCAAAACCCAGTGCTTTTCCCAGAACTTCATGAAAAGTTCATAGATGATAAATAAAAACATGAAAATGATAAGGAAGCAATCACATCATTAAGAACTGATCTGGACCCCTCCTAGCTATGACAACCATTTTTTCAAACATGTCACAAACATTGAATCTCTAGGTATAAACAACATAACAAAGAAAAGGGGTCTCATACTTATCTGAGAATCACTAAGAATTATTGCTCCCCTACATCATTAGCTACCATACAATCTATTTAACCATAGATACATTGTGCATTTATTTACAAGTAAAAACATGGAGAAAGTCATATATCATCACTCTCAACATACATGTTTATAACCAACATAATGAAAACAGAAATAAAATGGATACAACAAAAATAAAATCCACATAATAACCAATAAAATTATACATCAAATACCAAAGAAATGAATTTCTCATTAATGAATATAGAAACCAACCGAGGATGGGACTAACATGTTCCACCTCACCATATATTGGCTGAGACAAATCTCTCTTCAACCAATAACCCTCGTGCCATATTCCAAGCATGAATGTGGGGCACATAAACAACCAAAAAGAACCAAACAAGCATGAATGCTATCGGGGTTCTCCGCTTACACTGTAAGGAATTTGAGTGTCTCCTAGTCTCTCAAGATTTACCATAATCCACAGTCTGATATAGGTGTTACACCAAAATTTGGTCATCTAACTATTTACAATTAGATGGATCGAAGTACACCATGTAAGACCAATTTTACCATAGTCAAATTTCTTTCACTATAAGAAATAATTTAATAAACCATATTTTATTAATTTATTTCTGGTTTAAACAAGAAACCCTGAGAGTGAATAATTAAATAATTCCTTATTTATTTGATTTTCCTCTAGGAATAATTAATTAAACTATTGTTTAAATAATATTCCTGGTCATATTTAACCCAATTATGAGAAATAATTAGATAAATCTTTATTTATCTTATTTTTCTCTAGGAATAATTAATTAAATCATTATTTAGTTATTATTCCGTGTTAAATTTGACTAAATCGCCTAGAAATAATTAAACAAATCATTATTTGTTAATTATTCATTAACCACATTCTTGAAATAATAAATAAATCATTTATTTGTTTATTATTTGTAAATAAAGGTATTTAACCAATTTAAATATATTTTCCCTCCAACAAAATATAATAAAATATTCCAACTGGTTAGATCTAGATCTTGGTTAATAATATTTTATTATTCGATATTATCGAGGATAACTTAATATTTTGTTATAAATAGGAATTTTTTCCATTCATTCTTCACTTTGATCACTTTCATTGTCGTGCTTTGATCATTCTCATTGCTGCTACTATTTTCTTTGCTTGTTGAGCTCCCATAGAGTTCAACACATTTTGGGTTTTCTGCACCATTGAGAGAGAGAAACTTTTGGATCTGAAGCGTTGAGGACAACCAAGAACCCATCCCATTGAGGGGGACTAGTAACACTTTTATTTGTTCCCTTCCCAGGTGTTATAGTTTATTAAGAATTATTTAAATCTTGTCTTCTCCATTCGATGCATGGTGAATTTCTTATGTATTTTCATTGTTTAATTTCTTTTACTGCATAGATCTGGTTTTTTGGTGCATTTGTTTTAACTATCGATTACAAATCTAAAGAAATTAAGTATCCATATTTTTCGTTAGGGATGTTTGTCATACACAAAAAAAGTGAGCTCTTTTCATACACTTATGTTTAGAATTTACACTAACAAATGAAGGCTTTGCTGTGTTTTAAATTACACATTGTCATCAACAAATGGCAAACCCACTATTGTAATTCAGATTTCTGTGTGACCAACAACTTCAGTAACTAGGGTTTTTCTTCAGTTGTTTTCAGTCTATTGATGTTGTTTTTTAACTTTTATTCCCTAAACCAATAAAAAATCTAACTTCCATTTGTTTTCGGGTGTTTCCGCAAGTAACAGGTATCAGTCGCGCCAGAGACAGAATTTTTTTTTAAACCAACTCCAAAAATAGAAGAAAAGAGAGATCAACGCCTTAGAAATCAGCCACTTCTATGGGGAAACCTACTTTACATTATATAAATGAACAATTCTTGGATGAAACAAATGACAAAACCTCCTTTCTATATATAGGAGTCCATGGGGTCACAATATAATCCTAGCCGACCTAACAATAATAATGTAAGGGAACAACAATAACAATAGTGGGCTATTATGGGGCACAATAATAACAATATGGGGACTACACAGGTACAATGTTAACAATAAGGGGGCTACACTACCAATAACAATAAGGGGATACACTAGTATTATAGGGACCTAACATGCCCCTCTCCTTCAAACAAGTGTTGTCCTCAAAGATTGATTATTTTTGGATGCTTATGTATAAAATTCTCATCCTCCCATGTGGAATATTCAGCTGGTAAGTTCTACCACATGCTGAGATAATTTGAAATTGTTTGATTTCGTAGTTTTCGAGTTCTTGTTTTTGTGACTGCTTCAAAACTTCTTTCGTCGCGATGTTGATCTTCTTGTTGTTTCATTCGATCTTGCACCAAAGTTAGGTTATCCTTTGAGAGTTGGAGAACTTGTTGTTAATGCTCAATGTGATATTAAACTACTATATCATCCATATTAAATTCCAATTGATCCTTTAAACCATCCAACTTAGCCTCCATTTCTTCTTTTAAACCATCTATGCCATCTTTGATTGCTCTTTATAGGATCAAAATTCGTTGCACTTGGTACCATAATTTTGATATATCATACTGCAATTCTTCCTCTTCATGCATCATAGTAGAGATTTCTGAGGGTTTAATGGGTGTGGAATTATTTTTGGGAGGCATTATATAACTCAATACTGATACCTATGCTACAATGTGCCCTTGGAATCACTTCAAAATGATTTTTCAAAGAATACTTATGCAATTTGAAAAAAAATACACATTATTTTCTTTCTTTTGAGGAGCTCGATATTGAAAATGATGTATCTCTGTAATTTCAGATCCCCGAGATTTAAGCTTCAGTTCGGTAATATCCCTCTAAGTGTTCTTTCCAATGCCACAGGTCTAACTTGATTTTAATTCTTCAAGATAAAGCTATTCCCAATCTCCCAAAATGAATTAATTATGGACTAGTTCAGTAGAGAGAACTTGTACAACGTGCCACGTGTCACTGTTTCCTCCTTCGACTCTAAAATTGATACACATAAAACTAAAGTATGTGTACTTTTGACCACTTTTTACAGAATTCCAATCCGATGCTTAGAGAGAGAGTTATGACAATTTCCCAAACGTCACCTCTTTGAGATGAAATTCGGGAGCCTGCAAAAACCCTAACTTCCAGAGATCATATCTCCGAAATATTGTGAACCAAGATTTGAATTTTTTACATGGCCTTCCTTAGTATTTCTTTGCAAATGGTTTTTTTTTTAGCATCTGAACCTTTGTAGAAAAAAAAGTTATAGTGAAAATTCCATGATGACCTATTTGAAACAACGAAATCCTATAATCCAAAGCTCTGATACCAAATGTTATGAAACCAGCTCCAAAAATATAAGAAAATATATATCAACGCCTTAGAAATCAACCACTTCGAGGAGGAAACCTACTTTACATTACATAAATGAACAATTCTTGGATGATACAAATGAAAAAACCTCCTTTCTATATATAGGAGTCCATGGGGTCACAATATAATCCTAGTCGACCTAACAATAATAATTTAAGGGCACAACAATAAAAATTGTGGGCTATTATGGGGCATAATAATAAAAATATGGGGACTACATGGGTACAACAATAACAATAAGGGGGCTATACTACCAATAACAATAAGGGGATACACTAGTATTATAGGGATCTAATAGAAAATTTTTCGAAACCTGCTACCCGAGGATTCATGAAAAAGAACTCACACTTTTTGAGCCAAAACCTTCGATTTCTACCATAACTCACACCTTTTTTCCCAGAAACTGTGATTTCCACAGCCCATGGGTTAGTAGTTGCGAGCTACAACATTTTTCTAAATTTTTTGTATGTCTGTCAAGGTTCATTGAGAGAACTGTTTTGGGTTGTTTGACCTCTGTCTCATCCCGTCTTAGGCCTGGATATGCTCAGTTTATCTCCTTGAAGTAGAACCAAGCTCCCTAGGATTTCAGTACACTTCCACCTTTCTAGGAGGGGTTAAGTTGAGTAGGTAATCTGAGATTTGCAACACTTTAATCCATTGTTCGAGGGTCTGATCTATCCTTCTTTCAGATTATTTTTTGATAGGTTATTATTCCATATCAAACCCCCTCTTGAGTTTTGTTTGGTCTTTCCCTTAGGGTTCCCGTGTTTCCCCCAACGTTTTAACCTTTTTGCAATAGTTTTCCCCTCTGATTTCTTGTATTTTTTTTTGCATCATTTCCAACAGATCTGAGTCATTAGATCCCTGTCCCTTATACCTTAGATATTTTGGTCGTATTATATGTTTTTATTCAATTTCACCCACCTTTTAGACTATTTGTTTGGGAATCCTTATTTTGGGTTGAATTTATGCACGATTAGCTATTTATTTTACTATCATTCCAGCTTTATTTACAATACTTCAACATTTTTTATTTTTCTTTATACAATCATATGGGATTAAATAAAATTAACACACGCCTTGCACACACTCACATATAAAGTGAATAGCGCTTGGTTTACACCGCCAAGCCAAGATATAAACATCGTAATTAATTAATCTGCCTCATAGAGCCTTTTTTTATCACTCTTCAACATTTTCGTGTTATTTGTGACTTGCCATCTTTGTGCCCCCAAGGCATTTATCTTGGAGACTCCAAGGCCTTCACTGTCAATTTCCATTAGGAAGACTTACTCCACCGCGTAGGGTTTGATTTAGTCCTCCATCAAGTCCTAATACTGACTCTTATTCTGCTTCATCAGGTTCTTCCTCTGATTCTAAGTTTGGTTCCCCTCACCCTCATACCATCATCATGTCAGGCGCCAATGCGGGTGCAGGTCCTCAAGCTAGTGGTGCCCCCGACCCTAATTTTGGAGCCGCTTCTAGCGGAACCACTACTAGAACCGTTCCAGATACTACTTTGATACCTTTCATGGCAGGTTTAAGCCTTTTTCTATTTTAACCAGTTAATTAACAACCCTATACTCCACGATCCAGGTTGGCCAACTATGCCAACTAAGTTTCCTTCTGAAATTCCTAAGTTTGAAGGAAACACTTGAAAGGAACCTACTAATCATGTCCTCTCCTTTCACATGTGGTGTTCGTCCACTTCCATTATCGATGACTCCATTCGCTTTCGATTGTTCCAACGTACGCTCACTGGAGAAGCTGCGAAGTGGTATGTTGACCAGACTTCTCCTTCTCATTCCACTTTTGAAACTCTTGCTAAAGCGTTTATATCTTATTTTTAGTTACCTCTCTGATATGATACCGATACCGAGTTCTTGACTGCATTCCATCAAACTTCTGCCACCCGCCTTTCCGACCATGTCCAAGAATGGCATAGAAGGAGGAGCTTGTGTCAAGCTCCTACATTCGACGACCCTGTCTATATGGATTGGTTTCTCAGAATGATTTTTCCTTCCATTGGTAAAGATGTCGTGTCTCATTTTCCTGAGATAGAGGAAGAAGCTCTCAAAGTTGCATTAAAATATGGCTTGATCTACGCGCAATCTGGTTATGTTTATACTGTTTTACTAGATCTTCTAGACTTGGTGGTGCCAATTCACTGGGGGCATCTCACACAGCCTACGGTATCATTCAATCACTTTCACATTCGTACACTCATACTTATACCGGTTATGATTACCCCCATGGGGGGACCAACTCCTTCGGCACCTATCCCCCTCCCAACAAAATGTATCAGTGTCAAAGCACGCCTTACGCATTTTCCCAACCGCATCAACCAATGCTAGGGCTAATTGTTTCTCAACATGTTTACCCAAATTTTTCCCAACCTACTTTCTATCCTTACCCATAGTCTGACGCTCCAACCCCTTTGGCATCAATGCACCAGAATCCCATGCCCTCTCAACCTCCACCACAACATCCACCGCCTCCTCAGAGTAAGGTGTACAGACAACAGAGTGTGAATAATCCTCCTAATTAAAGGAAAAAGAATAAGGGAAAAGACAACCATAACTAACCAACGTAGGGTAACCAAGGGTGCCAAGGTAATCAACCAAATACACCCCAAGGGAACCAACCTCACACTACAAACCAACAACATGGTGACCATACCAAGAATAACAAGCCTCTTTGTACAAAAAATACTTATTCATGTTATGGTGTCCATGGCCATTACACTCATGATTGTTCCCTTTTACTCTAGATGCGCCAATTGTGGGAAGCACAAGCAGTGTCTAGAGGAAAACAAGCCACCACTTTGCTTCCTCAAAACAGTGCGCCATCTCAATCGGCTGTGTTCACCAATCCTTTCCCTCAGCAAGGATATGTTACTGACCAACCACATCAAGGTTAGGCTGCTCCTCAAACATTGCAGTCTATTACCCCTGATTACTAGATTATAATGATGAATTCTGAAGAGGTCAATACCGCTTATGTCAACCTTCAGACCCTGTCATGCTAATATGACAAGAAACCCACTACGTCTACAACCAAGTCCCAAACCGAAGTTCCCACAAAATCCATTTTGATGCCAAATTTTCCCTTAAAGATCCCTTAGCTTAAGGAAGAGGTCAATCACAAGATCCCCAAAGGGCCATTACGCTGAAATTCTACTTATGCCAAAGCCACCGACACCTACAACATAGTAGATGACTTGACGTAGTCTCCTACTGCTATGTCAGTGCTGGAATTCCTCTAGTCATGCCCATCTCAACGAAAAACTTTGCTGTCTACTTTGGATGTTGTGGATCCTTCAGATGATCGTTTGATCGTCTTTGATATTGAAAATCAGAACATCCCCCTTTACCTTCATTCATTGCCTTCCAAATACCAGTCAAGATCTGTAATGCCCATGTTCAGAGATGTATCATTGATGAGGGTGTATCCACCTATGTGATGTACGCCTATGTTTGGAATAAGCACAAATCACCCGACTTGGCCCCATTTACCATCACTTTGCATGTTTGGGATGGACATCCTTCTCAGCCCCTTGGCATGTTCCGCAATTGTCCTGTCACACTTGCAGGCAAGACTGTTTATATTGACATAGAAGTCATTGATGCCCCCTTGGCTTACAATATCCTCTTGCTTCGTAGCTACACATGCAATGTCAGCTATCGCATATGCGGTTCACTGCAATATGTGCTTCCCCGTAATGGAAATATTGTCACCATCGATTAGTTCAAATATTACGAACCGAAGTATCGAACCTCCCCTGAGCCCATCATAACTTTTGTGGCCGATAACCAAAAAATTTCACCTCTCACCAACATTTCACCAGGAGTCTATAAAGATTCTACCTTACTTGGTTCATTCGTTGGCTCCCTCCCCTCTTATCACTAAACCTAGCTCGTCAAGTGTTAGCATGTTGCGAGCATCTCAAGCTATCCAAAAGAGACCTGGTTTGACTAGCTAGCAGCCAGCACCTCCACAACCTGTTGTTGTTCACTCGACACAACCTTCAGAACCTTCTCCTCAAGGACCTTCTCCTTCTACTAGTGTCTCTCCCAGCAATTTTCAACCAGGAATGGTTCCCCCTAACCTTAACCATTTGGGATCCATTCTTCCAGGCCATTACCCTTCTGATCTGATACCATTCTTAGCTCCCCCCTCTAGGATCTTTTTGGTGCCTGCTATGGCTATGTTAAGTCTTCCTAGTTTTTCCCTTGGGATCCCAGTCTGGGACATTGATCCCCCAGAAAACACTTTTCTTGGTCAATTCAAACATATATCGCTTTAACCTTGGTTCAACTGGTCGCCATGACCACTCCCTTTGCTTGAGTGCTAAAACGCCCTCAACAAGAACCTACACTTGTTGCGAAAGCATCCAGTGAGGGGGGCAAAGCAAAAAATAAGGAACCTAAGGACAAGGACCCCCAAACACCTCCTGCTCCTCCTAAGCCTCCAAACTAGTCACCTTCGTGCGCTTTGTCTGCTTTGTGTGATGTTGTTGGGCATGCTACATTAATTTTCTTGAGCTTCCTCATCTCAAAACTATGGGCTACGAGACATTTTTGGAATCATACATCCCGTAGGTCCATGTTACCTTAGCTGATTCAGCTAAGAAACTCAAATCATTGCACACGAACCACCCCTGTGCTTTGTGTGATATTTATGGCCACTATTCTCATATTTTTCCCCGTCTTGACAAATTTCGTGATACCCTTGAGGTAATTTTCAAAATAGAGGCTGCACATAGTGGATATTGTACCCCTCTACTTGTGAGTTTTGCTTCAGCATAACCAAAGGAAATTTATGCACCCTTTGTGATACCTCCCCCTGATGTCGAGATGACAGACTCTTGGCTAGCTATTCTCTATCTGTGGAAGACCCCTTTAGGGCATCCCCCTCTGTTTCGGTCGAACCTCCCTAGTGTTGAACCCTTATTTAAACTGAGAGGGGGGGGGGTGAATTAGTTTAACACATACATGGACTTCTAAAACTTTTCTCTTAAAACTTATTTACACCTTTACTTCATGATCAACTTAACATATGAGCCATCTTTATTAGTGAGCAGCAAGTATCAAACAAATTTGTTAATGTAACATCAGTCTTAATATGTGAGCAACAAGTATTAAGCAGATTAGATAAACCACATCAACATATAGACATCATGCACAGAGACACCAGATATAAGTGGAAACCCATGAAGGGAGAAAACCACATCTTATTATTGTTGTGATGCAAAGGCAAGCTCCAATTCCCTCTCACCACTGGTTTTCTGCAGGCACCAACCTACAGGAGGCTCCAACCTCAATTCTGCAAGCTACAACTTGCAAGGAAGCTCCAACTCCCTTCAATTTTCTGCAGGCACCAACCTACAGGAGGCTCCAACCTCAGTCAGCTACAACTGAAATTTTATCAAGCTACAACTTGATGTGGAAGCACCAACTCCCATCTATTTTCTGCAGGCACCAACCTACAGGAGGCTCCAACCTCAGTCAGCTCCAACTGACATCTATCAAGCTACAACTTGATAGGGAAGCTCCAACTTCCTTACTCTTTCAAAAGAGAAACACTTGCCGATTTACCTTGGATATCAGCTCTGTTATGTTCCATCTGCTCTGTTGTTCATCTATTCTCATATCTTCCGTGTATCATCTCTGCATCTTCTCAGATTCTCTATCAGCTTCTCCTTCTTCTCTGCTCAGCTCCTCTTTCTTCTCTGCCTCACTGCTTCATTTCTGCATTCTCTTTGCTCACTCTCTGTCTCTCTTCTAACTCACCCTTTGCATATCAAGATGCTATTACTTATACAAATTTCTTGATGACTGTTCGTTTTCCTCTAGGAATTCAAAATGGATGGTCATACCCCTTGGTCTTCTGCCTCCTCATTTCTTTATCCAAATCAATTTAAAATCATAATAATATGTACAAAATTTCATGCTACAGTGGGATTTTGTCTTTTCCTTAGGATACTTGCCTTTGCATCACAAACAACAAAAAATTATTTTACATCATTGACATTGACATTTTTAATCACATATTTCAATATCACTTAGCTCCTTTTCTGGATATTGGCTTTACTGGATTTTTCTTTTCCTGCTGCTGTTAAGAACCTATTCTGCATGCTCTTTGTTCACTTTCATCTGCATATTCCCTGTTTTATGTGCTTATTCTTGTTCTCGGGTTGCCTGTCTACATTCTCTGTTCATATATGAGTTAAACATAATGGTTGGAAACTCACATTACATTTTCAGTTCATCCAACCTTATTCACTTTTTCATTTTTCAATATTTCACTTAACTGTGTGTAAATGCATCCCAAAATTTCATTGCCCAATAATTTTCCCAATCCGGGCAATCTCCCACTTCTCTTTAATTCCACGCTGGCAAATTCAATTAAATAAACAAGTCTGGTTTATCTAAATTCAAAGGATTTAGATATTAATTCCATACTCCTGTATAATCATAACCCGTCAATATCTTATATGTACATATGCGCTAACTTCGCATTACAACCCTCATACGCAACATAATAGTTGACTATTGAACCATATAATTTAACCCTCTGTAAACACATGTAGTAAACCCAAATAATAAGGCTTCCACGCTATGTGTATTAAACCTTCGGTCTTTTAACTACGCATATAAATCTTAATTCATATGGTACCCACTTGGAAAATTTAAACATTATATGAAATATTTTCGTATATATTCCCTCGGACCTCATAAAGCATCGAATAGCATTAATAAACCAAATTCATATATATATGACTCCGCCGGGGCCCGCAATTCAATCAAACGAACGCATCTGTACCTGGCTTAACCTCCGCACACCTTGGTTAAACTTCGAACAAGTTCTGCGAATGATCGTCGTTGGATATCGAGCCTCCAGATCAACGGTGTATATCGATTTCGCTCGATGTCTTCAGTCGATGTATAACGTGCGAAGGCGCACTTTAAAGGGCGGTTTTGAAATGAGTCCCTTGCCATGTGTCGATTCCTTTATGGAATCGCTCCAATTCAGAAAATACCACCTACTCCGGAAAAGCGGTGCGAAATGGCAGGGTGGTTTTTGGCAATCCGCGTTCACTGTTGATTTGGTCGTGGTTCCATTCTCTACTCCAGGTTCTGGTCCAACACTTTTACTCCGGCGCAGAGTTCCTACCATACTGAAATCAATTCACTAACCGAGACTGCAACTCTCACACAAGCTCTGTCATGCGTTTCTTGTATATATACTCTGTCACGAGGTCTCATCCGCACAGAATTATTCTCTCTCAAAATCGATCCTTACAGTGATCGATTCACCTCACGTCAATTCTCAGAAGACGATCAAAAACCTGATTTCAAATTACTGGCAGTGCTTGTGCAGAACTCAATATGATCAAGGCACATACAGTTTGGACACAACATCGACAAGAAGTCGATTTCTTCAACTAAATACAGAGCACAATTTATCCCAAATTGCAGAGTACATATCTACACATTATCGTACACTCTTCTTCCTGAATATACAGGCAGATTCTTAGCTTGATTTACAGAGTCCAGCTTCTACAAGAACTTAAGGGAGTTTCACGCAGGAATTTCACCAGTAAATACACAATGTTCCAATGCTCCAACTCATCCCCAAGCATATTAAGTCTTTACCACAGTAAATACACAATGCTTCAATGCTCCAACTCATCCTCAAGCATATTAAGCCTTTACCACAAGGTTTTAGTCTTCAATCAAAGTCTATGCCATACAAACTCAATTAATGAATAATTGCTCAATAATTCATCTACAAACTGTATTACACCCCTAATTCATGAATAAACCTCTGTATTACACTCCTTCAGGCCTTTTCAACTCCACTGCTCTGACTCTAATTCCTTTGTTGCTTCTGCTTCAATTCCTCTGTTTCTTATGCTACCTCTGCTACCTCTCTGTCTCTTTTGCCTTATGGATAGTTTAGGTGTTTCTCCTTTGTCATCTCCTTTGCCATCAATGACAACATTTCCAACACCTAGGTGAGCACCTTCGTCTCAACATCGGTAGATGTTTCATCTACTAGTTCTTAGTCTACCCTCCGTAGTGATGTGTATGTGAACCATATCCCTCATTCTGTTAGTGTGTTTGGCGCACGAGTGTACCAAATCACACTTTCTTAAGAGGGGTGGTTTTCCCTCTTAAGTTATTGGTCAAAGGCATAAAATAGATGGAGTCAAGAAAGTTATTGGAACATGCTAAAACATAAACATACTAGATAGAGAAATAGCATGCATATTCAAACATAAAAAATAAAATAAAACAAATAAAACAAAAGCTCTGAATAGAGTCAAACAACTTCAATAATCCAAATGGCGGCACTTACGTCCCCTCTTATTGAGTGCTGGTAGGAATGAAGGATGAAACTTTTACCCACTTGCCAAAGGGCCCTTAGAACTATGGAGTTCCAAGTCCCGATGCAAGGATGTCCTTACTTCTGAGCTTCCTTGGTGCAAAGTCTCCATCTCTCTACTATGGTGGACTAGATTTGCTGGATTTCCAACAACTGTGTCCCCTCTATCTCTACTCCGGATCACACAATGTTGGTATTGCTTGGGGAAATTTTGGCCAGCATAACAATGTGTTCTCATATTGTTTATTTATTGGTGGCATTTTATCGGAGAACTCAAATCCTCCTTCCCTCTCTTGGTACATTATGGATGGTGATCCAAGAGAGGAGGGTGATTCCATTGTGTGCTCCCTTGAGGTCCTAACAAGGCTTGGGCGGCTGTCCTTAAGCGGCCTCAAGTGTGGGATCAATGTCCTAGAGTGTACCTCATGGTCCCTGAAAGTGACTCAAAGCCGTGTAAAGGTGCGCTTATCGAAGAATTGTGCGCACAATGTCGCATTTAACTGGTTCCTTCTGTGCACAATTTGATTTTTCCTCTTAGAACTTAGAGATTTTTAAACACTTTAGATTCTCTAATGTATTTCAACCCTGTAAATCCATCTGCCTGACATTAAATAATGTCATATTTTCTTGTCCGATTTTCCAGTGATAACAGTTGCCCCCTAATGTGTGAGGTCTAGGGAGAACTTCATAGCCAAAATACATTATAGTTTCTTTTCTGTGTACTGTGCGTAGAGAGAGAGAGAGAGACCTGCGTGTAGCCCAGAGTTGGAGACACCCTGCACCGGGTCAAAGAGCGACCATGTCCTGTGGGATCCTTGTAAGTAATGGTGCAATACATTATATACAATTTTTCTATGAGGTGGGCATGTCCCATGCTCGTGATGCTTTGGCTAGTTAAACATATCTACTTGAGAGATACAAATTATGTCTGTGTCACTAGTATGGTAGTGATCTACTGGTTGATGACGATGACTGTTGACGCCCTCATGGGTGTTTTTTCTTTGACTATAGGTGGAAAGTGGTACCCATATGTGTAAACTTGGTCTAGCATATAAATGTGCATTGTACGCACAAGTGCTGGCTGGGACCTTCCCATATAAGCATTGTTGAAAGAGACGCTTATAAAGGCACATGTCTTCAACGAATTTGATCAAATTGCAACGGTTGTAAAGTACGATACCATATTGACATGAAATCTTGTATTGTAGTCAAATGTCAGGAGGATCGATGACATCTCTGGACAATGATGTCTCCCACAATGCCACTCGAGGATGTAACTTTTGTGGAGAGGGGTGATCCAAGGTACCGCTTCCTTTTTGGAAAAGAGGTGTTGATGTAGACAAAAAGGAAGCCTCAATTGAACGAGAGAGTTACTGATGTAGGGGATTAGGATCCTAGATTTGATGGGTTTAACATCGGCATGATGACGATGGGTGACTAAAAACTGATGACATGGATTAAGTGGCCCAAGGTCGAATTATAAAAAGCATCTTGGCGGTAGTCATAACTATTTCTAATGGGTAAATACCTGGAGTCGGTAGGACTTCCAGGGTGGGTATAGACTGGTTATGAATGTCATGGTGGCTTTACCATGGGGGTGTGATACTCTGACCAAGGGTGACCAGGGATTGCTGCCATGGGAGAAAAAATGGATGGGTGGGTGGGGGACGTAGTGTGTCGTTTGTGATCTTTGTACACTTACCAAAAGAATAAAATAATGGGGTTTGGTTTGTAAAAAACACAGAGACGAGTGCCCCAAAACATGAAAGTGTTCGCTCACTGATGATGTGAGGGAGGTGTTTTTGCTGAGGGTGGGGGCCCCATTGGTTGGTCTCATGTGTGAGGCTGATGAAGCAGATGGAAAATGTCGCAGATGGGCTATGTTGATGGAGGTATGGTAGGCCAAATGTGAGGCAAAGTAGTGTTCTTTAGATTTGCTTGCAAAACCTAGTCATCCGAGAATGGGGGTTTATTTCGATATGGTAAAACTTGACCTAATGCATGGCGGGTGAATGGGCATGAGGTGCTTCCCGGACTATAGTGGTATGGCCATGGTGTTAATATTTTTGTGATATATGGTCTACTTTGGGGGACGAGCGACATGGAGGGGAGGCTCTACTGACCAATGAGGATGCTTATCATGTGGAAGGTGAGGTGATGATAAACATTGTCGAGTGTTCAGAACCTATGGTTAATTTCTGATGGAGAAATGATGTAAGGATAAATAGAGTTTTTCTGGGACTCTATCATGATGGGGGTAGAATGATGTCTACTCTTGGAACTTTCAGCGGATGGAGCTGTGGATGGTTTGCACACTACCTGCAAAGACAAATACTCCAAGTGAAATAATATTCTTTATTCAAATAACATTTGAAAGGAATGTGCTTTAAAAAAGAAGATGAGAGAGGACATACCTGCTGGCACTGAAAATTTATTTTCTGGGGGTGTGAATGTGTGGCACTGCCGCCCTTGGGCGTTATAGAGCGTTGATCATAGTGTTGCTTTTGGTCTGGTGATTGGGCCTTCTAACCTCTTGTTATGGTCCTCCAAAGTTTCTTAAAAGGGAAAAATATAGGTAAATATGGCTCAATTCAGTTCAATTGTGTCTGTTGAGTGTTGAGAGGTTAGAGGGTTTTGTGGAGCAGTTCTTGCCATTGCGGTCAACCTAAGCACCTGGGATTAGCGATTTTTTAGTCAGGAAAACTCCATGACGTCCTGTATTTTAATTTTTTCAGTATATTAGTGACGGGCTCCGTACAAGATGGGCTTGTACGGATCTTAGGTTAATTTTTACTTTGACCGCGCGGGCGATCAAGGTACAGGCGCGACATTTGCGCATAAAATACAATATTGCACGACTTTGTTGTGACTGTCCTAGCTTTGTGTGTGATTTCTTTGCTATTGTGGGAAGAACAAGTGCAAATTCCTCGTGCCTTTCTAAGGAACAGGTGCGCGGAGAGCCGAGGCACAATTTTTGAAAAAATCTTGGGAATTTTGTTAATTTTTGGTGTTTTTCATGCTACTGATGTGTTCCTGTTTTGACGACAGGATGTTGTGGAGGGAGAGGAACTGGCCCAATATCTGTGCTTCCTTGGCTGTTGACGGTCATGCGCGTCAATAGTTGGTGTGTTGGGGTCTTCTCAAATTTATGGAGAATGACCTGCTACGATCACAAGATCATCTTTTGCGCTACTTGGTCTGATGTTGGAACAGGAGGCACAAGGTGATGGTGTTGCGTGGGTGTGACCTTGTTATCCGTCCTGAGATAGCTATCTATTTTGTGACTAGGTTGCTGCCTCAAGGTGAGGCACTGTGATATCCACTTCCCTATGGGAGGGTGGATCTCGAGCAGTTCCAGGAGCATCATTGTGGTGGGGCGCCCCTTACAGAGGGGTGTATAGCTATTGATATAGTGATAGACTTGGCTGAGTGGTATGCTCTAGAAACCATTGTGCAACTAGCGAGGTCGTCTACTCATCATTAGGAATTGGGTCTGTAGATTGGTGTCTTGCACCGGCTGAGGGCCAGGCACTTTTTGACTTTGCCCGTTTTTGTTATGACGGGATGCTGGCGCAACTTTCCAAGGTATGAGATGGATCGAAGTTGTTTACTTATGCCATCATCTTATGCAACATCATGTATGATTGGGTGGTGTTGCTAAGACCTACGATGGCGGTGCATATTGGCGGGCCACAGGAGCCACGCATGAGGAGGTGGGCCCCTGTGATGCCCCGAGGAGGTGGAGGTAGGGTGGGGCGTTATTGGAACGCCACCACAGAGGTTTGGTTTGAGGCCAACCCTCAGATGTTCCTTCCATTCCCTTATGTAGGGATGGACTTCCAGGGAGATCCATACATGGGTCTTCTTGCTGGATATGCTTGGGGGGCAGTATGTATTTCTTTTTGTTTTCTGCATTTACTTGAGTATTTATGTTTATATGTGTATTATGATGACACTGACATAGTCTTGGTTACTCTTGCATATTTTGGCAAGGTCAGTCGTCCTATGGTTCAGTTGGTTGTGCACCATCCAATTCGGTGACCTCGAGGAGCTCACGGGGGTAGGGAGAAGCTCCTGCACAGCCTCTGGGTGAAGCATCGGTTGATGAGGCTGGCCCTTCCAAGGAGGGTAGCAGCTCAGATACTGCCGAGACTGTTGTTGAGCGAGCTCATGCCGACGTGGCAGAGGCTTTTGTTGCTGAGCTGACAGAGCAGGTGGCAGCTTTAGAGGATGCATGGGGTCGAGTGGACTGCTTGACCCAGGGGATTCCTACACGAGGTTTTGTGAATGACCTATAGGATGTGTTGTTGGAGACCCTAATGGCCCGAGAGAGGGGACATTAGATAGTTTTATGTTGGGTGGCGATCTCCATATTGATGGTGGCTCGAGTATTGGTACCAAGAGCGACAGTGGTTCCAGGTGCCCCTCCTCGGGGAGCACCACTCTAGAGTATTTTTGTACATGGGGGAGAGCACCCATTATGAGGATGCTTCCCTTATTTTTGTCAACTTTTGTATCTTTTTGGGCTGACTTACGGGTCATAGATACTATTTTTTGTACTCAGACACATACATTTTTGGTATATATATGCGAGAGATATTTTTTGCGGCTCTACATGGTGTGCCCCCTATTTTTTTTCTTATGGATTATGCTATGCTGATGGATATCTATGTTTTCTATGTTTTTGTTCTTTTATGTATGATGGCTTATCCGAGATGCATTCCAGTTTAGAATAATTTTAGCTATACGTTAATTTTTTTGGTTTTGACTCCTTGGTACATGTGTGAATGTAATGTAGTCAAATTGTCTGCTTAATATTTTTGCACGCAAGTATTTTCTAAACATATGTGAATCTCTTATCTCAAATTTTTGGTTTAACTGTGACATTATTAGCTGGGAATCAAGGTAGAAATGTATATGGTGTATGCCCTGATGGAGGGCATCACACATAAGTCTGATAACGGCATCATATTTTTCCTGATTGTTTGTTGCTGAGCCAATACAAACACCATTGGTGTAGAGTGGTGATCGGTCAGGGTGATAGATAACCCAGGAAGTTGCTGCTAAACTTTGAGACCATCGCGATGCTTCATCAGAAAATCCGAATTGAGCGTCGGGTTGGTAATCCATTGTGACACTAGAGCGCATTTTGCAACAAGTCTTTCTGGTCAAAAATTTAAAGTGGTATGTGTACGTTGACTCTAGGGGAGGGCTTTCTCTGCCCTTATAGGTAGAATTACTTGACGTAAAGGCCATTGATGGGGTTGCTGAGGCGTGTTCCATCCAACTCAATCAAGATGAATGCCCCTTTGAGGAGGCAATTTTTTATGATGTAGGGTCATTTCCACAAGGTTTCGAACTTTCCTGGCCCTAGGGCTTCTTTTGCAACATCATAGTAGAGGACTATTTCTCGCTTGGTGAATGAATGGGGGGTGATGTGGTGGTCGAACGATGCTTTTACCCTTTTCTTATGGGCCTCGTTGTGTTGCAGCAACTGTCGTTGGCTTTCATCGACGAGCTCTAGTTGTACTAGGCATTGTTCTAGAGGTTGGGTATCATCGAGGAGTTTGACAGTAGCATGTAAATTTGGGATCTCGCGTTTCATGGGAATCATGGCTTCGACCCCGTATACCAAGTGGAAGGGAGTGAAACTAGTGGATGTTTTAACGTCCATGTGGTATGCCCACAGGGCGGAGAAAAGCATATGGTGCCAGTTGGTTTTATGGTTATTCACCATGTGTAGTAACATAGTTTTGAGGAGTTTATTCACATCTTATACTTGTCTGTTGGATTGGGGGTAGTATGGTGATGCGAATTCATGGGTAAATCCTAGGTGGTGTGATAGCTCCTGGAAAAATTCATTCTCGAAGTGTTTCCCATGGTCGGAGAATAACTCCTTGGGAACGTCGAACTGGGCAATCACGGGGTTAAACAGAAATTGAGCGGCGGTTTCTACGGTGTTGCCGTATGTGGGCATGGCTTCAGCCCACTTGGTTAAATAATCGATAGCCACTATGATGAATTTGTGATTGTTGGAAGATTTAGGTTTGCAAGTCATGAAGTCAATTCCCCATTTGCAAAAGGATTTGGCAATGATGACAGGGTGTAGAGGAGTGGGAGGGGATCTTGCTTTATGAGCGAAGTGCTGGAACCGCTCACATCTCTTGACTATTGTAATGCAATCGCGAAACAGGAAGGGCCATAAATATCATGCATGTAGGACATTTTGGGCGGTGGAAATCCCGGAGAGGTAGCCACCGCAAGCTCCGTCGTGGCAGTCATTAAGGGCTTGTTCCACTTGGTCGTGAGTAAGGCATCGACGTAAGATGGTGTCGATGCCTCGTTGGTATAATACATCTCCCATAAGGAGATATCGAGGGGCCTGATGGCGAATGCACTGACGGTCGTATTAAGTGAGATGCGGTCTGAAATTTTGGGTTCGTAGGAAGAGGAGAATATCTCCGCACCAAGGGTTTTTGGTTGCTACGAAGAAGAGATGTTCATTTGGTAGCGAATCGTACATTGGTGATCCTTTGGTATGTCCTGGAAGGTCCGTAATGAACTCTACTAAGATAAGCGCCTTTTTGCTCTTGGGGGAGAGAAACTATAAGTCATATTCTTGGAGAATGACTATCCAGTGGGCGTATTTGTGGTTCATTAGGCAGCGTGTGAGTAGATATTTGATGGGATTAATATTTGCGATGACCGTAGTGGTCTTTAAGATGATGTAGTGGCGAATATTTTGGACTGCATGTATTAATGCTAGGGAAATATTTTCTTTGGGCTCATATCTTAATGTTGGGCTTGCTAATTTTTTAATAACATAATAGATTATGTGCTCCTTCCCATCTGGGCCTTCCTGGATCAATACTCTGGCCAAGGCGGTCTTGGAATTTGATAGATACAAAAAGTAATCTTTGTCATAGTCTCGGGGACTAATGAGCGGTGCTGAAGACAATGTTTCTTTCAGTCCATCGAATGCTTGTTGGGAATGATCATCCCATTTGAATGGGATGTCCTGGCGAAGGAGGCACAGGAACCCTTGAGCACAAGTGGCTTAATCTGGGACGAAGCGTCTCAGAAAATTGGCATTCCCCTGTAGGCTTTGAAGTTTCCTGAGGGTTTGATGTGGAGGTACCTCCTTGATGGCTTGGACCTTGAGGGGGTCCATACAAATCCCTTTCTGGGACATGATAAAACTTAGGGGTCTACCTGTTGTGACGCAGAAGACACACTTGAGGGGGTTCAAGTGTAGGTTGTATTGTCAAAATCGTCAGAATACTGTAATATTCCAAAATGGAATAATGCATTGATACACAAACATAATATTTGTAACACAGAAAATGTACATGTAATTTTATGATCAACACAAATATATATAGAATACTTGAGCCATTTTATTATATAGAAGAAGGTTCAGTTACACAATGTGCAAAATTTGAGTAGATCTAGCCAAAGAGATGGCCTAGAATCACCCTGCAAACATGCTACAACTAGCACTGCGTAACTGGAGAGCTGCTAGAAGAAAATAATGCGCTGTATTTTCAAAAGAATATGGATATATGACTGTAGGCTGAAAATTAAAATGAAAATCTACAGAAATCTAGAGCTCTGATGATGCCAATATTCAAGAACTGGGCTTTATGAAGGATACCCAAGATAACCCAGAAAGGATTTTCCAGATCTACAACTTTGGAAAATCACCATCCTAGAGTTTGATCCTTTGGCCACTGGGTTATGAAAATCTGAAGCTAGATCTGATAAATATATGGCTGAAATATGTTATAATATCAGATCTAAGCTTGAAGGGTTTATCCCTTCTCTAGATCCATAAGCTAGAAGCTCAAGATCTAGCTCCTCAATCCTCCAAAGAAGGTTGTAGCTGATGTTTGGTCAATTTAGTGTGTCCTAAATTGCTACATTAATTTATCAATCCGGGATTCGTAAGCTGATGAAGTGCGGCGCACTATATGTGCAAGATAACCTATTTCTTAACTTTGTGTCGTTTTTGGTTTTCTAATGTGAGATGGAAATTCTAAAATAAAAACAAGTATGGTTATGATTGTTCAAGGAAATGATATCCTCTATAATGATTTACCAACTTGAAACTTAAAAAGGAATTTGAAACATACAATGACAAAACTTGAAAGGAAATGAAAATGTGCTGCTGAAATGAAAATGTGCCGCTAGTCTAATAAATCAAACAGTGAACTATTGAGCATGGAAACCAAACTATCCTTGTTGTTGTCTAAACACAAAAGAAACTATGCTGAAAGAAATCCAAAAGTTGCAACAAAGTAAATCTAAATCAAATTACATCAACTTATCTTCTGATCCCTCATCATTAGTCCATCTATGATTTTCGGAGGTAACCATAAACAACTTGAGTAACCTGATATCTAACTTGCAGAAAGTAAACTAATATCAAACTACACATTCATAATTCAATCCCTCACCATCAGTCCAGCTGTGGCTTTCGGAGGTAACTGAAAATGACATGAGCAATTTAATATATCTAACTTGCAGAAAGTAAACTAATATCAAACTACACACTCATAATTCAATCCCTCAACATCAGTCCCGCTGTGGCTTTCGGAGGTAACTGAAGATGTCATGCACAATTTAATATTTCTAACTTGCAGAAAGTAAACTAATATCAAACTACACACTCATACTTCAATCCCTCACCATTAGTCCAGCTATGGCTTTCGTAGGTAACTGAAAATGACATGAGCAATTTAATATATCTAACTTGCAGAAGTAAACTAATATCAAACTACACACTCATACTTCAATCCCTCACCATCAGTCCAGTTGTGGCTTTCGGAGGTAACTGAAAATGACATAAACAATTTGATATATCTAAATTTAACTACTGAAACAAATGTGCAAGACTGAAATAAACAAAGCAGTACTGAAATTAAACAGAAACTAAGAAAATTAAATTAGCAGCAGAACAATATTAATTCCATGTCATTAGTCAAAAAGTTATGCAAATGCCCGGGCTGCCTATTTATAACCTGAAACAAGAACACTGATCAGTTAACAATAACATAAAACATGAAAGACAGAAGTAAAATGTAAAGCATGAAAGATTATAAACATAAATGAAGCATATATACCATGAAGGATGCAATGTATAAACACATGAATGAATTATGGCACAATGAGCTTAAAGAAAACCTCAGCGTGTGCAGGGGCCCTCTACACCAGCCTTGGCAACAGACTTCAAGTATGAATTACGCTTGGAAACAGAGTCTTCTTATATATTAAAATGCAGTCATAATAGAAAGGTGATATTACGGCACAGTGGCAACGTAATTACATTACAGAGCTATCTAGCAGCTAATGGAGACTAATAAAAACTAACTCTTATGCGTATGCAAACGCGTTATTTATAATTGAAGGTGATGTAACTAATTTCCTAAAGTTTATGCTGATACAAAACATGTAAACCACTACGTCCAAGGATCTAGGATCATGGCCGCGTTGAGGAGTAAATTTATGAGAAGTGGATGCTGGATTCGGCTTATGGAGCCATGTACAAGTGTTGATTTGTCTCCCGCAATTCAGAAACGGCCATAGAAATCTCCACGTGACGAGAAACAGAGTCCTGTCACCATGGGACTCTACACAACGGCTGGTGGAATATCGGAGTATGAGTGAAGATCGGGGGTTTAATTATGGAACCGTTTGAGAATGAATGTGGGAGGATCATATGGAGATCGTGAAAGGGTTACAGAATTTTTCAATATAATCATTGCACATAATGGATGGAGCTTATGGTTTAGAACTATATAAAAATGTGTTTTCAATGCTATTTGAAATGAGTTTTACTCATACCTTGGAATCTTTGCCTTTTTCCTTGGTCTTCAATTTGTTGCTCCTCATTGATATCTTGAATGCTCCATGTCTTCATTTTTGGTCCTCATACCTGCATTTTATTTCATGATTATGGAAATAACATCTGGCTGTACATTCTTTTGAAAAACAGAGTGGTAGCTGCGGAATCTGCTTCTGGCTGCGGAAACTGGAGTCAGCTGCGGAAACAGATGTCAGCTGCGGAAACTGACACAGCTATTATTTGGATGAATGAACATGAACGGATGACAAATGACCAGATGGAAATGGTCATGAAAAAGAATTTTATTGATGAAATGGAATGAAATAGATAAAATGAAGTGGAATGGAGTGAAATGAAGTGAAATGAAATGGAATGAAGTGGAATGGAATGGAGTGGGTGGTCACAAAACTTGTGAAATGAAAGAGAGATTTTTTTTTTTGGAAAATATAGTGTCAGGTGTTCCTGATTTTCACCCTATATTTTCTGTATAAGACTGCCAATCAATGATTGGTTTTCAGGCTTATACAAAAAAAAAAAAAAAAATCTCTTTTTTTTTCTTTTTTTTTTTTAACTGAGGGCCTAGGGATCCTTCTTTTATTAGGGCTAACAAATCTGCAACTAGATCAGTAAGTAGGGCAGAGATTGGTAATATGCTTGATGAGTTCAAAACTGATATCTTAGGGAGCCTTAGTGAACAACTAGACACCCTTAAAATCCAAAACAAGCAGAAAGAAGAAACAGATGCTTTAGCCATCTTTTGTCCGAAATGTAGGAAGAAACATGCTTTAAGGGAATGTCCCTTGGATGCAAAAGTTGTAGAAACATGTATGATTTTCTCATAGAATCATGAGATCAAGGATTGTCCTTCAATTCCTGGACTCAAAGCTGTTTTTCAAGAAGACCCAAATTCAGTAGAATCTCTCTATTTTGTTGCAAGAAGACCTTGGCAGGGACAATAAACTCAAGGGTTTAACAACCCTATGAATTTTCAAACCCCACCAAATTGGAATCCTTGGCAACAACCTTGGCCCCAACATCAAAATCCATATCAGCCATGGGTACAAGGGATGCAAAATCCTTATGGGAGATTTGCTCAATTTTATCAATATCCTCCATCTTTTCAAAATCAACAAGCTCCACAACTTCCAAACCTAAATCCACAACTTTCATTGCCATTTCCACAACAACAACCTTCTCAACAAAATCCAAATCCTCAACTCATGCTCCCATACCAACAAAAGAAAAATCAACTTCCAGCTCAGCCATTGCCAAATCCTAACAATAAGAATCCTCAGAATACTTACATGGCAGAAGGACAACAATTTCCTACCTATATGATTGTTCCTCTCAACGATGTACAACTCAGATCTGGTAGAGTTTTAGAAAAACCTTCTATAGATATTCAAGAGCAAGATAACTCTGAGGAGGACTCTCTTAAAGTCAATGAGGGTTCCGAGGAAGCATCTCTTCAAAATTCAAACATTCAAAAAGAAAAAAGAAAAGTTAACACCCACAACTCCTATAGTTGAGCAACCTGCATCTTCATCTACACCTCCTTTTCCTGAAAGACTACAAATTGACAAGGGGGTGGAAAAACAAATCTTTTTGCCTAACTATGATTTTCTAGATGAATTGAAGAATGTTTGTATCAAGATTCCTTTGTTACAAGCCATTCGAGAGATTCCTATTCTAGCAAAAACAATAAAGGAGTTGAGTTTCAAAAGACCAGGAAGGAAATTAAAAGACACAAGAAGAATCCACCTGGTAGGAAAGATTGCAGATATTATGATGGGAAAAATTACCATGCAGAAGTATGTAGATCCAGGAAGTCCAATTGTCAAGACACACATAAATGGGATAGAAATTCCAAACACATTGATTGACTTAGGGGCTGCTATCAACATTATGAGTAGACAGACTATGGAACAGTTAAAACTTCCTAACCTTCTTTTTACACCTACTTTACTGCAACTTGCAGATCGATCAGTTATTAAACCATATGGTGTATTAGAAGATATTTCAGTCTCCTTAGATTCTTGGGAATATCCAGTAGATTTTATGATTTTGACTCCCAAGAGTAATCTAGGAGGGCACCCACTTATTTTAGGAAGACCTTGGCTAGCCACAGCCGATGCTTTTATTAGTTGTAGATCTGGGGACATGTACATTTCTAATGGTAATTCGACAAAGAAATTCAATTTGTATCCTCCAGCAAGAGCAATCACAGAAGTAGGAGACAATGAATGGGTTGATGATGAGGACACTATACAACCTGTCTTTACCATTTCTGAAATCAGTGAGGATAGTCAAATTCCGAACACATTAGAAAATTTTGAGATATCTTCAGAATATGACCCCACACAATTTCAGTTGGAATCTGACATAGAATATTTATCATCAAGACAAATGTCTCTTTACTCTATGGAAGAGTTTGGTAGTTCTACTATTGAGATTTTTCCAGGAAAAACATTTAATATCAACAAACATTTGGAAAAGTCACAACAAGAAGAACTAACCAAAATCTTGCAAAAACATTCTACTGCATTTGCATGGGAGTATACTGACATGAAAGGTATTGATCCTAAGACTTGCATCCATCATATCTATATTGAGGAAAACAGTAGACCAATCAGACAACCTCAGAGAAGGATGAATCCAAATCTTAGGGAGACAGTGAAAGAAGAGCTCCAAAAACTACTCAATGTAAACTTCATTTATCCAATTTCAGATAGCCGATGGGTTTCTCCTTTGGTTATAGTACCTAAAAAGAATGGTAAATGGAGGGTGTGCATTGATTACAGGGAATTGAACAAAGCAAATTTAAAGGATCACTTTCCTTTGCCTTTTATCGATCAAGTATTAGATACATTAGCAGGTAAAAAGTACTTTTCATTTTTGGATGGTTTTAGTGGCTATAATCAAATTCAGGTAGCACCTGAAGATCAAGATAAGACCACATTTACTTGTCCATGGGGAACTTTTTCCTACCGAGTACTTCCTTTTGGGTTATGTAATGCACCTGCAACATTCCAAAGAGCAGTACTAGGAATTTTTTCCGATCTAATCCATGATTGTGTAGAGGTTTATATGGATGATTTTACAGTTTATGGTAATTCATTTGAAGAGGCATTAGAAAATTTGGAAAAAGTTCTTATAAGATATAAAGAAACAAACCTTTCATTAAGCCATGAAAAATGCTTTATGATGTTTACTGAAGGGATTGTTTTGGGGCATCATATTTCGGGAGATGGGATTAAGGTTGATAGATCAAAAGTTGAAGTCATCTCCAAGCTACCTATTCCAAATTGTCAAAGAGATGTTAGAAGTTTTCTAGGATTTACTGGTTACTATAGAAGATTTATAGAAAACTTCACTAAAATAGCATCTCCACTCTTCAAATTGCTTACAAAAGACTGTGAATTTAAATGGGATCTTGATTGTCAATTAGCCTTTGAAACTTTGAAACAAGTAACACCCAAGAATGGACTTAGTGACCCAATTAAAACTCCTTTCCATGCTTCATATTGATACGTGACATGTACTTCTAGAGTCACGGGCCAAAAAAGATTAGTTCTTTAAATACGATGGCATCGAAATTGACTTTATATAGTTGAACCTATACCTGGAATGTTAGCTTTTAGTCATGTTCATAATTAATAAGTTTGTATATTAACATAATAAAGTTAAGTGAAATTTTTATCACATCACCAGTTCTCCAGGTGAATGGATATTTAACAATAAACCTTGAAAGAATACAAGAGGACAAGATGCATTACTATGCAATAATTCAATATTACCGTGTTGGATAGACCAGGAAAACAAAATACAGTAGCTGATTTCTTGTCTAGGATTCAGAATACTAAAGAAGATTCTCCTGTAGAGGATAAGTTTCCTGATGAATACTTGTTTGCAATAACTATTAAAACTCCTTGGTATGCAGATATTGCTAACTATTTGGTTACAGGGAAACTTCCTTCACATTTATTTCCAAGTGAAAAACGAAAAATTATTCAGGAGAGTTCAAAATATTCATGGATTTCTAACGAATTGTTTAAAACAGGGCCAGATCTTGTGATCAGAAGATGTGTCAGGGAAGATGAAATGCCAGATATTCTTAAGGCATGTCATGATGAACCATGCGGCGGACACTTTGCAGACAAAAGGACGGCCTATAAAATCCTTTCCTTGGGATATTATTGGCCTTCCCTTTTCAAAGATGCAAAACAATATGTCAAAAGGTGTGATAGCTGCCAAAGAGTAGGGAAACCTACCCTTTCAAATGAAATGCCATTGCAAACACAGGTACTCATTGAACCCTTTGAAAATTGGGCTTTAGATTTCATTGGACCTATTAATCCACCATCTAAGCAAAAGAAGTATATATTGGTTTGTACTGATTATGTTACTAAATGGGTAGAAGCCAAAGCATTAGTATCTGATACTGAAAATTCAGTTGTTCATTTTCTTTATGAGGATATTTTTACTCGCTTTGGTGTTCCAAGAGAAATTGTGACAGATCAGGGGAGCCAATTCACATCCAACTTGGTGGAGAAATTGATGGAAGAATACAAAATCAAGCACAGAAGATCTACTCCTTACCATCTGCAAGCAAATGGTCAAGTGAAGTCCACAAACAAAGTTCTTGAAAGTATCATCACCAAAACTGTTCATCTACATAGAAGAGATTGGGCAGAAAGGCTTCCTGAAGCCTTGTGGGCCTACAGAACTACATGGAGAAATACAACAGGACATTCTCCCTATGAACTTGTTTATGGGAAAGAAGTCCCGCTCCCCATTGAGTTCCAAGTCAAGACCTTCAAGATAGCAGTTCAGTTGGGGATGGACTTATCAGAAGCCCAAAAGCATAGAATGGAGCAGTTGAATGAGCTAGATGAGATCAGACAAGAAGCAATTTTAAGAACCGATCTAGTTCAATATCAAAGAGCTAAATGGCATGACAAGTACATCAAAGAGAAGAAGTTTCAAGAAGGAGATTGGGCATTGTTATTTGATTCCAAGTTTAAAGATTTTCAAGGAAAATTTCAGACTCATTTGCTTGGGCCATATGAGATTGACAAGATCTTTAGCAATGGAGCGGTAAGAATCAAGACCATTGATGAGTTTCAAACTCCTCTTATTGTGAATGGCCATAGATTGAAAGTTTATCATAAGCCACTCTCAAAAGAGGATTTTGTCAAAATGTTTCAAGAAAGTTCTGCAATCAGGCTGGTACAGAAGAATTCTTCTTCTCCACCAACCTAGTTCTTTTGATCTTTTCAGTTAAAAAAAAAAATAATAAATAAAAAATAATAATAATGGTATAAGCCTGAAAACCAATCATTGATTGGCAGTCTTATACAGAAAATATAGGGTGAAAATCAGGAACACCTGACACTCTATATTTTCCAAAAAAAAAAAAATCTCTCTTTCATTTCACAAGTTTTGTGACCACCCACTCCATTCCATTCCACTTCATTCCACTTCATTTCACTTCATTTCACTCCATTCCACTTCATTTTATCTATTTCATTCCATTTTCACCAATAAAATTCTTTTTCATGACCATTTCCATCTAGTCATTTGTCATCCATTCATTTCCATTCACCCAAATAATAGCTGTGTCAGTTTCCGCAGCTGACATCTGTTTCCGCAGCTGACACCAGTTTCCGCAGCCAGAAGCAGATTCCGCAGCTACAACTCTGTTTTCAAAAGAATGTACAAACCCGTATGTTATTTCCATAATCATGAAATAAAAATGTGTGAGAGGATAAAAAATGAAGACATGGAGCATTCAAGACACCAATAAAGAGTAACTAGTTGAAGACCAAGAAAAGGCAAAGATTCCAAAGGTATGAATGAAATTTATTTCAAATAGCATTGAAAAACACATTTTTATATAGTTCTGAACCATAAGCTCTATCCATTATGTGCAATGATTATATTGGACACCTCGTAACCTTCACGATCTCCATATTATCCTCTCGCATTCTATTCTCAAACAGCCCATCATTAAACCCCCGATCTTCACTGCTCCAATATTCCACCTAAGTGACAGAGACGTATTTGATTTTGACCACGGACTCTTACAAACCAAGATAAATCTATAGTCGTTTGTTTAAACGTGCTCATTTCATTGTGTACCACCAAAATTCAAAACACCGTCGGATGTGTTATACTGCTTAACCTCACAAACTCGTATCTCTCGTTGTGCTCACGAAACCCCTCTATTCGTAGTTTCACTCCATTTCTGCTCACTACGCTATAGTCTATATACCACTCTTCGACATTTACCCACAAATATTGTGCTCATCTCCGTGCATTCAAATGCTCTATTTCCATTAAACCTCACAATGTGCAAATTTGTGAAGAGCGTAAAGAAACCGGGTAAATTGCTAAGAGCGTAACCTGGTGACCTAAGTTTATGGAGGGATATTCACAAGTAATGGATATATTGAAGAAAGAAAATTGTCACAGTTTTATCCGGTAAATTCGTAGGTTATCATAAAGAAGTGACGAAGGCATTCGCAAGGTCGTTTAATGGCTTGGAAGCAGAGATTGGAGACCTTAAGTTTGCGGTCAATGAAGCATCTATAGCATCCGCCACCTGAACTTCTTCAGAGGGTGAGCATTGGTTTAAGAATAAAAGTATCGTTGATGAAGTCTGAAGACAATCTACTTAAATCAAGGTGATGGACATAACTATTTTTAAAATAGGAATCTCAGGTATGCATTGAAAGAGGAATGGGCTACTTTGTCGCTAGTTGTCTGGGAATCACAGCATAGTTACTGCTGGGTCCATGCATATGTACCATACTGTGTTAATGATGAATTTTCTAGATAATCAAACTCTCAATCTCCCATATTTTCTATTCAATAGTTTGAATAAAATGTCCGTGACTGCTCGTAAACATTTAGGAGATGTAGAACCACATCTATATCACCACCTACTTTGTAAAAATTTTGATTGAAAAGGAGTTAAAGGAAAAGAAAGACACAGGGACTAATTTATGGTTAGAAATTTCGAGGAACCAGGAAATTCCTAAAGGTAGTACAACAAGAAGGAGTAGAAGAAAAAGAATAAATGATGAAACCCAAATTACTCCTACTCAAGAAATTTTGAAGGTAGCACAAATAAGAAGAGGTAGGAGAAAAAGAACAATTGATGAAATTGAAAATACTCTACTACTACAATTGTTAGAACTGATAGGGAAGAGAGATCAAAGAGGAAGAAGAAAGAAATCAAGGGTAAGAAGCCAATAACACCAAAAGAGAGAAAAACTACTGAGGCTATACATAAAACCCCTTCTTCAAGAAGATCATCAAGGTTATCTCGAAAGATTAGTTTATCTAAAAACAAGCCATCTATGCCCAAGAAGACCGTGAGAAAGGAAAACAAAAACAACAAAAGGATAGTGTACCAATAAATAAGGTGAGAAGAAGCAACAGACTTAAGGGAAATTGAAGAAAACGCAAATGAAGGGTCCTCATTTCATTGATTTGGGAGAGGAAACATTCAACAAATCCCCAAATGACCATAGTCCATCTTAGTCGCTTAGTAAACCCGACCCATTTACTTCGCCGATCACCATAGTCCATCCCATTCGCAAAATTTGATGTGAGCCCTCCCTCGCCCAAATTTGAAGATAACTCTCCTTCACGGCATTTTGAAATAGCCCAACAAAAATGACACCAAATAGACCTGCTGCCAGAAGTATATGAATATATAGAATATTTGGAAAAGGCAAACTTATTGAAGTCCGAGTACTTTGTTCATCCAAATTTCACACGCACAAGATGATTTTTAGTCCAATCACTAAAGCTAGAAGTCTTTGAGCTAGAGCTTAAATCGACACATCGTAAATGAAAATGAGACATTGAAAGAACAAGGAAAACTGACAAAATCATCCATGATAATACCATGCTACACTGAATATGGCAGAAGAAGAACAAGAAATTGAAAAGGAAATGCCAAGTTGAGCAAGAGCATCAAGTTGGTTTGTCAAATTTAGGTGCTTAATGAAGAAACTTAATGCTTATAAGACCAAGGAAGAGGAGGAGAGGGATTAGACGTGTTGGCTGAAGTGTCAAGGCATATGAACTGAGGAAGATTATCAAATTTTGGTTGCATGAGGACATGCAACACCTTCATAGTGGGGGTGTGTTGAGTCTCATTCTTTCATCTTTCCTATACCTTTTCTATACCTTTTCACTCACACAGACACTCTCAAATTGTCAATATCATTGTATGTTAATTGCAAAAGAGCATCTAACATGGTTTTTAACTATATTTTTGTGTCTGTTGTTTGATTTAGATTTTGTTCATTTAGCTGCGGAATCTTGCCACTTTCCGCAGCTGCTGCAACTTTCCGCAGCTATTTTGTGAAACTCTATGTTACAGGTGTCTACAGGGAAAACGAGCCACATGGGCAGGTCAGAAATGATGTGGACATGGTTCGTGTCCTATTGGCTCGAGCAAACTCATCTAAAGAAGCCACGGTCAAAGGCGTCCACATGGAAGTCAACCATGGAGTCTCACGGTGACAAGACTCTGTTTCGTGTCACGTGAAGGTTCATATGGCCGTTTCTGAGCTTGCGGAGGACAAGTCAACATCTGTACATGGCTCCATAGCCGAATTCAAGCATCCACTCCTCATAGATTTACTTTCCAACACGGCCATGATCCTAGATCCGTGGACGTAATGGTCTACGTGTTTTGTATTAGCATAAACTTTAGGAAGACAATTATATTTCTTTTGTTATATATAATGCGTTTGCATACGCATATAGAGTTAGTCTCGATTAGTCTCTGTTATCTTTTATTAGTCTGCTCTGTAATGTAATTACGCTGCCTTTGAGCCGTAATACTACCTTACTGTTATGACTACATTTTAATATAAGAAGACTATGTTTTCAGACTTAATTCGTACTTGAAGATTGTTGCCAAGGCTGGTGTAGAGGGCCCCTGCTCAGCTGAGGTTATGTGCATTATTGTATAGTTCTTATTTCATTTCTTTAAATCTCATTGTACCATAATCCATTCACATGTTTATACATTGCATTTTTCATATACTTCATTTCTGTTTATAAACTTTCATGCTTTCCATTTCACTTCTGTCTTTCATGTTTTATGTTGTTAATCACTGATCAGTGTTCTTGTTTCAGGTTATAGATAGGCAGCCCGGGCATTTTCATAACTTTTTGACTAATGACATGGAATTAACATTGTTCTGCTGCTAATTTGTTTTTCTTAGTTTCTGTTTAATTTCAGTACTGCTTTGTTTAATTCAGTTTTGCTCATTTGCTTCAGTAGTTAAATTTAGATATATTAAACTGCTCATAACATCTTCAGTTGCCTCCGAAAGCCACAGCTGGACTGATGGTGAGGGATTGTATTATGAAATGTGTATTTTAGTATTAGTTTCCTTTCTGCAAATTTAGATATATTAAACTGCTCATAACATCTTCAGTTGCCTCCGAAAGCCACAACTGGACTGATGGTGAGGGATTGTATTATGAAATGTGTAGTTTAGTATTAGTTTCCTTTCTGCAAATTTAGATATATTAAACTTCTCATAACATCTTCAGTTGCCTCCGAAAGCCACAGCTGGACTGATGGTGAGGGATTGTATTATGAAATGTGTAGTTTAGTATTAGTTTCCTTTCTGCAAATTTAGATATATTAAATTGTGCATGACATCTTCAGTTACCTCTGAAAGCCACAGCTGGAATGATGGTGTGGGATTGAATTATGAATGTATGGTTTGATATTAGTTTACTTTCTGCAAGTTAGATATCAGTTACTCAAGTTGTTTTTGGTTACTTCCGAAAATCATAGCTGGACTAATGATGAAGGATCAAAAGACAAGTTGATGTAAATTGATTTAGATTTACTTTATTGCAGCTTTTGGATTTCTTTCAGCATAATTTATTTTGTGTTTAGACAGCAGCAAGAATAGTTTGGTTTCATGCTCACTAGTTCATTGTTTTGATTCATTAGACTAGCAGCATCTTTTCATTTCAGCAGCACATTTTCATTTCCTTTCAAGTTTTGTCATTGTAATTTTCAAATTCCTTTTTAACTTTCAAGTTGGTAAATCATTATAGAGGATATCATTTCCTTGAAAAAACATAACCATACTTGTTTTCATTTTTAGAATTTCCATTTCATCTTAGAAAACCAAAAACGACAAAAAGTTAAGAAATAGGTTATCTTGCACATATAGTGCGGCAGCACTTCATCGACTTACGAATCCCAGTTGACAAATTAAATACGGCAATTTAGGACACACTAAATTGACCAAACATTGTACAGCGCCGTTCTTTGAGGATCGAACCCGGGTCACCCGCGTGACGGGCGGGAATACTTACCACTCTTGCACATTTTATTTCGGTAGTTAGATTTAGATATATTAAATTTCTCATGTCATTTTCAGTTACCTCCGAAAGCCACAGCTGGACTGATGGTGAGGGATTGAAGTATGAGTGTGTAGTTTGATATTAGTTGACTTTCTGCAAGTTAGATATATTAAATTGCTCATGTCATTTTCAGTTACCTCCGAAAGCCACAGCTGGACTGATGGTGAGGGATTGAAGTATGAGTGTGTAGTTTGATATTAGTTTACTTTCTGCAAGTTAGATATATTAAATTGCTCATGTCATTTTCAGTTACCTCCGAAAGCCACAGCTGGACTGATGGTGAGGGATTGAAGTATGAGTGTGTATTTTGATATTAGTTTACTTTCTGCAAGTTAGATATATTAAATTGCTCATGTCATTTTCAGTTACCTCCGAAAGCCACAGCTGGACTGATGGTGAGGGATTGAAGTATGAGTGTGTAGTTTGATATTAGTTTCTTTTTCTGCAAATTAGATATCAGATTGCTCGAGTTGTTTATGGTTACCTCCGAAAGCCATAGGTTAGATAATGGTGAGGGATCGGGATATGGCAACGAGCGCCAAAATGTTTGGTCAATTTGGTGTGTCCTAAATTGCTACATTTAATTGTCCAATCTAATTTTCGTAGTGATGAAGTGTGGCGCACTATATGTGCAAGATAACCTATTTCTTAACTTTTTGTCGTTTTTGGTTTTCTAAGATGAAATGGAAATTCTAAAATGAAAACAAGTATAGTTATGTTTGTTCAAGGAAATGATATCCTCTATAATGATTTACCAACTTGAAACTTAAAAAGGAATTTGAAACTTACAATGACAAAACTTGAAAGGAAATGAAAATATGCTGTTGAAATGAAAAGACGCTGCTAGTCTAATGAATCAAAACAATGAACTAGTGAGCATGAAACCAAACTATTCTTGCTGCTGTCTAAACAAAAAATAAACTACGCTGAAAGAAATCCAAAAGTTGCAATAAAATAAATCTAAATCAATTTACATCAACTTGTCTTCTGATCCCTCATCATTAGTCCAGCTATGATTTTCGGAAGTAACCATAAACAACTTGAGTAACTGATATCTAACTTGCAGAAAGTAAACTAATATCAAACCATACATTCATAATTCAATCCCTCACCATCAGTCCAGCTGTGGCTTTCGGAGGCAACTGAAAACGTTATGAGCAGTTTAATATATTTAAATTTGCAGAAGGAAAACTAATACTAAACTACACATTTCATAATACAATCCCTCACCATCGGTCCAGCTGTGGCTTTCGGAGGCAACTGAAGATGCTATGAGCAGTTTAATATATCTAAATTTGCAGAAAGTAAAATGCTAAACACGACATAATACAATCCTCACTGTGATCCAGAACACGTGGCTTTCGGGAGGAGTAGCTTGAAAGATGTCATGCACATTTAATATTTCTAAAATTTCTGAGAAAAAAACAATACTAAACTACATTTCATAATACAATCCTCACCATCGATCCAAGCTAGTAACTTCGAACAGATGGAATACTATAATGATTTAATATATATAAATTTGCAGAAAGGAAGCTAATACTAAACTACACATTTCATACTACAATCCCTCACCATCAGTCCAGCTGTGGCTTTCGGAGGCAACTGAAGATGCTATGAGCAGTTTAATATATCTAAATTTAACTACTGAAGCAAATAAGCAAAACTGAATTAAACAAAGCAGTACTGAAATTAAACAGAAACTTAAGAAAAACAAATTAGCAGCAGAACAATGTTAATTCCAAGTCATTAGTCAAAAAGCTATGAAAATGCCCGGGCTGCCTATCTATAACCTGAAACAAGAGCACTGATCAGTGATTAACAACATAAAACATGAAAGACAGAAGTGAAATGGAAAGCATGAAAGTTTATAAACAGAAATGAAGCATATGTATCATGAAAAATGAAATGTATAAACATGTGAATGGATTATGGCACAATGAGCTTTAAAGAAATTAAATAAGAACTATACACTAATGCACAAAACCTTAGCTGAGCAGGGGCCCTCTACACCAGCCTTGGCAACGATCTTCAAGTACGAATTAAGTTGGAAAACAAAGTCTTCTTATATTAAAATGCAGTCATAACAGTATGGTAGTATTACGGCTCAAAGGCAGCGTAATTAAATTATAGAGCAGACTTAATAAAATTAACAGAGACTAATCGGGACTAACTCTACATGCGTATGCAAACGCGTTATATATAACAAAAGAAATATAACTGTCTCCTAAAGTTTATGCTGGTGTAGAACACGTAGACCATTACGTCCACGGATCTAGGATCATGGCCGTGGTGGAAAATAAATCTATGAGAAGTGGATGCTTGAATTCGACTATGGAGCCATGTACAGATGTCGACTTGTCCTCCGCAAGCTCAGAAACGGCCATATGAACCTTTACGTGACACGGAACAGAGTCCTGTCACCGTAAGACTCTATGGTTGACTTCCATGTGGACGCCTTTGACCGCGGCTTCTTTAGATGAGTTTGCTCGAACCAATAGGACACGAACCATGTCCACATTATTTCTGACCTGCCCATGTGGCTCGTTTTCCCTGTAGACACCTGTAACATAGAGTTTCACAATACGTAATTCTTGTAGGCGCAGTTGGCGAGAAAGTGGCGAGACCCGCCGACAAATGAACAAAATCCTAAATCAAATAGAAAACACAAAAATATAATTAAAAACCATGTTAGATGCTCTTTTACAATTGATATACAATGATATTTGACAACTTGGGAGGTTCGGAGTGAGTGGAAAAGTATAGAAAAAGTGTATGGGAAAAGATGCGGGGTGAGACTCAACAAACAAGTAAAAAGTTTAAACATTCAAAGAG